>BMAC01000702.1:406620-461774 GCA_014905375.1 Phtheirospermum japonicum
CAAGATGAGTCCCTAGGTTCACATATAATGACGGGTTCTCATTTGAACCCAACCCTATATATATATATATATGTGTGTGTGTGTGTGTGTGTGTGTGTGTGTCAAACAATATTTTAAATTAATATATTCATAAGATAATTTTGTAAAATAAAAAACTTAAAAATATTCTAGAATAATAATATAAGTCGTTAAACCAAAAATTGTAAGAAAATACAGCATCAAGGGATTTTTCGATTTCTCTATAAAGAGAAATATGACCAACGGTGCTTCGAATGTATATATCCTTGTGTGGATCCTATTTCAATGGGAACTTGATGAGTCGATCCACTTTTATAAAGCAAGTTAAATAAATACTTAATCATAAATAATTACTTGGTATATTTTACAAAAATATATAATTGAAATATTATAAAATAAATATCAAAATAAATTATGTAAGATTATAATAAAGTATGATTAACTTCTAAATAAATATTTCACACACAAAAAAAAAGTTGTTTACAAAAAGAGATTTTTGGTAAATAGATTAACTTAGAACTTTTGTAGAAAAATATATAAACGTTATAATATGATAATAAATAAGTTTCAAAACTTGAAATCAGAAGGAAAAATAATAATATATTATTTAAATTTAAACTTATTTAATCAATTTTAAAAATAAGAAACTTAAGAAATATTATATAATAATAATATAGTCGTTAAAAACTATAGAGTTAGTTAAATAAACATAGAAAAATAAATATTTAATGATAAATAATAAGTTGAATAATACTTACATAAAAAGAATGTAGTGATACCAAATGTCATCACCAATTATTATCAAGTTGTTATTGAAAATGTCACATCCTAAATCTTGATATGAATAAAAAACTCATATTTGTCATCACTAAATAAGACTTTAGTGTCAAAATAATGTTGCTACTATTGTTCTTGAAACAATGACAAAATATGGTGTTGTCATGAAAAGAAACTTATCATGACACTGGATGTCATCACCATTTATCATGGAAAAATAATTACAAAATATAGTGTTGTCACGAATAAAAACTTATTGTGACACCAAATGTCATCACTATTTATTACTAATTTGTCATTGAAAGGTTCTTTCCTACCCATTTTTTCTCGTCATTCTATTATTGTGACAAATTCCATTTAATCGTCATCAAATATGCGAATTAGTGACGAAAAACCAGATTGATAATGACAAAAATAAATATTGTCGTCAAAATGTATTTTTAAGTGACAAAATTAAAATTCGACACTATTGATAAGCATATTATGAAAAAAAATATGCGTGGAAATTAAAATCATCACAAACTTGTGATTTCTTGTAGTGTAATGGTATTTTTCCGAATGCAAATACGTTGAATGTGGTTGTGATTGTTTTTTTTTTTTTTACAGAGAATGTTTATAAATAAAGTCGAGGAATTATGGGAAGAATTTAATAGAATTGGTTGTGCGCCGAATGTGTATAGTTTTAATGTGTTAAAGGCTGTGTAATGTGATGGTGGGAAACTGGAGGACGTGATGAGGGTATGGAGGGAGATGAAAGATAAAGGCTTGAATTATGATGCGGTGGTGTATAATACGGTTATCGATGCTTTTTGCAGAGCTGGAGAGGTTTTAAGGGCCGAGGAAATTTATAGGGAGATGGTGATGAAGGGCGTGGAGAGTACTTGTATTACTTTTGAGCATCTTATAAACGGGTATTGTGAAATCGGAGGTCTTGATTCTGCAATGATGGTGTATAAGGATATGCGCAGGAAAAACTTTAATCCCGAGTGTTCGATTATTAATCTTATGATTAGGTCACTTTGTGATAAGGATAAGATTTCTACTGCAATTGAGTTTTGAGGTTGGCCTTGAAGGGGGATGGATCTGTTCATTTTTGTGCGTTTGGTTTGAAACTAGATCTTGAATGACAACGATTCCAAGGAGATCTGCAGCTTGGATTGTTTCTTCGTGAAGTGCAGATTTTGTTCAAGCCCTTTATTGTAGTTGTTTGTGCTTTCTCTTGCTGACAGAAATTGGATCTGAACTCGCAAGGAAGAGACGTCGTTGTTTGATGCACACAACGCAGTCAGAGGTGACTCGAGGTTGTAATGGTATATGCACCCTCGGAAGATATTCTGGCGAAGCATACAACAGGATCTGACCCGTTAGGGTTTTGGGTAATATAGCGAGGGTTTTGGGCTGTCGTATTCAATCTAGATCTCGAATGGTCTGGATCCGCATTTATATCAGGGAACCCTGATGTGTGGACCTGATTCCAGCATTCAGGCTTGTATTGATCCAGTCTGAAGTTGATATTGGTTAACGGATCTGAGACTTAACCGATATTTTTTGACAGAATATTTCGAAGTCCAGGTCTTAGGCTCATCATCCAGTTTTTCTCTGATCCAACGACTTAAAGTGCATTTTTTCGATTATATTGACAGTCGTGAGTGTAGCTCGGATGAGAAATGAGACCCTCATTGTTTGGTTCACATACCTTTTAATTTGTTTTTTTATAATAGAATCGAATTTCTTCCATGATGACCTTTTAATTTACTCCCCCACCGTAATTGACATCGTTATTCACGGTAAGGCTGATTTGCTGGTGTTCCTTATTGGATAATCGACGAGATGCGCTGATGCTTCTGTCTTGAGTGATGACAGGCTTCACCAGTGTAATGGCCATTTTCCAACAACATATTCACATGAGGAGCTCCTTTTACGCTCACTTGGGAATTTTATTGACAAACTCCCTTTTGCCATGTATGTCGGCTAACTCGAGTCTCACTAGTGACAGATTTACTATTGCCGTGAACTGTTGAGGAATCTCAGGGTGCTTTGTGTGCACTCGGTGAGGTACTGATTATAGTTTTGAGAAAAATCGAAGTGATGCCCATAATTTTTTTTTGATTAAAAAAAAAGCATTACACAAGCCAAGTTCATGATGTTATCTCAATTCATGTATGCTCTGTTAAAACTTTGCGAAATTGAAAATCAATTTGGGATTTTATTATCTTCATAGGGAATGGTTTTCATTTTCATAAACAAAGATATTTTAGAATTTCTCGAAATCTGCTCAAGATGAGAAAATGATCCCATTTGCACACTAGGTGTTTGAAAATATGCCTGCGTGTGGACGTGGAATGCATATACTTGCTTGTACTGTGTTTTTTAATTGAGTTATGAAAGAGGAATAAACCTTCTGTTGTATGTAGAATTTATTATATGAGGCGAGTCGGGGATTTAGAGAAATTCATATTCAGAGTATCTTGATTTATGCATACTATGAATTTGTTAGTATGGAAAAAGCACGTTAGATTGCTAAATCTCGAATTTCATGTCGACTTATTTTTTGTGGTGTGGGTGTGGCACTACGATGTACTTTTTGGTTGGTCAAAGTTGTGAAATGCTTTGCACCATATTAATGGAAAGTCATATTTATGGGCCCGAATAGATATAATTAGCCTAATTTGACTTTTGACTAGCAAGTTTCTAAGAATACTGAATTGTATGAGGCCCAAAGAATGATATGTTCCTTATGCCGATTTGCAATTGGAACCATTATCTTGCATGGTAGCATCAATGTGTAATTTTAATCACTCTTGTGTGATTAATGATATTCCCAACTTTGGTGGTGTGAAAAAAAAAAGAGAGAGCTTATGAATCCTAAAATTGAAATGATGCATTCATTCCATGAAACATGAGTAATTTTTATGAGCACATAGAACACCCTGGGTTTATTCCATATGACCGGTGGATGAATATTGTTCACTCAATATTATATTCTCTATCTCTATAGACTTAGAACACAAATCCTTTATGAGCCCTTGATTGGGACACTCTGAGAAATTTCATGAATATTAGATGTTTGTCTTTGATCTTCTTGTTCCAAATTATTAAGTCATGTCTCAATATTCTTGTTTACGATTAAAATGAGGCGTTTATCTCATAGTAAAGAAATGCTTGGCTCCGACCAACCTTAGACAATTTTACAGGCGACCGCCCTTGATTTATTTGATGAGAACGTGTTCATGCCGTTTCTAATAATTATTGTTGGTCCTACTGATCAGTATATGACTGAATTTAAGAATCTAAAACATGATGGCGAGTTCACACTAAATATTTGGTGGGTTGTTTGCTTGTGTGCTGAATTTCTTGAAATGATTTACTGATTATGCTGATAGATTATCTGTTAACTTGTTGATAATGTGATTAGAGTTTGAAGGGTTAACAATATGAGGGATTATTGAAGAGCTCCTTGATTATGATCTACGATTTATAAGTAATTGGATCACTGGAAATCTCGTATATTAGATGTGATTGACATGATTCAAGTTCAATATTGAGATGGAATTTTCTACTTTACTTGATCAATACCTTGATCAAGTAAAGCAGGGGATACTTGAGGATGATTAGATTGTTGATTTTATAATTCTGGCTTTCTATTCGAGAGGCGAAATGTGTCTTATAGTACGAGCTATGGCAACAAAAACTCATTATCTTTTCAGTATATGAGAGAAAACATGCTACGTTGTAATATATATATATATATATATATATATATATATATATATATATATATATATATATATATGAATATAACTTATGTTTTTAGGCGTAACACATTATTGTCACTACCTAAGTTGGCAAATTATCGATCATTGCTTTATTTGCTGGGCTGCTGCTCTTGATCAACTTTGATGCGTAGGTACCCATAATATATGTTGACGTGCCGATGTCCTTGATCGATTTTGACAGGCGGCTTCCCTTGATGGGTTTCGATGGGTCGATGCCCTTGATCAATATTGATGGGTGACTGCCCTTGATCGATTCCAACAGGCTAATGCCCTCAACTGATTTTGATGGGCCGATGCCCTTGATCGGAAAATTACGGGTCGATGCCTTTGATCGATATTGATGGTGGATGCCCTTGATTCATTTAGTCCGACGCCCTTGATCGATTCCAATGGGCGACTGCCCTTGATCGATTTTGATGGGCCGATGCCCTTGATCAATCCTAACGGGTGACTGCCCTTGATTTATTCTGACGGGCCGATGCCTTTGGTCGATTATAACGGGCGTCTGCCCTTGCTTGGTTCCGACGGGCTGATTCCCTTGATTGATTTTGATAGGCTGATGTCCTTGATCTATTTTGACGGGCGACTGCCCTTGCCGGATTCTGATGGGCTGATGCCCTTGATCGATTCCAATGGGCTAGTGCCTTGACCGGTTCTAATGGGTCGACGCCCTTAATTGATTATGATGGGATGATTCTTTTGATCGATTTTCACGGGCGACTGTCCTTGATTTACTCGACGATCGGACACTCTTGATTCATTTTATGAATGGGTGTTCTTGATTCGCTTGACGAAGGCCCACTCTTAATTCATTCTACAAGCAGATGTCTTAATTCATGCTATGACATATGCTCTCTGGTAATCAACAAGATGAATGGAAACCCCATATGGTGAGTTTGAGAATTATCTAGATTTTTGAAGTTATAAAAGATTAATCTTAACTAGTTTGAGTTATCAGATGAGAGAGCTTCAACTTTGGTCGACTCAAGATTTGATATGAAAAGAGGTGCTCTGAGAGAAAAAAAAAAGATAGAAAAAAATCAACTTATTCGATTCACATGTGACCTTAATCTATTGAGTCATACCTTGGTTGATTTGATTGTCGTGATGTACTAAGTGATAAGAAAAGTACAACCAAATGTTTCAACTCTTCCACTAAAGCTTGAAGCTTATTTATTGCGTTTTGAAATATTATTTTATTATTCTAACTTCTCGGTCTATAAAGATGAGTACAGTGGATTGGACGTTAACAGACATTTCATGCATCATCTTGATTTTTTGATATGAAATGCTTTCAAGGTGTATCCAAAAATCATTGTTCTTTTCTAGATTTTGGATATCCATCCGTGTTTCATTGAATAGTAGCATAATTTATGATATTGTTATATTCATTGTCGAATGGGATTGTTAGGCATAGTTTATATGTGACAAGGTGTTCAATTAGATAATTTGATGTTGATTATTTTTGAGACCGATCCATCATTGGACTGGTGGGCGATATGTTTGGTGAGTCAATACCCTTATTTGATGGGTCCATACCCTTGATTTATACAAATCTATGGCTTTGATTTCATTCGATATTGAGAATGAGCTGATCCCTATTTATTTGACAGCTTGAATGCTACATATAGTGATTATCCGATGCTTAAAATCTTTGCCTAGATCTTGATTTTATTAAAAGTAAAATGACTACTCTTATAGTTCATGATTAGATGAACTACGAGTGTGTGTGTGTGTGTGTGTGTTGGGGGGGGGGGGGGGGGGGGAGGGAGCTGATTTGTTTACGGCCTAAGTTGGCCTATTAAATTAGATCATAAGAACTTTGATCATAATAGTATATTTGGGGCTCCAAAATATAAATATTGATTTTTATAGGGTTCAATTAATATAATTCTTGGGTGTTTATTCAAGATGAAATCTCCCATCTCCACCCTATAAATACCGTGAAGGATCAAGGTATGAAGGGCTATATTTTCACACTCTATACTCTTGATAAAATCTCGATTATCGACTGACTTGAGCATTCGAGAGGGTACGCCGAAAAAAACCTCCGGCCCCCTTTCCTAACCTTTATCATTTTTCAGGTTATGGAGTAGAAGCGCAGAGTCTCGGCCATGTTTCGGGGAACAAAAACAATATTATATATATTATATATATAATATATATATATATATATATATATATATATATATATATATATATATATATATGATTAGGTTCAAATGAAACCCACGTCAATATATGCGAACCTAGGGACCAATCCAGGCCTTAGATCTAATAATTTGTGTGGATCAGATTTTTTCTATTTTTTAAATTTATTAAATTATAAATATAGAAGGACAAGGGCCTTTATGTAATCTTACAAAGACTCTTAATCACATTAAATACCTTCCCCCAATCACAACCCTAGAACTCAGCCTCTTTTCTTCAAACCCGTCTGCACCCTTTTCAAACCCGTATGCACATATATTTCTTCATTTCCTTTCTTCTCCAAGACTCGCAACCAGATCGGCGCAGCAACGGTGATGGCGAATCGGCCGGCCACACGACGGCGGAGCGGCACCAACTGAACAGGGACGAAACCTCCTCCCCCAAATTCCCAGAATTCGTCCGGCCAAAACAAATCGCCGCCGAGGCGACGAAGGTCTCATTTCCGACTGGACCGCTCGGCGAAACGGGCGGCGGCGTTTGCAGGTGAGGCGACTCCAACAGCTGCGATTGGGCGGAGGATGCTGGGTGGCGCGGCCATGGTTTGGATCCGGTGGTGAGGGGTTGATGTGGCTGTGGTGGCTGTTTGGGTTTTGGACAGGGTCCGTTGACGGCGGCGGTGTTGAAACCGTGGGTCCACTGGGGTTGCGATTCGGCCGGTGAATTTTAGATCGGCGGTTTGGGGTGGCGATTTGGGTCGGGCCGATCGCCTTCAATTTTGTCGAGGTTGGAAACGTGGGCCGCTGTCGTGGGATTGACGTGGCTGGGTAGTTGTTTGAGTTTTGGTCTGGGTCCGATTTGGGGCTGGTGTCGGTTTGGGTTTGGTTTTGGCTTGGGGGAACGATTGTTTTGGTCGGGCCTGGAAGCTGGCCGGGAGAGATTCTTGGTGCAGCCGATTTACGGCAAAACCCGGCTGCAGCCGATTCTTGGTCGGGAACGATTGTTGTGCTGTTCGGGTGGTGGGCGTCGGCGTATCCGGTGATTTGGGCTGAACCGGTTTCTCGGATTTCGGACGGCTTAAACCATAGAATCCTCGCCAATCGAAAAAAGCAGTGATAGTGTAGTAAAAAAGCGCTGCAATAATATTAAAAAAAGCATTGCTACGTTATTATAAAAGAACTAAAATATTGTAAAAATCCAAAATTCTTACTCGTAATTTAACAGTGTTTTTTTTATACAGTAATGTAGTGCTAAAATTAATCACATGCGATACTTTTTAATATGCAGGTTTTAAATTTAATTACATTAATTTATAAAATAAAATTTGTGATACTTTTTTATATACAGTCGTAGTGCTTTTCTTTACCCGTGTGCTTTCTAAAGAGCAATGCAGTGCTCTTTAGAAATGTTGATATATGTTCAAAATACCTTTTTTATTAAATTAATGCAATATTTTACATAATTACCCTGCTGACGTGTCATGTTTTCAACCATTAAGATGATTCAATCTAATGGTCAAGATGAGTCCCTAAGTTCACGTATATTGACAGGGTTTCATTTGAACCCAACCCTCTCTCTCTCTCTCTCTCTATATAATATATAATATATATATATATATATATTTAAAAGAAAAAATGTAGGGAAATCCCTGACCTACCTATTAGTTGACACATAAATATGGGGGGGGGGGAGGGGGATTGCCCCCCATATTATGGGTGTATTCACAATCTACCTACAAACTATTGTTGGTGACAAACCAACATACGAACTATGCGAGTTTGTAGTTTGCTCTCTGAATCAGAATTGTTATGGTTTAGTGCCCAAAATCGAATGACGGACATTCGATTTTTGATAAAAAAATCCACAACAATTCTGATTTAGGGAGCAAACTACAAATTATATACTATTAATACATAGGAGTGATGTGACGTTGAAACTCAGAGCACCTATATTAATGTGCACGCAGGTACCATTTTTTTATCCCAATCTCTATCAGTTATATTAACATAAACTTCTGTATTAATCAGACTGGATGAGTAAACAATAGCATTTTTGACAAGTAGTCTTGGACCGTTCACTGCAGTCCAATATATAGGACAATTTTCAAGGCATTAATTTTTCCAAATAATTCGGTTGGTGAGGAGAAGAACAAGTGCTGCAAATCCTTCACAGACACTCATTTTCTTTAGTAAATTTTATGGTAGTTTCTCTCTGAGAAAATAAATAATTTAATTAGGCACTTGAGAATCCTAAGTTTGGTGGGCTCTAGTATAACTTAGAATCCCAAACACTACCACATAAACTTAATCTAATTATTAAAAAAATCTTTAAAAATTAAAAATTACTTCCTAAACTATTACACACTCCTAAGTAAATTTGTATTTTAAACACATATCCATTAGTGCACAATCTGTACAATAAAAACAATACAAATACTTGTGTTAGGTTGGATCATGACCGTTAGGTCATCTGATTCGATACTATAATGTATTAGTTTTTTTATTATGATATATTAGTTTTTGTACTCGAAAGTATTGATTCTTCATAAATCTCTGACTCGTGCTATGATGTATTGGTTTTTATACTATAATGTATTGGTACTATGATATATTGATTTTTCACTATAATATATTGACTTTTATACTATAATATATTGATATGAAATTTTGGCCTAAAAACTATTCGTTAGTTCGGTCTACCAAGAGTGTTGCCCTAAAAATAATGGAAAAAAACTTTTTATTTCCCACCGGTAGTTTCACAATTCAACGTACAAATTATTTGATAAATCATCATATAAACTATGCGAAATTTGCAGCTTGCCCCCAAATAAGAATGATTGTGGGTTTGTGTTCAAAACCCGATGACATGGCATAACCTTGTGCCACATCATCCAATTTTGAGAAAAAAACTACAACCATTCTGGTTTAGTTTGGTTTAGGAGGTGAACTGCAAATCGTAAATAATTCTTATAAATACACATAAAAACAAATATCGGGTGTGAGTGTTTTGTAATTAAATTAATCCCCAAATTTTTTATGCGATTAACATTAACAAACACTATAAGTTAACCATAGTTCTTTACCTGTAAAATATCTTTAATTCCTACAAAAGAGCATTTCATGTTCTAATTAGGCACCACCAAATTTATACCCCAACTTTAGCTAACATCTCAAAACTTCTCAACCTCTACCTTGACTATATAACTCACAAGTTAATTTGTTGAACTTCAAATATCCCCCTCTCTCTACAAGAAGGATGGCAATATGGCAATTATTGCTCATGTTGTTGTCATATGCAATTTCTTCAATCAATTTATCAAATGCTATGAACATAAACAACAAGATCATCAAACCAACTGCTGCTTTCCCTTTCTCATTCATTCAGCCTGAGCAGAAGCTGCAACCCTCTCTTATTTCAACTACTCAACTCTACAAGGAAAAGTACTTCACACAAATCCTTGATCACTTCAATTATAACCCAATCAGTTACCTTAAATTCCAACAAAGGTATTTGATCAATGACAAGCATTGGGGTGGCTCTAAAACCAAATCACCGATATTCGTCTACACCGGAAACGAAGGCGACATCGAATGGTTTGCACAAAACACCGGCTTCATGTTTGAGACCGCACCCCATTTCAAAGCTCTATTAGTTTTCATTGAGGTAGCTACTTTCCTATTTTTTTATTATTTTTTATTTTTTGAATATGGTGATATGTATAATAATATTAATTAACATGTATAAAATGAATTGCAGCATAGGTTTTACGGGAAGTCCATCCCTTTCGGGGGGAGTAAAAAAATAGCGTATGCAAATACCACGACGCTCGGTTATTTGAGCTCAACGCAGGCACTGGCGGATTATGCAACCCTGATCCTCGATCTGAAAAAGAATCTGACGGCTACGGATTGTCCTGTTGTAGTGTTCGGAGGCTCCTATGGTGGAAGTATGGCAATATTAATAATTAATTTTATAATTAATATATATAGGTAAATTAATTTGGTGAATGAATTGTTTAAATTGCAACAGTGCTGTCAGCATGGTTTAGGTTGAAGTATCCGCATGTGGCTATTGGAGCTTTGGCATCTTCAGCACCAATTCTCAACTTTGACAATATTACTTCCCCTTTTAGTTTCAACAATATCATCACCAGAGATTTCAGGGTCAGTTTTAATAATAATAATAATAGTAGTAGTAGTAGTTGCTAGGGGGCCAAAATTAGATATATCTATTTATGCATAAGAACCCACTCCCCATGTGCATCAAAAGATTCTATAGTGCTTGTCATTGTTATCAAACTTTGAAAAAGCAATAAAGATGAAGTTTAATGATAAGGTCACTAAAGCTATTGGTCCAGAGACGGAAATGCATTACTCCACAATAATAATGCAATGCTTATGGACCAGAATATATTATTATATTATCTGAAAATGACTAGAATTTGGAAATAAGTCAAATAAATTGTTATGAATTTGAAGATTTTGATAATCAGAGTCAACAGGATTGGTTGACAGTTCAATTTATCTTCTGTAATTCCAAAAATTATTAGAGTGAGAGTGAGAGCTGTTACAAAGTGATCAAAAGATCATGGCGAGAAATTGAAGAGGTGGCAGCAAAACCTGGCGGATTGGAGATTCTCAGAAACTCATTCAGAATATGCAAGTAAGATAATATATACATGCACGGTGAGGTTAATCTAATTATTACACACCAGAAAAAAAAAACATTTTCTAAATTCACAAAAATCCCCTGGAGTTTATAAGTACTAATTATCCCTCTTGAGGGTACGCTTTTGTAAGATAAAAATACAAATATCAGGGGTATTTGTAATTCTAAAATATAACTTGGTATTTTTGTAATTGGATAAGACTTTAGGGGTAGTTTTGTAATTATCCTCTTCGTCTTTTTCCTTTTTATTGAAATGTAATAATATGCCTTCCCCCTTATTATGCAATGTTATAGTAGGAATTACATAAGTCCGGAGTATCTTGAAAATTAATTTTTTTAAAAAAATCTTTTAAATTCACAAAAATCCCCTGGAGTTTGCAAGTACTAATTACCTTAGTATCCCTTTTGAGGGTTTGCTTTTCTAAGATAAAATACAAATGTCAGGGGTATTTGTAATTCTAAAATATAACTTGGTATTTTTGTAATTAGACAAGACTTTAGATATAGTTTTGTAATTAATCCCTTTTTTGCCCTTTTATTAGAATGAAATAATTTGCCTTGCCACCAACCTTTTTTTTTTTCTTTGCAATGTCATCGTAGGAATTACATAAGTGTGGAGTATCTTGAAAATTGGCTAGAGACAGCTTATACTTATACAGCCATGACAGATTATCCAACTCCGACCAATTTCCTCAATCCCTTGCCAGCCTATCCTATCAAGCAGGTACCAACTATCAAAAATCCATTGTTATAACTTTTTTTTGTTCATCATGTTAGACTGTCTCACGGTGAGACAGATATTGTTGTTTTTTTTTTTTCCTTTTCCGCAAATGGTTGATAATTCTCCCTTATTTTCATAGAAAGTATTGATTCTTCTATAATGGAAAATATAGGTTTGAAAGTATTCTTCTATATGAGTTTTAGTCATTTGCAAGTTTCTTATATGAAAGGTATTAATATGATTAAGTTGTAAGGGAAAAGGATATTGAGACATCAATTTTCCAATCCAAACAATTGTATTCCCACTGCTCCCCATCTCTTAAAAAAAATAAAATAATAATAATAATAAATAAATAAATAACTTTCCTAATAACTCACAATGGAAAAACTTATAGTGGTCTTCAAATAAATAAATATATATATATATATATATATATATATATATATATATATATATATATATATATGAGCAACACTTTTGTCAAACCGAACTAATGAATCATCCGATAGGACAAAATTTCATTACCGCTACATTATAGTACAAAAACCAATATATTATAGTAAAAAATCAATACATTAAAATACAAAAATCAATACATCATAACACGAGTCAGATACTTATGAAAAACCAATACTTTTGAGTACAAAAACTAATACATTATAGTATCGGGACGAATGGCCTAAAGGGTCAAGACCCGTTAATCTGGCCTAACGCAAGCCTTTGCCTATATATATATATATACTAATTTAACGCCCACATATTATGCGGGATTTGAAAAAGAGTAATACTTGTTAAAAATACTAAACGAATAATATTGAAAATGGTACAAACAAATCGTAACATTGTTTTTCTGTTTACACAAAGATTATTCTTCAAAATAAATCATTTTCACACAAATCGGAGCATTATTTGTTCTAATTACAATAAGACTATTTTTCAAAATAAAAAATATTTAAGTATTTTACCCGGGAGTCACGAAATTAGTTGTAAAATATAGCAAAATGCCATAAACTGGAAAGAAAACCCGTAGAAATTGATATTGTAAAAATGTAAAGCATACAACACCCGCGTGTCGCGTGTGAATATGTGATATAAAAAATTAATATCTATAAGAAACTGATAATTGTATTAAAAATATCGTATATATAACTTGTAATATATGTAATATTATTTTTTTATTATTATTATTTTATGTTTCTTTTTTTTTCTGCATAAGAAATTAATTTGTTCATGTAGATAAATAATTTGTTTATCAATGCATTATATTAAATTAGATAAGGAGATTTAGTATATATTTAATATTTATTTTTCTAGGTGTAAAAATTTATTATTATTATTATTTGTTGTTGTTTCTCTCTCTCGATCTTTTTTTTTTTAGCGTAATATTTTTTGATATATATTTTTAATGTTATTTTCAATGCACTATATTAGGATTACATATTCAAATTTAAGTTTATATATTTTATATTTATTTCTATTTTGTAATAATTTATATAACTCATATGTTTTAAATAGAATATTTAAAATTTTAAAGTAAAATTATTTTAACTTTTATTTAATTCAACTTATATAGATTTTTTTCTAATCAAATATGACTTTTATTATTAGTAGAATAAAAGTAAGATATTAAATCAGATAAAATATGACAAAAAAAAACATTGAATTATGTAAAATATTATAAAAGATATATTAAATTAGGAAAATATAATAATAGAAAAAATATTAAATTAGGTAAAAATATATTGAAGAAAAATATTAAATTAGGTAGATATTGGAGTTGGTAATACCGAAACACCAAGATTTTTTCTGAAACTAACAAAGCGTGAAAAATAGAGGAGGATTTTGCATTAATATATAGAGTGTATATATATATATATATATATATATATATATATATATTCAAGAAAACTTAAATATAAGACACTGATATTAGTAGGGACATAATTAATTTGTGCATCTGCAAATAAAACTCGTACTAATTTCATATATATATATATGTACGAGTTTTATTTGCAGATGCACAAATTAATTATGTCCCTACTAACATCAGTGTCTTATATTTAAGTTTTCTTGTAACTATAGTAGATGATGGTGACATTACGGTCGTTGAGTTGACTGCTATGTTTCGACTTCAATTTCACGTGGTGGAAATTATATTAACTTTAAATTATTAAATAAAGATGTGCAAGGCAATTGATGATCCAACGACTGGGAACAACACCTTCGAGAAATTATATGGTGCGGCCAACATATACTACAACTACACTGGTCAAGCCAAGTGTTTTGACCTCAATGACAATTCTGATCCACACGGCCTCGGTGGGTGGACATGGCAGGTACACTAATTTTTATAACGAATATTAGTGTCTTGTAAAAGTAACTATTCAATATCATTAATAATATAAAGTGAAAATATCAGAATATTCCTAAATGAAAAAAAAATAAAAAAATACATGTTACGTTACGTATAATTGTCATTCACGTGCTTCATGTACTAATATAATGTAAATAAACTAGTTAGTTAATTTAACTCATTGAAATGAACATTCTCAAAAGAAAAAAAAAAGTCCAGAGTTACAAATTTTTTTTTTTTTGGAAATCACCAGAGTTACAATAGTAGTAGCATATGAAGTGGGGCTTTGTTTATTGAAATTATTATAAAATTCGCTGCATTTAAAAGTGATACGTGTATATGATTCAGGCATGTACAGAGATGATCTTACTCACAGATGGCAACACAGAGGACAGCATATTCCCAGCATCTAACTATAGTTACAATGACCGGTTAGAATTTTGCAAATATAGGTTCAATATTCAGCCCAGGCCCAGTTGGGTTCCCACTGAGTTCGGAGCCAATGTGAGTATCTCGGCCCAACTTAAAATAACGCTACTGCCATTTCTTGTGATAAGGAATGGCTCCAATTATATAAGTACAATGTTTTTGCAGCATGTTCATAGAGTATTGAAGCGTTTTGCAAGCAATATTATCTTCTTTAATGGGCTAAGGGATCCATGGAGTGGCGGAGGGTACATTTTTTGCTCGTATACACAAGAATAATACACAATTTTTATTTTTCTTAATCATTACCTTGCATAATTATTGTCCTGTTTTTACCGCTCTTAATGGCAGGGTGCTAAAACATATATCTGATAGTGTAGTTGCTATCGTGTCAAAAGAAGGTACAAGTGCTCCACATCTTTTGTATTGGTTTTATTGCATTTATTTTGGGCCGAATACGAGGATTTTCATCTATAGAGTAAAAACGCTTTGCATTCGAACTGGAGTTAACTTTCCCCATTTGAATTTGTTAAAATTTGTCACGATTTGGGACGTCAACTAAGTTTTGTGCATTGTCATCACTGGAACATCTCGGGAAAAAAAAAAAAAATCAATCCATGTGGCTAAGCCTAGTACAAAACTTTTGTAGTTCTAATAAATAAAAGAAGATTCTCAAAGTGCCAGAAATACTATATATGGAGAATTGAGATATACCAAGACGTTGGTAATTATACTCTAAATACAATTTATTCTTTTTAATTTTTTTTTTCTCTTTATTGAAATAATAATGAGATGGTTATAAGTATTTTTATGCAGTACATGTTGGCAATCATTATTTGAAAATATATAAATTGTAGGTGCGCATCATGTGGATCTTAGATTCTCAACAGGTGAAGATCCAAAGTGGCTTCAACGTATAAGAAAAAGAGAAGTCCATATCATATCAAAGTGGCTCTCTCAATATTATCATGATCTGGCTGATTCTCATAGCTTTATGCATTCATAAACACACACTACACACTACACACTTCCATTCCATAAGAATAAGGATGACCTTCATTGATTTGCCTTCAAAATTCTTCACAATTCTAAATGTAATTAATCATGCTATGACACACGTGTTAAGTTTGTCCTCTCTAAATGAGCTTTTAAATTAGAAGTTCTTTTTATTTTTTATTTTTTTATATTTTACAATTTAGTGGTTCATATTATATGGCCTGCTCGGAATTTTATTTTGCTAAAATAAAAATCCTTGCAAGTGCGAAATACAATAGCAGACATATTTTTATTTATTAATTAAGAACTTTTAGAATTATTAAACACAGGGATGGACACATGGGGGGCTGGTGGGGGTAATCACCCCCTCACCTTACGCCGGGTACTTTAACACAGTATTAATTTTTTTTGTATGAATGTGAAATAATTGTATTTGCTATCCCTGCCGAATTGTTTCCCGACTTCCGCTTGTCTATAGACATATATATATATATGCTAATTTTCAATTGTATCTTTTACAATCATTTTATAACTAGTATTGTACCCGTGCGTTGCACGATAATTTTTTATTTTATTTTATTTAAAATAAAAAGAATTGTTTAAAATGTATTAAGATATTTAAATAAGTAATTGTATATATGTATACTTAAGTTATATATATCTGTGTGTGTGTGTGTATTTCGATGAGAAGTATTCAAAATGATATAACCTGATTCATAAAAGAATTGTTATTAGACGAAATATACTTTACAAATTATGATAAATTTCCTTATACACAACATTTGTAATTTTATTAATATGTTCATCTCATCATCGTCGATCAATATTTGTAAACCCATGATGAGGCATAAGTAGGTCAGACCCGAATTGGGGTAGACCTGGATCTAGATGATCGAAGAAGGGAGCTCAGGATGACTTATGCTTGGTTTGACCTAGTTGTCTTAAGGTTAGTAAGAGTTGAGCGGCGTCATCCCAGCCCAGGAGTTGTCCTGAGCTAATAGCAGACCCCCTGTGAGATAAACCTTGGCAATATGAAGGCAGGCTTGACAGTGAAAAGGAGAGTAGGACCAGGGGAGACCTGGCCTCCTGACCTCCCCGCGTAGGCAGGTTTGCCAATAGAAGGGAGACCAGGAATTATCCTGAGTCTATAAGGGAGCCCACGTGAGGTAACGTAGTATGACGACCAGGCAGGCTTGCCAGTAAGGAGTGCAGGACTGAGGGAGACCTGACCTCTTGACCCCGTTGGGGGGACAAGTGAGACCACTTGTCAGAGTTTGTTGATTAAACGGCCCTTGATTCGCGTCCTTTGTTCCTGAGATCCCGGAAAGGGTCCCCATTGGGAAAAACTATAAATATCTCAGCCCCAAGACTGAGAGAGGTATGTCATTCTTTTGTGCATTCCTTCTTTGCTTTCTGGAAAATACCTCATACGCTTTCTGACTTAAGCATCAGAGAGGTTTCTACTGGAAAACCACTGGTGGTCCTTTCGATTTTGCAGATATCATAACGAGTATGGGTACGACACAGGTTAGTGCACCCATTTGAAGGATGAGCTGGAGAGAATGGTGCAAGCTGGGCACCTGCAAGAATATGTGTGAATGCGAAGGGAAGAGCCCAGGTCTGGCTACCGCAACTGTAATCGACCTTAGTCGGGTAAGAATGAGCAGGATAATAGGCGAAATGGGGAGAGAAGGAATGAGCATAGCCAGGGCATACGGGGTGAGATCCTGATGATCACAGGGGGCGAGTGGGATGAGCACTCTAAACGATCCCAAAACAGTTATGTGCGTGCTGCACGAGATTTAACGAGAAAGGGAAGAGAGGTTGGACAGATAACTCCGAGCCCAAATGTTTGCTTTGGGTCAGAGGATGAGGAGGGGATTCTAGCTCCTCATATGGATGTCCTGATTATTAAGGCTACTATAGCCAATTTTAATGTCCGACGAATCTTTGTGGATACAGGAAGCTCGGCGGACATCATGTTCTATGAATGCTTCAGGAAGATGAACCTAGATGTTGAGTTGGAAGAGGTTACGACATTGTTGGTGGGATTCGCAGAGGGCGCGTTAAAGCCCCTTGGAGCTGTTAACCTCCTGGTTACTTTAGGGGATGAGCCTAATTGGCAGACCAGGACAGTTCAGTTCCTGGTGGTAGACGCAGCGTCCTCTTATAACGTGATGTTAGGAAGACCTTCCCTGAGCAAATTTCAAGCAGTAGTCTCAATCTATCATATGAAGCTGAAATTCCCTGCTCAGGATGGAGTAGGCGAGGCACGAGGTCATTAGTATGCGTTGAGGTAGACGTATGTAGAGAGCGAAGACGAGAGACAGGTCAAGAGGGCCAGAACAGAGGACAGACCCCGATTGACTGAAAGGGAGGAAAACTTGATGGCTGTGGATATAGTCCTGGGGGATGATAGCCGAGTCCTCCTTGTGGGGACAACTCTCAATCCAGACGTTCTAATAGACCTGTTGTCATTGTTAAGGGACAGTGCGGATGTGTTTGCCTGGTCTCCCCAAGACCTGGTGGGGATTGACCCAGAGGTGGCTAAGCATCGCCTCAACATTAACCCTGACATGAAGCCGGTCAATCAGAAGAAACGTAACTTTGGGCCAGAGAAGGAGGCCATTATTGAGGCCGAAGTGGAGAAATTACTGAAAGCTAAACATATTCAGGAAATACAATTTCTTGAGTGGCTCTCAAATGTTGTGCTGGTCCCAAAGACTCAGGAGGACTGGCGTATGTGCATTGATTTTCGAGACCTTAACCGTGCCTGCCCAAAGGACCACTATCCTCTGCCAAGAATCGACCAGCTGGTCGATTCCACCTACGGTTGTGAACTCCTGAGCATGATGAATGCCTCACAGGGTTATCACCAGAGCAGGCTGGCGAAGGAGGACTGGAAGCGAGTTAGCTTTATAACCCCGAAGGGGACGTATTGCTACGTGGTCATGCCGTTTGGGCTCAAGAATGCGGGCGCCACATACCAGCGATTAGTGGATAAAATGTTTAAGAGCCAGCTCGGACGAAATATGGAGGTTTATGTGGATGATATGCTAGTGAAAATCATGAAGGCAACGTCGCATGTGAATGACTTGAGGGAGACCTTTGATACCCTAAGGAAATATAGAATGAAGCTCAACCCTAAAAAATGCATGTTCGGGGTAAGAGCTAGAAAATTCCTGGCCTACATGGTTACAGAAAATGGTATCGAAGCTAATCCCAAGAAGGTGAAGGCCATTATGGATATGCAGGAACCAAGAAATGTTAACGAAATGCAGTGCTTGGCAGGACGGATCAATGCCTTAAGTCGATTTGTCTCGCGGTCCGCGGAAAAAAGTTTTCCATTCTTTCAGGCCTTGCGAAAGAAAGCCGAATTCCAATGGAGCAGTGATTATGAGGAGGTGTTTAAACTGCTGAAGGAGCACCTGGCTAGCATGACCTTGCTCACAAAGCCTATTCAAGGAGAGCCTCTAATCTTGTACTTATCGGTTGGACAGCAGGCAGTTAGCTCTGTCCTACTCCGGGAAGAGGGCAAGGTACAGAGGCCGATCTATTATTAGAGCAAGGTCTTGGATGATGCTGAGGAGAGATATGTTGAAATAGAACGAGCAATGCTGGCTCTGGTTGGCACAGCTCGCAAGCTACGCCCATACTTCCTCTCTCATAGCATAGTTGTGTGGACCAACCTACCATTGAGGGCCATAATGGATAAGCCAGAGGCATCGGGAAGACTGGTCAAGTGGATAATAGAGCTCAGTGAGTTTGATATTGCGTTTGAAGCCAGGACAGCTATTAAGGCCCAGGCATTGGCTGATTTTGTACAAGAAATGACTAGCTCTTCCGATGACAAGCAAGAGTGGACAATTTTCACGGATGGCTCTGTAGAAAGTCAGGGCTGTGGGGCTGGAGTAGTTTTGATTGACCCAGCGGGCGTGGCCACTGAATATGCCATATGCCTGAGTTATGCTCTGTCCAATAATGCGGCCGAGTACGAGACCCTCTTGAGAGAGGTCCAGATGGCCAGTGATTTGGGGGCAAAGCAGGTATGCTCAAGAGTGGATTCGCAGCTGGTTTGCAAACAAATAAGCGGGGATATTGAGACCAAGGAAGAGAATATGCATAAATACTTAGCCAAGTTCAGAGAGTTGGCCAAAGGTATGAAAACCTTGACAGTCTTACAAATCCCCAGAGAAGAAAATGGAAGAGCAGACTATTTGGCCAAGATCACAAGTTCAGCCGTAGATTGTCAAGAGAGGACAATTACACTGTTAAGGGCAGATGAGGAATTTGGCACGGAATAGGTCTGTTCAATAAACGAAGGAGACGATTGGCGCTCTCCTATCATCTCCTACTTAGATAAAGGAGAGTTGTCGGAAGATAGGAAAGATAGAGTGAAAGTGAGAGTTAGATCCGCCCATTTTTGTCTGATAAAGGGGCTTTATTTCGGCGTGGGTTTGGACGACCTTTACTGCGATGTTTGAGCTTGGAGGAAGGCACCCATATCCTCAAAGAAATCCACGAAGGCTGTTGTGGTAACCATATGGGGGCAAGGGCCCTAGCCAGTAAAATATTAAGAGCTGGCTACTTATGGCCATTACTGAGGAAAGAGGACGAGGATTTCGTGAAAAGATGTGAAAAATGTCAAACGATGTCCCCCTTGATTCATCAACCGGCGGAAGACTTGATGACAATGAGTTCTCCTTCCCTTTCTTGAAGTGGGGGATCGACCTGGTCGGTCCATTCCCAATGGCTCCAGCTCAGAAAAAGTTCCTCATTGTAGCCATTGACTACTTCAGCAAATGGATCGAGGCGGAAGCTCTGGCGAAAATAACAGAAGAGGCAGTGATGGGTTTCATCTGGAAGAATATTGTTTGTCATTTTGGCATATGAAGGGTGATGATATTAGACAATGGTACTCAGTTCATGGGAGCCAAAATTAAGGCTTGGTGCGCCAAGATGAAAATCCAGCAGCATTTCACATCTGTCTACCACCCACAAGCAAATGGGCAGGTCGAGGTAACTAATCACATCTTCGTTCAAGGGCTCAAATCACGATTGGAGAAATCAGGAGGAAAATGGGTAGAAGAGCTGAATGCAGTACTCTGGGCATACCGCACGAACCCTAAAGAAAGCACAGGTGAAACTCCTTTTAGCTTGGTGTATGGCATGGATGTCGTCGTTCCTGTAGAAATCAGCCTCGAGACTCACCGAGTGCAGAGTTACGATGAAATTCGGAATGAAGCACTGGTGCAGGATGCGTTAGATCTGATCGAAGAAAAAAGAGACCAGGCAACGGTGAAAATAGAACATGTGCGGGGACGTGTCCGAGCAGTCTACAGCAAAACGGTCCGAAAGAGATGCTTCAAAAGGGGAGACCTGGTCCTCAGAAGAGCTGACCTGGGAAAAGCCAAGGGGAATCTAGACGCTATGTGGCAAGGACCGTTCAGGGTCATCCAAGTCTTATCCAAGGGCGCTTACAAATTGGAGGAGCTAGACGGAACTGAGATCCCCCGTGCATGGAATGTTGTTAATTTACGGAAATTTATTGTATAAATGTAAAAACTTCTAAATGATTTTATTAAATGATAATGCAAGTCTTTCTCATGCTACAAAACTAGAGTCTTCATTTAAGCTAGGATTGGCTAAGGGCGGATGCCCCATTTTCCTGACATGATTGTCAGTATAAGCCAGGATTAGCTAAGGGCGGATGCCCCACTTTCCTGACCTGATTGTCAGTTTAAGACAGGATTGGCTAAGGGCGGATGCCCCATTTTCCTGACCTGATTGTCAGTTTAAGYCAGGATTRGCTAAGGKCGGATGCCCCATTTTCCTGACCTGATTGTCAGTTTAAGCCAGGATTGGCTAAGGGCGGATGCCTCAATTTCCTGATCTGATTGTCAGTAAAAGCCAGGATTGGCTAAGGGCGGATCCCCCATTTGCCTGATCTAGTTGTCAATTTGAGCCAGGATTGGCTAAGGGTGGATGTCCAGGTCTCCTGGCGTGATGGTCAGGGGAAGCCAGGATGGACTTAGCGTGGCTGCCTGCAAAATATTTTCATTCAAATAACAGGATAATCCAGAATTGGTTAAATGCGGATGCTCATGCCAACGCCCGACCTGATTAAAAGGCTCTAAATACGAAGGCACGATTTGCAGGTCAACCTCAAACATGAACTGATGGAAGGCGGAGACCTTACTTTTCCAGATCTGGCGGTAAGCCTAAAAACGCCTGAATAGGCTAAAGCTTGGAAAAATTTAATCCATTCGGTTTGATGGAAAATTAAAGGGAAAATATTCTCATTTTATTAACATTCTGGAAAATACAAAAAAAGATTTTGCTCACGTCTTCTGCGAAGACTAGCAAATTTGATTACAATGTAGGAAATAACATAAAAGGAAAATCAACAAAATCCCAGGAAAACCTAAGAGGCTCTCCGATCAGTGGCCAAGGCACGACGGACGCGCCAAAAATCGCGCTCCGTCTCATGATAGCGCTGATGGTACTTGTCAGCCCGCTCAGAGATGGAGTGCGCTTCGCCGGCGGCGATTGTCAGCCGACTCACCGACTCCGCCAAGTCGGCCTTCTCTTCCTGCAACTGGCAATTCAGTTGTCGCAACTCAGCCCAATCTCGCTTATAGTGGCGTTTCTTCTGCCTTTTCCTCTCCAGAAGACGGTAGAGGTAGCCGACCTTCTCTCTGAGCATGATCAGTTTGTCAGAGAGCTTGAAATTCTCGACGACCAAGGAGATGTTCTTCCGCTTAACTATATCAAGTTCTTCGAGAAGAGGAGAGGAAGCCATTTCAGAAAATTGGAGAAAAATGAGCCATACATACACGTATATAAAGGTGGCACGTGCCTAGGAATCAAAAAGTACTAGGGTTTCCAGAAAATCAGGAAACCCTAGGAACTCAAGAGTCATTATAAGATAAAAAAGCATTTATTATTATTATTCAAAGTACAAGCTCAGAGACAGCAAAAAGTCAGACCAGCCACACAGGCTAACCAAAGGTCTAACAAAAAGAAAACAAGAGTCCTAAAAGACTAAGTATCGGCCCCCAGATCCGTGTCCAGTTCGGCCGCAAGCTGGTCTACTGCATCTTCAGCTAAAGCGCCCGGAGAAGCCCCGCCGGGCATCTCACCCAGACCTGCAAAGGTTGGGGAGGGAGAAGAGTCGAGGGCAGCTGGAAGAGGAGCTTGGTCTGGATGAGACTGCCCGGGTGAAAAGCAACGGAGTTTAGAAAGAACATGCTCAGCAAACTCAGCTGCTCCGACAGTGTGCAGATGATCTCGCTCCGGGACATAGGTGAACGAGGTTGGCTCCGGAGAGGTCTTCAGAGTAAGAGCTCAGTTAAGGGGAACCCCTGGATACTTCAAGCCCATTTTGCCTGCTCGTCCAAGTCAAAGTGGAAGAAGTGTATAGCCTCTGGAACAAGTAGTGAGTAGAGCTCTTTGGATCCCAAGAAAGCTGCACGAGTCTCCTCCCGAGCGGATTGAACCAGCCTCAGGCCTTTTTCAAAGTTTAAGTACTCAGTCTCAAACCCATCCCTTGCCTTCGCCAGAGCCTCATCATCAAGGCTCCTAGCCTCAGCCAAGGCCTCATCCCTTGCCTCGGAACGCGCAATCTCTATCACCTTCGCCTGAGCCTTCCTCACCTCAACAAGCTCTACTTTGGATTTCTTGAGCTTATCCTTTAGCCCCTGCAGCTCTTCCTCTCGCTTCTTCAGGTCTACTCCTCGCTCTTTCGCCAGAGCTTTGAAATGGTCCGCTTTCACAACCGACTCCTTGTTCTCCTTGATCACATTGAACTGGACCATGGATCTGGTAGCTCGAGTGGCCAAGAGAGCCTTCTTGGAGAGAGCCTGATCACAAGAAAAGATTGGTATTTAGACGAATTGATAACTGGTAGGTGACGTGAGATAGGGTAAAAGGGAATAGGACTTACCCGTGCTTCGTCTTGACACCAAGACTCCAGGAGCTCTCGATCGGACATTTTCTCCAGCTCAGGTTGGTCGGCAGGTAGCATCTGCCGGCGCATGAATTGGACAGCCAGCTCTCCGGAGCAGTTAAGGACGGAGTTGATAGGAGGGGGAGCGCTGCAAGTAATGGGAGCAGGACGAGCGTTGGGAGAAGAGGTCACTAGGGCTAGACTGCCCTGGGCTACCCGTGGACTTTTTGACAGAGGGAGGACATCCTCCTTAGATCCAGGAGAAGGACTCCTAGCGGCTGAAGCGCGAGGTAACTGCTGCGAAGAGCTAAAGCCAGGAGCTTATGAAGAGCTGGGACCCTGTGCTCGAGAAGGGGCAGAGCTTTGGGTCGGGACAGACGGCGAGGCTGCCGTTTCTTAGATAGTTGCTTCCGGGGCCCCCTCTATGGAGTCGGTAATCATTTGGCGCATCATCCTTTCTGATAAAAGAAAAAAAAAGTAAAAGATTAGGGCCTATGAAAAATAAAGGAAAACTAGACGAGAGTAAAAGGGGATTTTACCAATCTCTGGGGTTAGAGGGCTTATTTCCTCACTCTCATTAAAAAAGTTTACAACATGGGAAAGAAGGAGGTTGGTTACATGGAGAGGGTTTCCGCTAAGGGTGGATATGATTTTTTGTAGGCGAGGAGACCTGCTTGCGATAGATAGAGGAGGATATGTGGGTAGTTTGTCAATCGGTTTGGAGTCAAAACCCCAATCTCCACTACAATGAACAAAGAAGAACTTCTTTCGCCAGGCCTTGTTAGAAGAAGGGAGCCCGTGTAAGAAGTGAACTCCTGACCTGGCTCTTAGATAAAAGCAGCCGGGAGGTAAGCTTTTGGACTGGTAGAGCTGGTAAAAGGTGTGGGCCGTGGGGGTCAGACCAGCATACCGCATGGCCAGACTATAGCTTACTATGATCCTAAAGGTGTTAGGGGTAAATTGGAAAAGGGGGATTTTGAAGACAGCGGTGATCTCTAACATCAATGGGTTGGCCAGAAGGCGCAGGCCCACTTGAAATTGGTCGGCGTTAAAAGTCAACCAACCGGCTGGCGCTTGACAAGCCAGAATGCACGCCGGAGGGCTATAAGGATCGAAAGGATCAGAGATCCTATACTTATAACGAAATTCTTCCATTGTCCTATCACTGAGAATCGAGGTAATTTTTGGGTGGTCCGGGATCGGTGGTGGATATTCTAATGGACAAGAGGAAGATGTGGTGGCTAACGTAGTCGCATGAGAAGAAGGCGGCGGAGAAGAAGAACCCGCCGCCGCCAGAGATGGGGAAGCGATCGGAGAGGCATCGAGAGAAGGAGAAGATGATGACATTATCTGAAAATTAAAGAAAAAGGACTGAGAAAGTACCTAGGATAAGAGGGTAGCCGGAAAAAGGTTGAATCTGAGAAATCGCCGGAATACTAGAGAGAGAAAATCTCAAGAGTTTTTGCTAAAAGTGAAGAAGTGAAAGTGGGACAGAGAAAACAATGAGAATATAAGGGGATAAATTCAAAAAACGAAAATCGAGGAAAAGGCTGGATTTGATGGGATTCTCGCATTTAATGCGGACAGAGGAACAATACCCTAGGTGGTGAGCTCGAACGCCAACCGTCCTAGAGTAGGACACGCGCCCCTGACTTATCAGGTATAGTACTTGGAAAGACGTGTGGGTATAGTAACCGTTTGAGAATATGGGCCGACACCACTAATGCCAATAATTAGGCCTGGTTGTCAGGAGGATTTCTTGGGATTCGTACCAGTACGAGAAACAATAAAAGATAGGTGGGACCACATTTATTTTTGAGGACCCTGGAAAGTCACAACTCTACCCCAACCATTTCGGGGGGAGGAGTTGATGAGGCATAAGTAGGTCAGACCCGGATTGGGGTAGACCTGGATCTAGATGATCGAAGAAGGGAGCTCAAGATGGCTTATGCTTGGTTCGACCTAGTTGTCCTGAGGTTAGTAAGAACTGAGCGGCATCATCCCAGCCCAGGAGTTGTCCCGAGCAGATAGCAGACCCCCTGTGAGATAAACCTTGGCAATATGAAGGCAGGCTTGACAGTGAAAAGGAGAGCAGGACCAGGGGAGGCCTGGCCTCCTGACCTCCCCGCGCAGGCAGGCTCGCCAACAGAAGGGAGACCAGGAATTATCCTGAGTCTATAAGGGAGCCCACGTGAGGTAACCTTGAAGTATGACCTCCAGGCAGGCTTGCCAGTAAGGAGAGCAGGACTGAGGGAGACCTGACCTCTTGACCCCCGTTGGGGGGACAAGTGGAACCACTTGTCAGAGTTTGTTGATTAAACGGCTCTTGATTCGCGGCCTTTGTTCCTGAGATCCCGAAAAGGGTCCCCACTGGGAAAGACTATAAATATCTCAGCCCCAAGGCTGAGAGAGGTATGTCATTCTTTTGTGCATTTCTTCTTTGCTTCCTGGAAAACACCTGATACGCTTTCTGACTTAAGTATCGGAGAGGTTTCCACCGGAAAACCACCGGTGGTCCTTTCTAACGTGTGTTTGTGGTATTCAGGCAGAGTCATATTTTAGGGTGAAACAACCCATACGATTGGTCACCCTTGATATAGCAACGTATAACTGACCATCGCTGAAAATAGGCTTCTTCAGGAAAATTCCAACGTGAGAGAGATAATCTCCTTGAATTCTGTTTATCATCATAACATATGACACGATCAGAGGAAATTGTCATCGTTGGAACTTGAAAGGGAACCTCGAATTGGATGGTGTGACAGTCATTCTAGGAATTAACAACGATTCACCTGCAATGCTTCCTTGAGAAATATTAGCCTATACAATATGATCATCAAGTTAACAACTAACATTACACAACATAAGGGAATGATCGATATTTCTCAACAAAATGAGTGGAATTCTAATTTTTAGTTTTAGCTCATAGAGGCAATCTATAACATTTAATGGTTTTTAGAAACTCTAGTGAGTGGACGTCATACAATATGTCAATGTTTGAGTCAGATTTGCATGCATTATCAGAGCTAAGATATACTTCACATTCTCCATAATTTTATGACATCATATATTTATTAATCAAATCGACGACATCTAGCATTGGGGAAAGAATAGTCAAATAAGCGAAACATTCAGTAGTTTTTCCAAATTGCGGATATGTGCTCGCCAAAATTGACAGAACATGGTCACCATTATCTTTCAATAATAGATAACTAGATTTCAATTTGAACAATACCACCATTTGGTCCTCCAACTATTACATCTCCTATACATATTCAGAGGTGGAAAAATTGTTGCGAGCCAAGCATATTCAGGATATACAATTCCCAGAATAGCTCTCTAACGCAGTGTTGGTACCAAAGACCCAGGACGATTGGCGAATGTTCATAGATTTTAGAGATCTCAATCGTGCCTGCCCTAAGGACCACTACCCACGGCCAAGGATAGACCAGCTAGTAGACTCCACGTTTGGGTGTGAATTATTAAGCATGATGGATGCCTCGCAAGGCTATCATCAAATCAGGTTGGCAGGTAAAGACTGGAAGTGGGTCAATTTCATAACGCCAAAAGGAACATATTGTTATGTGGTAATGTCGTTTGGCCTCAAAAATACGGGAGCTACGTATCAAAGACTGGTGGACAAAATGTTTAAAAACTAGCTCGGGAGAAGCATGGAAGTGTACGTAGATGACATGCTTGTTAAAAGTATTGAGGTAACGTCACATGTGGAAGACTTGAGAGAAACCTTTGACATCCTAAGAAAATATAGGATGAGGCTAAATCCCAAGAAATGTGCATTTGGGGTAAGAGCAGGAAAATTCTTAGGGTATATGGTTACGGAAAAGGGATAGAGGCCAACCCAAAAAAGGTCAGGGCCATCATGGATATGCCGCCTCCAAAAAATGTTAAGGAGGTCCAATGTTTGGCTGGGCGAATTAATGCTTTGAGCAAGTTTGTCTCCAGATCGGCAGAAAAGAGCTGACCATTCTTCAGAGCCTTGCGAAAGAGGGCCCGATTCCAGTGGAATGAGAAATGTCAGGAGGCATTTCAAAAGCTGAAAGAGCACTTGGCAGGTATATCATTATTGAATAAGACAATTGCGGGGGAGTCGTTGATTTTGTATATGTATGTGGGGAAATTATTGGTGAGCACGGTCTTGCTTCGGGAAGAGGGAAAGTTGCAGAAAACAGTGTACTATTGGAGTAAGGTCTTGCATGAGGCTGAACTCCGATATGTAGAAATAAAGAGGGCCCTGGTAGCCCTGGTTGGGACTTCCCGAAAACTCCAACCTTACTTCCTCTCCCACAAGATCATAATTCGCACTAACTTACCTCTGAAGTCCATATTGAGCAAGCCAGAGGTTACGGGAAGGTTGGTCAAGTGGATCATCGAATTGAGCGAGTTCGACATACATTTTGAAGGGAGAATGTCAATTAAAGCTCAGGCATTAGCTAATTTTATGCAAGAAATGGCCAGTTATGCCGAGGAAAAGAAAGAGTGGACAATCTACACAGATGGATAAGTGGGAAACCTGGGGTGTGGTGCAGGAATAGTATTGGTAGACCCGGAGGGAGTGACCACTGAGTTTGCAGTACGAATGAACTATTCTTTATCTAATAATGGAGCGGAATATGAAGCATTGTTAAGAGGAGTTCAGATGGCAAAGGAGCTGGGAGCAGAACGGATACATGCAAATGTAGATTCGCAGCTTATATGTAAGCAGATAAAAGGGGAATTCGAGACGAGGGAAGGGAAAATGCAAAAATACTTAGCTCGATTTCATGAGCTGGCCAATACCTTGGACACTTTGGATGTTCATCAAATCCCTAGGGAAGAAAATTTCTGAGCTGGTTACCGAGCTAAGGTAGCCAGCTCGGCAACGGATTGTCAAGAAAGAGTGATCACCTTATTGATGGCCCATCGGGAATATGGGGAAGACGAGGTTAATACATTAAAGGAAATCAATGAGGATTGGCGCTCTCCTCTTAAAGAATATCTGGATAAGGGAGACCTACTAAAAGATAAAAGAGAAGCAACAAAGTTACGAATCAGGTCGGCTAGATTTTGCCTAATCAAAGGAGAGTTGTTTCGGAGAGGGTTTGGACAACCTCTCCTGAAGTGTCTAAGTGCGAAGGAGGGTGCCCATGTGCTCAAAGAAATTCATGAGGGATGTTGTGGCAATCATATGGGTGCCAGAGTCTTATCTAGCAAGATAATGCGGGTAGGCTACTTCTGGCCGAGAATCAGGCAAGATGCGGAGAACTTTGTGAAGGCATGCAACAAATGTCAAAAACACTCCCCACTCATGGACCGACCTGCAGAGGAGCTCATGACAATGAGATCCCCATGCCCCTTTTCCAAGTGGGGGATAGATCTGGTGGGACCTTTCCCAACAACTCCAGCCCAGGAAAAATTCATGATCTTGGCCATTGATTATTTCAGCAAGAGGGTCGAGGATGAAGCCTTAGAGAAAATTACGGTAGTATTCCGGTTCAGAGTCCCAAGGATCTTGGTGTTCGATAATGGCACGCAATTCATGGGAGCTCGGATTTGAGCCTGGTGCACTAAGATGAAGATAGACCAGCATTTCATGTCTGCTTACCACCCTCAGGCAAACGATAAGTTTACCACCCTCAGGCAAACGATAAGGTCGAGGTGACTAATCGAATCCTGGTTCAGGGTATTAAGGCGCGTTTAGAAAAGTCAGGAGGCAAATGGGTAGAGGAGCTCAGTTCGATTCTATAGGCTTATCGAATGAACCCCAAGGAAAGCACTGGAGAAACCCCATTTAGCCTTGTATATGGCATGGATGCCGTAATTCCCGTGGAGATCAGCCTGGAGACGCACCGAATATAGAGCTTTGATGAAAACCAGAATGAGTTGCTAGTACAGGATGCGCTAGATTTGATTGAGGAAAAGAGAGAAAGAGTTGTGGTAAAGATGGAACACATGAGGGGATGGATCAAGGCAACCTATAATAATTTGGTAGTGAAGAGACATTTTCAGAAAGGAGAATGGTCCTTCGCAGAGCTGGCTTAGGTAAGACCAAGGGAAATCTAGATGCTACTTGGCAAGGACCGTACAAGGTCACTAAATCCCTTGTAGGAGGGGCTTATGAATTAGAGCAAATAGATGGAGTCAAAGTACCCCGAGCGTGGAATGTAGCAAACCTACGAAAATATTATGTGTAAGATTAATGCATGAAGCTTGTTTATATAAAATATATGGTTTGAATTTATCCTTGTTTTATTGCAAACTGACCTGATTGTAAAAGAAATTTTTTAGTCCTGATCGGCTAAGGGCGGATGCCTCAAAAATCCTGACCTGATTGTCAGAGAATTTCTTAGCCCTGATTGGCTAAGGGCGGATGCCCCGAAAATCCTGACCTGGTTGTCAGAGGAGTTTTTTTAGCCATGATTGGCTAAGGGAGGATGCCCCAAAAATCTTGACCAAATTGTCAGAGAAATTTTTTAGCCCTAATTGGCTAAGGGCGGATGCCCCGAAATCTTGACCTGATTGTCAGTGAAATTTTAGCCCTGATTGGCTAAGGGCGGATGCCGTGAAATCCTGACCTAATTGTCAGTGAGATGCTAGCCCTTATTGGCTAAGGGCGGATGCCCTGAAATCCTGACCTGGTTGTCGGTGAGATGCTAGCCCTGATTAGCTAAGGGCGTATGCCCCGAAATCCAGACCTGATTGTCAGTGAATATTTATCTCTGATCGGTTATGGGATGGACGTCCCTGGCTTAACCTGATAGTTAACTAAAATCAAGAGCTCTAAATTTTAAGTCCTGACCTAAATCAAGCGGTTTAAAATGCACCCCAAATGCTTGGGGTTTGGGACTGAGGACTCATTGTGGATGAAACTCGGAACATATTGAAATATATATGTTATTCTAACTCAAGAAGATCCAAGTACATGAGAAAAGATCACGGAAAATGCAGAAATGAAAATACAAACAAAATGAAGTTAAACAGCATCATGGGTGGGATGAAGGTGCCCTCCGATCAGAAGCCAAACCCATCGCAAGCGCAACTGCTCATGCTTAGTCTCGTGAAGTCGTTGATGGTACTTGTCTTCCCGTTCAGTCATAGACTGAGCCTCGCCGGCGGCGGTGGTCAACCGGCTGACCGACTCAAGCAGATCAGCTTTTTCCTCCTGGAGTTGACGGTTAAGCTGGCGGAGCTCAGCCCATTCATGTTTATACTAACGTTTCTTTTGCCTCTTCCTTTCCAAAGGTCGACATACTTGAGAAAAGTTTTCGTGGAGCACAGATAGTTTATCAGGAAATTTAAAGTTCTCAGAAAAGAGTGCAAGATTTTTTCTCTTCAAAGTATCTACTTCCTCAAGCAAGGAAGAAGTGGCCATAATGAAAAATACACATAAAAGAAGGAGATTTTATAGATAAAAGATAAGAACAGAAGGTACTAGGGTTTCCTGAATTCATGGAAACCCTAAATATATGTACAAACAAGAAGACAAAAATATTCTTCAAACGGTTACAGGCCTGTAATCAAAAAACAGAGCAGCCACAATCCAACAAATAAGTAACTTAAGACCCATAATTCTATGTGTCCAACTCTCCACTAGCTGGCTCCGCAGCCATGGAGACTTCTCCAAAGTCTTTCTCAAACTGGATATTGCCTGGAGCTCACTCAAGTTGGAAAACGTAGGAGAAATCGCAGTCATTGGTAAGGCTAACGTCAACGACTGTTCAGGGGGGAGAGAAGAGCCCAAAGAGGAGTAGCAGATGGCTTGACAGATGTAGTCAGCAAACCCAGGAGCCCCGAGCTGGTGAATTCGATCATCCTCTACAACGTGGGAGAAGCTGGTAGGATCCGGAGGAGTTTCCAGGGGAACAGAGCCGTCAAACGGAACTAAGGGGTTCTTGGCAGACCACTTGGCTTAGGCTTCCAGACCAAGATGGTAGTAGAATTCAGCTTCGGGGACCAGAATGTCGTACATCTCGGTAGAACCCAAGAAAGCCCATCGAGTTGTCTCCCTGGTCAACTGGATAAGCCGCTGACCCTCCTCAGAATTGAGGAATTCGATTAGGCCCTCCGCGCGTCCCTCAGTTTGCCCCTGGGCCTTGCCATCCGTTTCTCCCTCACCTCGCGTGCACTGGAGATTCTCTTTGATTTCCTCCTCCCAGATTATAGCCAGAGCTCGGCGTTTCCCTTCAGCTTCCTTAGCCTCCTGCAGCTTGCTCGAGCAGTTTCTAGCTCAGCCTTGGCAGCTTTTAGCTCATTCTCAGCAGCCTTTAGCCTTGCCTGAGGGTCGTGCAGCTCAGCATTCCTCTCCTTCACCCTAGCAGTCAGCCTTTTCTCTCGCTCTTGCAAGGCTGTGTATTTCTTGGATAAGTCGGCGTTCATCATGGAACCCCGAGCTCGGGCTAAAAGAGATGCCCTTTTCACGGCGTCCTAATAAAGAAAAAGGAAATGATGAAAAGGGAAAAAGGGTACGAAATAGTGATCAAGATAACAAAATCCTTACCCGAGCCTCGTCCTGGAAGTAGGACTCGATGAGCTCGTGATCTGGCCATTTGTCCACGGTACGGCGATCCACGCAAGGGGACTGCCCCATGACAAACTGAACTGCCACGTCTCCAGGACAGTTCAAACTGGAAGAGCTGGCAAAGAAGCTCTGGTTGGGGATGTTCATGGGTGGCCTTGGCGTAGTAGCGCGGGACCAACACCTGTTCATCCTCTGGGTCAGAAGGAGTGGTCAGGTCGACGACTGGATGAGCCATATGCTCGGTAGGGGCCGTTCCCTCTGACCTAGGGGGCCCCTCTAGCCTCGCCGGGACCTCTGCTACCCCTGGGGTTACGGCTGCCTCCGAGGCAAGAGACTTAGAAGTCTTGGCAGGCTCGTCGAGAGGGCTCTTTTGGCCGGCAGCAACAACCCTCTTCTTCCTTGCAGCCATCCTCTCTCTCATCATCTCGACTGAAAAAGAAATTAGTCAAAGGGATTAATAAAAGTAAAGATGAAAGTACAGATAAGATAAAACACTTAAGAAATATTCGAATATGTATTAAGGGAAGGAGAGCAGGTCTGCTCTTGAATATACCGATTTGAGGAGGGAGAGGACCGTTCTATTTCTGAGTATTAAAGAAGATCAAGAGGTCAGGCTTAAGCAGTTTGGTCAGGTGGAAAACATTCTTGTTGAGGGTGGTTATATTCTTTGCTAAATAAGGAGGTCAGTCTCCTTTGGAAAAATGGGACTGGTGTGGCAAAGCATTAATAGGATCAGGGGAGAAGCCCCAGTCGCTTGAGCACTGAACAAAAAAGAACTTCTTCCTCCAGGCCTTATTGGAGGAAGGGATCCTGATCAGAAACCAAACGTTAGTTCGGGCAGATAAATAGAAAAAGCCAAAGGAATAACTCTTGGCTTGAAACAGAGAGTAAAACATTTGGGCCGTAGGGATAAGACCAGAAAATTGGGCATCCAGATGGAACCCTACCATAACCCTAAAGGCGTTAGACACGAATTCATGTATCAGAATCTGGTACATCCGCGACACCGCCACGATGAAGGGATGGGCGGGCAAACTCAGCCCCGCCTAAAATTGGTCAACGAAGAAGGTTAGATGGTTAAGGGGAGGTTGAGACGCTCTCTCACCAGAGGCTGGGTTAGTGAAAGAGAAGTCGTCGGAGATGGGAAATTTGGAGCGTATATCCCGGAGGGTTTGATTGCTAACGATAGAAACTATGCTGTTATGATCATGGCCGAGAATAATTTGATACTGTTCATCCTAAGCGGCTGCCGGCAGTGTCGCCGAAAAAGATAGACTAACGAAAGATGACGAATTCCCAGAAGACGAGAGGGAGAAAGAGATGGAATCGGACATAATTGAAATTTACAGGAAGGCGAGAAAGTACCTGGTTTTGTTGGGAAAGAAGCCTTGATCGGAAAATAATGGAATGAAGTGTTCTGGAGAAAATACACAGGTGCAGAAAAATAGAATGGAATGAATGGTTAAAGGAGGGGAGATGATATACTTTGAAAATATTTTTTTAGGAAAAGGGAGATTCTGCGAGATTTGAGCATTTAAGATGTGTCAGGTCAAGGTACGCGAAGGGACACGTTATGGGTTGTAATTCCTGAGGTAGAAGGTGAAACATCGCACCCCTTCCCCAAAAGGTGTGACACTTAGGGAGAGGATTTTGCGGGATCTGTGCAATTAATGCATGTTAGAGCGGGATATCCAAAAAGACTTGTATATCTCAACTGCCATGATTGGGATACAAAAGTAGCTCAACTCTTACCCAACCATTCAGAAGGGAATAATTGGTACGACCTGATTTGGCAGCTAGTTCTCATACAGCCCGAACAGGGTCTAGTTGGAACGAGCTAAAGTAAGATGTTCTTAGTAGAAAGGAAGATTAGATGGAAGACGAGCTTATAGCCTGATAAAGATTGTCCTGACCTCATTCGGAGCCTTGGATGAGGTTTCAAGAGATCAGGTCGGGACGATGGGAGAGCTTGATGAACAAAGCCGATCTCTCCTTTGGAAGGAAACTTCTAGGTCAGGTCGCCTTGAGTAATCGCCCGAAATTCGCGGGTTTTCTGTTTTCAAAATCCAGGGAAGGCCCCACCTGGCGAAAACTATAAATATCTTAGCCCCAAGGCAGAGAGGGGTATGATATTCTAAGCATTCTTCTCTTGATTTCGATTATTCTGAATAAAAATGCTTAATTGACTTAAGCATCGGAGAGGTTTCAACCGAAAAACCCCCGTTGGTCCTTTCTAACATGTTTTTGGTTGAAGCATGTCAGGACATTCTCAGGGAAGAGGCAGGTGTTTCTGGCGTAATTTTCAGGTCGGAACAAGCTCAAATTTAGCAATTAAGAAATATATATAAATACATATATAAAATAAAATTCATTTTTTGTGTTAATTCTGCTTTCTCAATCAAGAAATACTATATAAAAATAAACAATCATTCAAATGTGATGTTAGTTCTATTAGTCAAATCTGATTTGGACAATAGAAATACGCTAATATGAATATATATACACAGAGAAAGGGGGGGTTAGGATCAAATGAGAATGAGTTTTTGTGTAAGAAATAAGAAAAGTTATGGCCAATAGATTTGAGGGTTATGATGTCATCATGACATAACATTTGATAATGATGATGTCATATATATTACTATTTTAATATAAAAATAATTTTTATTAATTTTCTTAGTAAGAAATTTCAATTTTTTTTAATAAGAAGTTTAAAAGATAAATTTAAGATTTTCATTTTTTCGTTTTTAGTGATGATTCCCATGCACTAATAAATTATACTGTGCAACTTCTCATATATTATTGTGTATATTCATTAACACTTTTGTGCATTTTCAGTTGTACTATTGCCATGTCTCAGGACTAAGATTGCAATAATAAGTGGATAATATCATAATTATCTATTATATTTGTACACAATTGTGATATCAAAAAAAAATGTCAAAAAGAAAACAAAAATAATATTGTGCGTGTTTACTTACACTATTTTGCATGTCTAATGTTGCAATTATCCGTGATTGAAATTATAATCTTTCACTACCTCAATGAAATCTCAAAAATTAAAATATGACCATTTGTGCATATTCAGTGACACTATTGTGCATGCCCAATCATACTTTTGTGCATGTTATGGACTAATGTTGTAACAATCACAATGACCAACGTGCATATTCACTAAGCTATTGTGCGATTTCACTAACACTATTGTGCATTCTTAGTTGCACTAATGTGCATGACATGAAATTAATGATGAAAAGTTCAATTAATGACTATTGTGCATTTTCTCCAATGATATGTGCATATAAAGTTGGTTGATGATATCTTACGTAATTTTAATATTTATACACAATAGTACTTGAGTTCATGTGCAATAGTGCATAAGAAGTCGCACAATATAAATTATCAAAATTTCAATACACAAAAAAATATAAAAAATGAAAAAAAAGGAATATTTTTTTGAATTTAAATTTATTTTGAAAAATTATTTTTTTATTATTTATTAATTTAAAATAATAATTAATAAACTAACTATAACATCATTATTAATAAGTCTAAAGTAGAGGTGTTCACCGGTTCGGGCGAACCGGGCAAACCACCGGTTTGAACCGAAGGTAAACGGTTGCGAAAACTGTTGACCACGGTTTAAACTGGAACCGGAACCGCAACCACCGTTAAGGCGGGCCGGTTCCGGTTTCCCCATACCCCAAACCGTAAACCGGCGGTTCAAACCGCCGGTTTTTAAAAAAAAAAAATTCAGTCGATCGACTCGATCGTCTGCGCCAGTCGATCGACTGAGTCGTCAGCGAGCCGTTTAAAATCAACGGTTTTGATCTTGTGACCGTTGATGATCAACGGTTGAGATCAAGTGACCGTTGATTCAAACCGCCGGTTCGACTCGAAACTGGCCGGTTTGGTCCAAAACCGGCGGTTTATCCGCTTTTTTTTTTCACTCCTATAAATACCCCCATACCCAACTCATTTCTCTCACACCAATCTATCATCTTCTATAATCTCTCTATTCTACATTGTCCCTCTTTGCAAATTTTGTGATTTCCAAGATTCTTTAATTATTATCTAAGCCTTCCTAATTCTAAACTAAACTTATTTAAGTTTAGTGTTATAATTCTAAATATATTTCGTACTTTCTAGTTATAATCCTACTATTTTTAGTCCTATTACTACTCTTTCTTATTTTTTTTTATATTAATTAATATTAACTTCTAAAAAAAATGTCGAGCCGTGGAGGTTCTTCTCGTTCCCGTCGTTCCGATAAGGGGAAGAGTATAGCACTCGATGACGACGCCAATGTCCATCCCATCGGCTTATCACAAGGCAACACTCCTTCGGTCGGTGACTACAATCCCAATCGCATCGAAATTGACGAAGATTGGAGTGATACCGACATTGATCGATGTTATCGAGCCGCCGCCGCCTTTGCCGGTGAAGAAGTGCCGCCCATTGAAGAGGAGGATGAATTGCCTCCTCCAAGAAATCCAAAAACTCGTTCTCGGGCAACAACGGAGTTAAAATCCGACATTTTCAAGAAACATTTTCAAAAAATCGAGATCCCGCCACCCGCAAACGAGCCACCTCCGGAAGACGGCAAAAAACGAAAAAGGAGGTACCGTGTCACTTGCAACTATTGTACATCATCTTACCAATTTCTAGAAGGAGGAGGATATGGGAATATGCACAACCATCTCAACAACAAACACCCCGACAAAGTCGGCATCGATAGGACTCAAACGCAACTACAAGGAGGACAAGTAAGTACGAACTCCTCTTCTTTATTTACATATTCCGACGCTACTCATAGAAAGGAATTAGCAAAATTTGTTTATTCTAGATCTCTTCCTTTTAACTTTGCCGGTGATGATTTATATGCAAAATTCACCCAACTTTCTTTTAATCCCTCGAGTACGAGCATCTCACGCTCTACCCTTACTCGTGATATTAAAAAAGTTGTTGGTGAATATAAGTTAAACTTATGTAATGAATTTGCTAGTTTACCAAACAAAGTTTCAATTTGCTCGGATGTTTGGAGTGATCATTGGGAACGAAACTCTTACATGGGTGTTACATGTCATTGGGTTGATAATTCATGGAYTTTACAAAAAYRTTTGCTTGCATATAGAGACTTTAAAGCTCCTCACAATGCACATAATATTTGTCAATTAATTCATTTGATTTGTCAAGAATATGGTTTAGTTGAAAAAATATTTTCTATTTCATTTRACAATGCAACTTCTAATACGGCGAGTGTTAATGAGCTTATTAGTATTTGTAAACCATMTATTGGTGGCTTGTTTTTTCATATTAGATGCATATGCCATATTTTGAATTTGTGTGCTCAAGATGGTTTGAATGTTTTGAAAAATGARCTTTCTCCAATTAAAGCGGCGGTCACGTGTATTCATAGAAATAAATCTTTGCAACGAAAATGGGCAAGATTTTGTAGGGAAAATGGGTTTGAACCTAAAATTTTTTCAACCGATGTGCCTACTCKTTGGAACTCTACATWTAAATTATTGAAAGATACATATTCRTATAGAGAGGTTTTGTGTTCGTTTTTTGCCCAACAAGAAACCGGAATTATGTTATATACAAACCAATGGTCTACGTGTAATTATTTGAAAAAAGTTTTAAAGGTGTTTAATGATGCTACTAATTTATTTTCCGGTGTTTATTATCCTACTTCTCACCTTGTTGTTGAAAATTGTGTTAAAATTGCATTCGTCTTTAAGGAGTGCATGAAAAATGAACAATTGGAAGAATGTGTTATTTCTATGAAACGAAAATGGTTGAAGTATTTTCATTATATTCCATGTATATTTTTAGTTTCTACATTATTAGATCCTAATAATAGAGAAAGCAGTTTAGAATTTTATCTTAATAGTTATTATGATGCTTTATTGCCATTTGAAAACTATGAATATCCTTCCGTTGAAACTATTATTCAAAATGTGAAAAAGTCTTTATATGATATGTGTAAAGAATATAGTATAAACTTTGATGGTCCTCTTCATTTGAGTACCGGGCGACAAACTTCTACTAGAAGCCGTAATCCTAGTAGAAGTGGTGACGGCGACGATGAAATTGAGGGATTTCAAGATTTTTTGAAATAAAAAAAAGTCACGAATGGGGCGTTCGGGTTATTCATTCGGTTCTAACCCTTATCGAGAACTTGAAGCTTATCTAACAACGGCTTTTGAGTATGAAACGTTGGGAGAAAATGAAGCCGATAGCGAGTTTGATATTTTGAATTGGTGGGCATCGAGAAAATCACTTTATCCAGTTGTTAACATCATTGCGAGGGAGATATTGGCCATTCTCGTATCAACCGTTTCAGTCGAACAAACATTTAGTGAAGGGGGGTACATGCTGGACGAGCGGAGATCCAAACTTACACCTCACAATCTCGAGTGTCAAATGTTATTGCATGATTGGGTCAACGCCGATCGACASAAACAAAAAAACGTTCTTAGTGAAGATGAAGAGAGCGAGACGTATTATGATACTACGGGATCTAGCAACGAGTCGGTAAATGGATGAGTATGGTACCCCCYDCACCACCGCTTCCGATTTCAAGGTAAGTAAGGTAAGTAAGGTAAGTGAGAACTACGTGGACTTTGATTCCCAAGACAAGGGATACGTAGGCAACTATCTTCAATTATTTGAAATTAGAATTTCAAATTTTAACTTCAAATATTTGAARATAGTTCAAGTCCAATTTCTTTTTAATTTTCTTTTTTGAATTTATTAAAACTCTTCTATTATAATTTTTTTTATTTTAACTTCAAAATATTTTTATTTGACCAATCGATCGACTAATTGACCAGTCGATCGACTAGATATTCAGTCGATCGACTGGATTTTCAGTCGATCAACTGGTCAATCAGTCGATCGACTAGTTCTCTCCAAATCGACTGGAGAATAGAGAGTTTGGCAATTTTGGGCGAAGCAGTCGATCGACTGATGCTTAGTCAATCGACTGCTTCTCAGTCGATCGACTAAGTTAAAATTTAAAAAAAAAAACAAAAAACCGTGAAAACCGTCCAAACCGGCCAAACCGAACCGGGACCAAACCGTGAACCGGCGGTTTGCAAACCGGCACAAACCGTCCGGTTTCACGGTTCGGTTCCGGTTTGAGGTTTTTGCCGAAACTGAACCGGCGGTTCGAACCGTGAACCAGCGGTTCGAACCGCCTGGACACGTCTAGTCTAAAGGCTATAAGCAAATATGATGACATCATCATCCTCAAATCTAGTGGTTGGAGTTCATTATCATTTCTCACCCACGGACTTATTCTCGTCGGAACTCTTTATACCATTTAAGAGCTTCATCATAATGAGTGAGTTTCTTATACTTAAAGGCTACAGATGAGGCAGCCGCACACACACACACACACACACACATATCATCAAAAGAAAGAAAAAAAAAGTGTAATCTCAAAATGAATAGTGTCATATATATAATCATATCTCAAACTATTGCAAGAATGCTATTAATATCGTTCTTCATAATCATATCAATTAGTAGAATAATTTTCAATCAACTCTTCTTAATTATTCACCTCTCCATGGATCATACTAGGGTGTTTTAATCATCATGATTTATAAACAGAATATATTTTCAGGTAATAGCCTAAATATCTAAAAAATAATGTTTAGCCAACTAAAACATTAAATATTTGAATCAAAACACAACGGAAAAAATAACACGAATACCAATCAACATTCAACAAAAACTAAACTAATCAAACCAAATATTAATGGTTGCACAAAATAATTATATCATAAACTTTGCTTATTTTTTATAAACTTTTTCCAATATTAATAATATAAACCGTAATTACCTTAAATAATCACATTTAACATAAAATTCAAACTTAACTTAATTACAATGATCATTTTGAATCAATTTTACAAAAAAAATAAAAATAAAAAAACCCAATCATACCATATTTCGACCTTGAATAAAAACCAACCTAAAAAACATCTACATAAGTAATTAAACAAATAATAATTCTGAATTACTACAAATATTAAGAAGAATAAGAGGGGAATTTTATTAAAATATATTTAGAAAGGCGTATATATATATATATATATATAGAGAGAGAGAGAGAGAGAGTGGTATGACCTGAAGTGGTGACTAGTCCCTGTATAGCCCAGACAGGGCGTGGTTGGGACGAGCTGAACTAGTCGGCCTTGGTAGAGAAGAAGATGAGCTTGGAAACAATCATAGCCTGAGAAAGATTGTCCTGGCCTTCTCTTGGGGGCCTTGGATAAGGCATCAAGAGTTCAGGTCAGGAATTGAGAGAGCTTGGTAACAGGGTTGATCTGTTTTCTTGAAGTAAGCTTCCAGGTCAGGTCGGCTTGTGTAACGGCCCGGAATTTGCGGATTTTCTATTCTCGAGATCCCGGAAAGGCCCCACTGCGCAAAAACTATAAATATCTCAGCCCCAAGGCTGGGAGAGGTATGACATTCTGAGCATTCTTCTTCTGATTTTGCTTATCCAGATCAAAAACGTTTTACTAACTTAAGTATCGGAGAGGTTTCCACTGAAAAACCCCAGGTGGTCCTTTCTAACGTGTTTCTTATGAAGCGGGTCGGGATATTCTTAAGGAAGTAGAAGGTGTTCCCGGTGTAACTTTCAAGGTGAAACAATTGGCGCCGTCTGTGGGAAATTCATCAGAACTAAGACGTGAGAAAGAAGTATGGCGTCGGATGGACTCAGGCAAAACTTGGTGTCGGAGATGGGAAAAAACACCAAGTTCTGTTATGCCAACGGACGTACCAGGGACAGCAGGGCCGTCGGCAACAACCAGGCCAAGCACAATGCAGGCCCGCCCGGGAGGATCCCTGTAGGCGGAAGGAGGACCATTGAATGATTCCTTTTTGAGACAACTATCTGACCTCATTGGGAAAGCGGTAGAGGTGGCTGTGGAGAAAATATTTGCTTAACTTTCGACACCACCCTCCAAGGAAAACCAGCTGAAGGAGACGGAGCCACCGCGCACGGCCCAGCGAGTGGCCAGAGCTCCCCCTAGGAGGACAAAGAGAGCTTTTCCGCTTCAGAAAGTGAAACTTCAAGCAAAACCAACCCAGACCTCACCGAGCAAATGCAGAATCTGCAAAAAGAAGTCAGGAAGTGAAGAAAAAGATGGCGGGGGCGGTCGCGGGCCAAGCACGGCGGAGAAATCCGTTCACGGAGGCAGTCATGAGGGACGATCTCCCAGCTTCTTACTATTCCATGGGCTTCAAGTACAATGGGACAACGGACCCATGGGACCATCTGAGCCGATTCGAGATCGCAGCTACCTTGCAAAAGTTTTCTGACATGGTCATGTGTCGAGTTTTCCTTATGACTTTCATGAAGTCGGCCAAGCTCTGGTTTAGCCAACTACGCCCCACCCCGTTCTATAAGCAACTTTGATGAGTTCAGTTCTGCATTCYTGCACCAGTTCACCARTTGCWGGAAATATCAWAAAATGYCBCTAGAGCTRTTCAGYTTGAAGCAGAAGGAGAACGAAAGCCTACGAGGATATATCAAAAGGTTCACAAATGCCAAACTAGAGGTGCCCTCAGCCTCTAAGGAGCTCTTGGTTAATGCCCTGGCCCAAGGGCTCAGGAAAGGGGAGTTCTTCCAGTTATTGGTGGTAAAACCAGCGGTGAAATTTGGAGAACTCCTAGAAAGAGCAGAAAAATATATCCACCTAGAGGAGGCCTTGAAGATAAAGGATGATGGAGAGAAGCGAAGGGAACGACCTGATAGGGAGGATAGGACCCTGATGAAAAAACCTAAGACGGGTCTAGTCGGAGGCCATCCACAATTCAATAGGTACACACCTCTGGCCTAACCTCAAGGAGAGATCCTACAGGCAATTGAGCAACACCCTGATCTTAAATAGCATAGAACGTATTCCCAAAAGCCAAGAAAAGAAAAATCTGATCGATTCTGTCGATATCACAATGAAGTCATGACACAGACCAAGGTACTCATTTGAAGGATGAGCTGGAACGGATGGTGCAGGCAGGGAGTCTTAAGGAATTTGTCCACGCAAGGAAAGAAGGGTCCAGGTCTGACCCCCACAGGCTCGATCGACATCAGGGGACAGCGAGAGTTTGATGGTGGCCGTAGCAGTGGGAAAAGAGATGACTAGTATCAGGAAATAAGGGGAGACATCCTGATAATCACAGGCGGAGAATGGGATGAGCATTCTAAGCGAACCCAGAACAATTATGATCGGGCAGCGAGAGACCTGGCTAAAAGAACACGCGAAGTGGGACAATTAGCATTGATCCCGAACATTTGCTTTGGGTTCGAGGATGAGAATGGTATCCTGGACCCACACATAGATGCCTTGGTCATAATGGGTTATATCGCTAACTACAACGTCCAACGGGTCTTTGTGGACATAGGAATTTCGGCAGACATCATGTTTTATGATTGCTTTAGAAAGTTGAATCTGGATATGGAATTAGAGGAGGTTACGACCTCACTGGTGGGCTTCGCAGGAGGAGCATTAAGACCTCTTGGCGTGGTAAACCTCCTAGTTGCACTAGGGGATGAGCCGTTCAGGCAGACCAGGTCAGTACGATTCTTGGTGGTGGATGCAGCTTCTTCATATAACACCATGTTAGGTCGAGCATCCCTAAGTAAATTCCAGTCAGTGATTTCAATCTATCACCTGAAGTTAAAATTCCCATCTCAGGATGGGGTTGGTGAAGCCCGAGGAGATCAGTATACGTCATGCCAGACGTACGTAGAGAGCATTCGGCGTAATGAAGAAGTAAGACAAAACAAGAGAGCAAGAACAGAGGAGGCCATACCTGAGCTGATTTAGCAGGAGAAAAACCTGGTGTCAGTGGAAGTAATTCCAGGAGACAACAGTCGAGTCCTACGGTGAGGAACAAACTTGAGCCCAGAAGTTTTGGTAGAGCTGGTAGCGCTTTTGAGGAATAGCGCAGATATTTTTGCCTGGTCCCCCCAAGACTTAGTGGGGATTGACCCGGCAGTGGCAGAACATCGTATTAACATAAGTCCTACAGCAAATCCTGTAAAGCAGAGAAAGTGGAATTTTGGCCCTGAGAAGGAGTCCATTATTGAGGCAGAGGTGGACAAGTTATTATGCGCTAGGCACATTCAGGAGATACAATTTCCAGAGTGGCTCTCCTATGTTGTATTAGTCCCAAAGATAGAGGAGGACTGACTAATGTGTATCAACTTTAGAGACCTCAACCATGCTTGTCCTAAAGATCACTATCCATTGCCAAGGATAGACAACTGGTAGATTCCACGTCTGGATGTGAATTGTTGAGCATGATGGATGCCTCGCAAGGCTATCATCAGATCAGGTACGCAGAAGAAGACTGGAATCGGGTTAGCTTTATAATGCCAAAAGGAACATATTGTTATGTGGTATTGCCCTTTGGCCTCAAAAATGCAGGAGCAACGTATCAAAGACTGGTGGACAAAATGTTTAAAAGCCAGCTCGGGAGGAACATGGAAGTGTACGTAGACGACATGTTGGTAAAATGTATTAAGGCCACGTCGCATGTGGATGATTTGAGGAAAACCTTTGACATCCTGAGAAGGTATAAGATGAGGCTAAACCCCAAGAAGTGTGCGTTTTGGGTAAGAGCAGGGAAATTCCTAGGGTACATGGTCACGGAAAGAGAGATAGAGGCCAATCCAAAAATGGTCAGGGCTATCATGGATATGCCGTCCCCAAAAAATGTCAAGGAAGTCCAATGTCTGGCCAGGCGAATTAATTCCCTGAGCAGGTTTATCTCCAGGTCGGCGGAGAAGAGCTTACCATTCTTCAGGGCATTACGAAAGAAATCCCGATTCCAGTGGGATAAGGAATTTCAGGAGGCATTTCCAAATCTAAAAGAGCATTTGGCATATATGCCTTTGTTAACTAAGCCAATCATGGGAGAGCCGTTGATTTTGTATATGTCTGTGGGGAAGTTAGCGCTGAGCACGATCTTATTTCGGGAAGAGAGGAAGTCGTCGAAGCCAGTGTACTATTGGAGGAAGGTCTGACATGAGGCTGAACTTCGGTATGTAGAGATAGAGAAGGCCATGGTAGCTCTGGTTGGAATTGCTCGGAAACTCCGACCTTACTTCCTCTCCCATAAGATCATAGTTCGCACTAATTTACCCCTGAAATCCCTATTGAGCAAGCCAGAGGTTTCGGGGAGTTTGGTCAAATGGATAATTGAGTTGAGCGAGTTCGACATACATTTTAAAGCAAGGTTGGCGATCAAGGCTCAGGCATTAGATTATTTTGTGCAAGAAATGGCAACTCTGCCGAGGAAAAGAAAGAGTGGACAATCTACACAGATGGCTCAGTGGGAAGCCTGGGGTGTGGTGCAGGAATAATATTGGTTGACCCGGAAGGAGTAACCACTGAGTACTCAGTACGAATGAACTATCCTCTATCTAATAATGGAGTGGAGTATGAAGCGTTGTTGAGGGGGGTCCAGATGGCGAAGGAGTTGGGAGCAGAGCGAATACGGGCAAATGGTGATTCGCAGCTCATATGTAAACAGATAAGAGGGGAATTCGAGACAAGAGAAGGGCCGATGCAGAAATATTTAACTCAATTTCATGAGATGGCTAATACCTTGGATGCTTTGGATGTTCACCAAATCCCTAGAGAAGAAAACAGCCGAACTGACTACCTAGCTAAGGTAGCCAGCTCAGCAACGGACTCTCAAGAAAGGGTGATTACCTTATTAAAGGCCCATCGTGAGTATGGGGAAGAGGAGGTTAACGCATTGGAGGAAGGTGAGGAGGATTGACGCTCTCCTCTTAAAGTGTATTTAGAGAAGGGAGAGCTACCAGAGGATAGAAGGGAAGCAAGAAAGCTGCGGATCAGGTCGGCTAGGTTTTGCATAATCAAAGGAGAGCTATTCTGAAGAGGGTTTGGACAACCTCTCCTGGAGTGCCTAAGCGCGAAGGAGGGTGCCCACGTGCTCAAGGAAGTGCATGAGGGATGTTGCTCCCAATTCGAGGTTTTTTCCTAGTTTCCCCATTTATAATAATAGAATAAATTTGTCTACATGGATCGATATACTTTTGTCACCGCTTTGATTTCATGTTTTGTGTCGTTGATGGAGGAGAGTTTATTTATACATGAGGTTTTTATGTTCTAATTAAATACTTTTTCGTATTTTTCACAATCACGTGGGGGCCAGAGTCTTATCTAGAAAGATAATGCGAGCAGGCTACTTCTGGCTGAAAATTAGGCAAGACGCGGAGAACTTTGTGAAAGCATGTGACAAATGTCAGAAACACTGTCCACTCATGCACCAACCTGCAGAAGAGCTCATGACGATGAGCTCCCCCTTCCCTTTTTCCAAGTGGGGGATAGATCTGGCGGTACCTTTCCCCACAGCCTCAGCCCAAAGAAAATTATTGATTGTGACCATTGACTATTTCAGCAAGTGGAAGAATATAGTGTGCCGATTTAGGGCCTCAAGGATCTTAGTGTCTGATAATGGCACGCAGTTCATGGGAGCTCGGATTCGAGCCTGGTGCACGAAGATGAAGATAGACCAGCATTTCACTTCTGTTTACCACCCTCAGGCAAACGGTCAGGTCGAGGTGACTAATCGAATCTTGGTGCAGGGGATTAAGGCACGGTTAGAGAAGTCGGGAGGCAAATGGGTCGAGAGCTCAGTTCAATCTTATGGGCCTATCGGACTAACCCCAAGGAGAGCACTGTAGAAACTCCACTTGGCCTCGTATATGGCATGGATGCTGTAATTCTCGTGGAGATAAGTATGGAAACTCAGCGGATATAGAGCTTCGATGAAAACAAGAATGACCTGCTCGTACAAGATGCGCTAGATTTGATTAAGGAAAGAAGAGAAAGAGATGTGGTAAAAATGGAACACATGAGAGGATGAATCAAGGAAACCTATAATAAATCGGTAGTGAAAAGGCATTTTCAGATAGGAGACCTGGTCCTCCACAGAGCTGACTTAGGCAAGCCCAAGGGAAAGCTAGATGCTACTTGGCAAGGGCCGTACAGGGTCACGAAAACTCTTGCGGGAGGGGCTTATGAGTTAGAGAAAATGGATGAAGTCAGAGTACCCCGAGCGTGGAATGTAACAAATTTACAAAAATATTATGTGTAAGATTATTTTATAAAACTTATTTATATAACGATGTTTTGAGTTTATCCATATCTTATCACGAACTGACCTGGTTGTTAGTTAAATTTTTTAAAGCCAAGATTGGCTAAGGGTGGATGCCCCAATATTCCTGACCTAATTGTCAGTGAATTTTTTTAAAGCCAAGACTAGCAAAGGGCGGATGCCCCAATATTTCTGACCTGATTATCGGTGAAAATTTTTAAAGCCAGGATTGGCTAAGGGCGGATGCCCCAATATTCCTGACCTGATTGTCAGTGAAATTTATGAGCCAGAATCGGCTAAGGGCGGATGCCCCAATATTCCTGACCTGATTGTCAGTGAGATTTTTTAAAGCCAGGATTGGCTAAGAGCGGATGCCCCAATATTCCTGACCTGATTGTCAGTGAAACTTATACGCCAGAATGCGCTAAAGGTGGATGCCCCAGTATTCCTAACCTGATTGTCAGTAAGATCAATAAGCCATGATTGGATAAGGGTGGACACCCCGATATTCCCGACTTGATTATTAGTGAGTTTCCTAGACAGGGATTGTCTAAGGGCAGATACCCTGATATTCCAGACTTAATTATAAGCAAAGTCAACTCCGATTGGTTAAGGGCAGACGCTCAATGATCCTAACAAAATTGTCAGAAAAATCTTAGCCCTGATTAGCTAAGGAGGTATCTTGAAGATCCAGGTCTAATTATTGGTAAAGGTTCGGTCGAAAAAATATCATTTGCTAAACAAATTCAAAAATTACATGAGAAAAATAGAAGTGAAAAACATCTACACCATTTTTACACAACAGAGCCTGGAAAGTTTTGATTAAAATGCAAGAAACAAAAGGGAATGCTCACGGAAACAACAAAAACCTAGAAAATACATCAAAATGAAAATGAAAATCAGTCATGGGAAGAAGAAGCTCTCCTGTCAGAAGCTAAAGCCTGGTGAACATGCCACAGTTCGCTTTCAGTCTCGTGGAGGCGTTGGCAATACCTATCTGCTCGGGTAGAGGCGGATTGAGCCTCGCGCACGCTGAAGCTTTTCCTTAAACTCCTCCTCCCAAAGTATGGCTAGGGCTCGACTTTTCCCTTCAGACTCCATAGCCTCTTGCAGCTCAGCCTGGGTAGTTTCCGGGTCATCTCGTGCATCCCTCAGCTCATCCTCAGCTGCCTTTAGTCTGGCCTGGGAGTCGTGCAGCTCGGCATTCCTATCCTTCACCCGAGCAACCAGCCTCTTCTCCCACTCTTACAGTGCTGCATACTTCTTGGACAAGTTGGCGTTCATCATGGAACCCCGAGCTTGGGCCAAGAGAGATGCCCTTTTCACAGCGGCCTAATGAAGGAAAAAGGTAGAGTGATGAAAAGGGAAGAAAGGTATAAGATAGTGATCTAAGTAACAAGATCCTTACCCGAGCATCGTCCTGGTAGTAAGACTCAATGAGCTCATGGTCTAGCCATTTATCCACTGTCTGGTGGTCAACAGTGGGTGCTTTCCCCATGAAAAAGTGAACTGCCATGTCCCAGGGTAATTCAATATGGAAGAGCTAAAGAAGCTCTGGTTGGGGACGTTTACGGGTCGCTTGGGCGCAGTAGCTCCTTGACCAGATCGAGCCCGCTTGTGCGGGACCAACGTCTGCCCATCCTTTGGGTCGGAAGGAGTGGTCAGGTCGACCGCTGGATGAGCCACCTGTTCAGTAGTGGCAGTTCCCTCCGGTCCAGTGGGCCCCTCTAACCTCTCCAGGACCTCTTCCAGTCCTGGAGTTACGGCTGCCTCAGAGGCAAGAGACGTGGAAGCTCTGGTAGGCTCGCCGAGAGGGCTCTTCTGACCACCAGTGGTGGCCTTTTTCTATCTCGCGGACATCCTTACTTGCATCATCTCGACTAAAAAATGGGGGAAGAATTAATCAAGGAAGAATAAAAATAAAAATGAAGGAACACGTAAGGAATAATTGTAGAAAATATTTAAGGGGAGAGCTGGTCATCTCTTGAATGTACCGATCTCAGGAGGGAGAGGACTGTTCTCTCTCTGAGCATTAAAAAAGCTCAGGATATCGGGCATGAGGAATTGACTCAGGTGGAAGATGTTTTGGTTAAAGGTGGCTATGTTCTTGGCTAGGTAAGGAGGTCGGTCTCCTTTGGATAGATGGGCCTGGTGTGGTAGAGCATTAATATGATCGGAGGAGAAGCCCCAGTCACCAGAGCACTGAACAAAAAAGAACTTCTTCTTCCAGGCCTTGTTAGAATAAGGGACCCCGACCAGAAAGTGAACGTCGGGACGGGCAGATAAATAGAAAAAGCCATAAGAGCTCTTGGCTTGGAATAATGAATAAAACATTTGGGCTGTAGAAGTAAGCCCAAAAAATTGGGCCGCCAGGTGGACCCCCACCATAACCCTAAAGGTGTTGGGCACAAATTGTTGTACCAGAATCCGGTACATCTGTGACATCCGAGATGCTCTTTTGCCAGAGGCAGGATTGGTGAAAGAGAAGTCGTCGGAGATAGGAAATTTAGAGTGTATGTCTCGGAAGGTTAGATTACTAACTATAGAATCTATGTTGTCGTGATCATTGCCGGGGAGAATTTGAGGCCGCTCATCCTGGGCGACCGCCGATGGCATCGCCGAGGAAGACAGATTAATAGAAGATGATGAATTTCCTGAAGACGAGAGATAAAAAGACATGGAAGCCGACATAATTAAAATTCACAAGAGGGTGAGAAGGTACCTGGTTTTGGGGGAAAGAAAACTTTGATTGGAAAAGGAATGGAACAAAGATGTTCTGGAGAAAATACGCAGGTGCAAGAATTTTGAAATTAGGTAAATGGTGAAAAAGGGGAAAGTGATATACTTTGAAGGCAATTTTTTAGGAAAAAGGGGATTTGGCGGGATTTGTGCACTTAAAGTGTGTCAGAGCACAGTACCCAGGGGTACACGTCGTGGATTATAATTGTCGAGGTAGAATAAGGAGCCCTTCCTCAAAAGGTGCGAAAGTAGCTTAGCTCTTACCCAACCATTCAGGGGGGACTGACTGGTACGACCTGAAGTGGTGACTAGTCCCTGTATAGCCCAGACAGGGCATGGTTGGGACGAGCTGAACTAGTCGACCTTAGCAGAAAAAGAATATGAGGTTGGAAACAACCATAGCCTGAGAAAGACTGTCCTGACCTCCTCTTGGGGGCCTTGGATAAGGCTTCAAGAGGTCAGGTCAGGTCAGGAATTGAGAGAGCTTAGTAACATGGTTGATCTGTTTTCTGGAAGGAATATTCCAGGTCAGGTCGGCTTGTGTAACGGCTCGGGATTCGGGGGTTTTCTATTTTCAAAATCCTCGAAAGGCCCACTGGGCAAAAACTATTAATATCTCGGCCCCAAGGTTGGGAGAGGTATGACATTCTGAGCATTCTTCTTCTGATTTTGCTTATCCCGATCAAAAACTCTTTACTAACTTAAGCATCGGAGAAGTTTCCACCGGGTCCTTTCTAACGTGTTTCTTGTGATGCGGGTCGGGATGTTCTTATGAAAGGAGCAGGTGTTCCCGGTGTAAATTTTAGGGCGAAACAGAGAGAGATGTTTATAACATACTAAGTACATATGCACACATACAATGTCACTTAACCGTCACCAATACTCATATTGGTTTACCAAATTTCGTGGTTCTAAAACAACGAAACATATCTCGTGGCACCTTCATAAAAGTTATGATGCTTTGTTGGTTTGCGTTTCCAACTTAACAAGTTAACCGATTGTATTGTGGTTATTGTTGGTCGAATTACATAATATGTGTAAATATGTACATGCTCGGTAATATTTTTCTTGTGAAGTCCGGGTCAAAATCACTCCACGTGACTGTTTCAACCCAAATAATGACCAACATTGAGAACACCTGGAACCTTGAACACCCTCCTGATCTGCACCACAAACACAAGTTAGAAAGGACCACCGGTGATTTTCCGGTGGAAACCTCTCCGATGCTTAAGTCAGTAAGCGTTTGAGGTGTTTTCCAGAAAGAAAGCAGGAATGGTCAAGAGAATGACATACCTCTCTCAGCCTTGGGGCTGAGATATTCATAGTTTCTCCTAATGGGGACCCCAGCTGGGATCTCAGGAGCACATGCCGCGAATCAAGGGTCGTTACGCAACAAATTCTGATAAGTGGTCCCACTTGTTTCTTTGCTGGGAATCTGGGAAACAGGTCTCCCCTGTCCCAGGTCTTCCTTATTTTCTTCTCCTGTATCACCTTGGTATTAATATCAGACTTGACTCTAATCAAGTCTTCCTTGTTCCAGATCTTCCTCAGCCTGTATTACTTCAACATCGGTATAAAACTTGACGTCCGTCCCATAATCCTCCTAGCAGAGCACTTTCTTCAGCCCGGCATAATTTCCGAGTTGTTAACGACCTCTTCAAGATGACTAAGACAGGAGGAATCCTGAGCGATAGCCACCTCTTCCTRATAWTCTGTTTTMTCAGGAGAGTTGCTTARATCTTCTTCTAAGAYAGAGCCGTTYTARCCCTTTCTTAATTATCTAACTACCCTGARTARGAGYTACCCYAAACMAGGTCTGGCATATATATTGCCCTATCAACTCCTCCCCCCGAACAGTTGGGGTAGATCTGTAATATTCCAAGGCTCTTTTTGAAATAAATGAGGTCGTTCTGTCCTTTATGGTTTCTCGTACTATGGGAATCCCAAGATATTCGCCTGCCAAAAAGTCCTAATTATTGACATTAGTGGTGTCGGTTTGCTTTCCCAAACGGTCCCTATTCCCACACGTCTCTTCCGTAACTGACAACTTGGTGGCGTGTGATTTGACCTAGGGTAGTTGGCGCTCCAGCTCACCACGTAAAGTACTATTTGCATTAAATGTGGGGATCCCCATCAAATCCCGTCCTCCTCGATTTCCGATTTTCAAATTCACCCACTTTCTTTTTGTCCCTCCATATTCCTTCTTTCTCCTTCACTTTTTCAAATTCTGTTTTTCAACTTTCCTCATCTTTCTCTTTTCTCTCCAGTATCTCAGCGATTTTTCATTTCGAAACCTGCCTCTCCGATTATTTCACAAAACAGGTACTTTCTTTCCCTATTTCATAATCTTTCAATTATGTCTACTTCTTCTCATTCCGACTCCACCGGGAGGATCCCCCCAGCAGGGCCGATGAATTCCACCACCTCCGTGGATATTTCTTTTTCCGAATCGCCTTCTGCCACTTCTTCGGAGAGACCCTTGGAGTTTCTCCGAGAAAGGCCTCCGGTAGCTTCACCAAATCTCCCTCTCGATAACACAGTCTCTATAGTTAGTAATCAAACCCTCCGAAATATCCGCGCCTCTTTTAACATCTCTGATGATTTCTCGTTTACCAGTCCGGTGCCGGATGAGAGGGCTTCATCACCTCCTCCTAATTATTTGACCTTTTATGTAGACCAATTTCAGGCCGGCCCGAGCCTTCCCGTTCATCCCTTTATAATAGCCATTTCCTGGATGTACCATATCCCAGTACAACAGTTTTTGCCCAATGCTTTCCGCGTTATGGCCGGATTTCATTTAGCAGCCCAATATTCTGGGATTGTTCCAACAGCCCAGCTTTTTTTTTCTTTATTTCAGACGAAGAGCTCCTCTGGCTTCTTCTACCTCTCAGATTGACCAGACGTCCACTTCTTGACAGGTCTTCCCACATCCCACAAGGCCTGGAAGAAGAAGTTCTTCTTCGTCCAGATCTCGGGAGATTGGGGTTTTCCATCTACCCCAATCAGTTTCGTATATCCCCAAGTGCGTCTATCACGTGGTGACAGACCATCACACTTGGGCGAGAAATTTTCCCTCCTTAACCAAAGCCCTTTCGACCTATCCAAAATTCTTACCACCAAACTCTTAAATTTATTCAACTCCCAACAAGGGAACGGGCCTCTGCCTATCGAGATTGGTATTTTCTTGGAATGACCTTGTTTTACTTTCCTTTCGTTATCGTTTCTTTATTTTTTAATTGCTTCATTCTTTTATTTTAGTAAATATGTTGAAAGCGAAGATGAAGGCCAAATCCCAGAAAGTCGCGGGAGGAGGCCAGAGGAGCCTCCTGGGGGAGCCTTCCAGAGCTTCTCCAACCTCGGAAGAGGTCATCCCTGTGGCACCTCTCCAGGGCCAACCCCAAGCGCTATCCATGGCTTCTGAGCCCGAGGCGATTCTTCCCGGGACAGTAAGGAAGAATCCAGAACGGGTGAGGGGGTCAGTGCGTGAGCCAAAAGCCCCATCTTCTGAGAGCCCCGAGGAGGAGCAACAATTGAGAAGGCAGAAGCGGAGCCGAGCTGATCTCCCATCCACTCCTCAAGACCTTTCCCAAACCACTTTTCAAGCCATCCCTGAGGCAACTCCTCAGGACACCCCTGCAGCGGTTCCTCAAGTGCCTCCCTATCCCAATCAGGCCCTCTTCAATAGGTCTGTCCTCAACTGCCCCGGGGAGGTGGCTAAACAGTTTATGATGGGGCTAGCTCCCACGGCGGACCGCCATATTGTGGACAAGATGTCAGATCCAGAGCTACTCGAGTTCTATTGTAAAGCGGAGGCGCAGGTAAAAAATCTCTTCACTTACTATACTCAGTTTCCTCAAGTTCATTACTCACCCCTTCCTCTTTCCAGGCCGTGGTGGGAAGGGCGTCTTTACTGGCCTGGGCTCGGGGCTCCTTATTGCATGCTGATCTAAAGAAGGAGATCGAGGTCTTGAAGGAAAGAGGATTAAAGCTGACGACCAAGGCCCAGGAAGCCCAAGCGAAGCTGCAAGGCGCTGAGGCAGAGATGGATTTGCTGAAGGCAGAGCTGGAGCAGGCGCGGTCGGAACTCCGTGAGGCTAAGGAGTCCGAGGGGAAACAGCGAGCCCTGGTCCTTCTCTGCGAACAGGAGCTGAAAGATAAGGTCAGGCAGGCTCGAGCTGAGGGTGAGGTCGAAGGAGAGGGCTGAGGCCGCATTGAAGGGCGAGCAGAAGGGAGGTTGGAGTTCCTCAATTCAGAGGAAAGGTTGCGTCTAATACAGCTAACCCGAGAGACGATGCGCCGGGCTTTCTTGGGTTCGGAGGAGTTGTACGATCTCCTCGTTCCTGAGGCGGAGGTCTTCTTCGGGTTAGGCCTAAATGCCCATGCCAAGTGGGTGGCTGAGCACCCTTCCACGCCTTACGACCGATCTGCCGCTATTGAAGGCGTCTCCGAGCCCGCCTCCTTTTCTCACGTTCCCGAGGATGATCGCCTCCACCTGCTGGATGCCACGGACTTCGCTGACCACATCCGCCAGGTCTTCTGCTTTCCTCCCCGGCTTCTTCTCCCCCCGAACAGTCCTTGGCAATGGTAGTAGCTAATTCTCCAACTTTCGCCAACTTGGGTGATTTACACGAGTCTACCCAATTTGCCAAGGACTTCGTCGAGGTGTCTCATCCGGAGGGTCAGACAGAGGGAAGAGCTGGTGAAGGTCAACCCGAGGTGTAGCTCGGGATGTCTAGATAGGCCTGTCTGTTTTCGCGCTTTTTTGTTTTGACAGATCCGTAGTTGTAGCCTGTGTGGCTGATCTGTTTTTTTTTTCTTTTCCTGATGTGAAATCTGTACTTGAACTCTTCTCTTTAATGATAATTGATGTTTTGTCGTGTTGCAACCTTTGGATTTCTAGGGTTTCCTGGTTCTCCAGAAACCCTAGTACTTTTATTCCTTGGCATGTGCTTGTCCTCTTTATAAATACGTATATGTATGCTTCAGTTTGTCATCATTCATCTGAAAAATGTCTTCTTCTCCTTTTCTTGAAGAACTCAATACTGTAAAGAGAAAAAACATCTCCCTGATCGTGGAGAAATTCAAGCTTTCCGATCAACTAGTCTTACTCAAGGAAAAAATTGGTTATCTCTATCGGCTTCTGGAGAGAAAGAGGCAAAGAAGCGTCACTATAAAAGAGAATGGGTCGAGCTCCGACAAATCTACCGCCAACTGCAAGAGGAGAAGGCGGATTTAGCCGAATCGCTAAATTTCCTAACCGTCGTTGCTGGCGAAGCTCATGCTCTTACGGAGCAGTCCGACAAGTATCGCCACCGTCTGCACGAGACTGAGCGTGAGCTTTGGCGCGTTCGCCGAGCTCTAGCCTCAGATCGGAGGTCTTCACCCAGATAAATGTCTGGGTTCTATTTCTTTTGTTTCCTACAATTTATTGTAATCAAAGTTACCCACCTTTTTGGAGGGTGTGTGCAACCCGCTTTTACGTTTTCCAACAGTTAGTAAAATATATGAATTTTATGCTTTATGTGTTTTCTCAATTTTGCTCAAATAACTGTGAATCGGTTTTTAGCTTGCTCAAATCGTTCAACTCATGCTTATATCAACGTTAGCAATTCAGAATTTACCTCATAAGGCCTCATTCTTTGCTCGTGTACTTTAGCTGACCATCAGGTCAGGTAAATCGGGGCCTTCGCCTTTTAGCCCATCCCGACTTGAGCTAACAATCAGGTCAGGAAGATTGTAGTCAGCCGTCCTAGCAAATCCTGGCTTTAAGAAGATAATCAGATCAAGAAAACTCGAGGACATCCATCCATAGCCAATCCCGTTTTAAACTGACAATCAGGTCAGGAAAAATCGAGGACGTCCGTCCTTAGCCAATCCTGGCTTAAACTGACAATCAGGTCAGGAAAAATCGAGGACGT
>BMAC01000702.1:462149-532785 GCA_014905375.1 Phtheirospermum japonicum
TCCGTCCTTAGCCAATCCTGGCTTAAACTGACAATCAGGTCAGGAAAAATCGAGGACATCCATCCTTATCCAATCCTGGCTTAAACTAACAATCAAGTCAAGAAAAATCGAGGACATCCATCCTTATCCAATCCTGGCTTAAGCTGACAATCAAGTCAGGAAGAATCGAGGACATCCGTCCTTAGCCAATCCTGGCTTAAACTGATAATCAGGTCAGGAAAAATCGAGGACATTCGTCCTTAGCCAATCCTGGCTTAAACACGTACTCAAGTTTGTGATGCACAAGGAAATCCTGCAATTTTATTTCAAACAAATAAATAAAAGTCAATGAATTACAATTATGTGTAAAATTTTCGTAAGTTGGTAATATTCCAAGCACGGGGGATTGCTGTCCCATCCAGCTCTTCCAACTTATAAGCGCCTCCTGCCAAGATTTGGGTGATCCGAAGTGGTCCTTGCCACGCGGAATCAAGTTTTCCTTTCGTCTTTCCCAACTCAGCTCTTCTCAAGACCAGGTCTCCCACCTGGAACTACCTTTTTACCACAGACTTATCGTACGTCGCTTTTATTCTTCCTTTAATATGCGCCATTCTGATAGCAGCTCGATCTCTTTTCTCCTCAATCAAGTCCAGAGCATCCTGGATTAAGAGCTCATTCTGTTCTTTAACAAAATTCTGAACTCGATGGGTCTCCATGCTAATCTCGGCAGGCACCACTGCATCCATACCATAAACTAGGCTGAAAGGCRTCTCCCCTGTGMTTTCYTTGGGATTAGTTCWRTATGCCCATAGAATTGAATYCAGCTCATCCACCCATCTAYCTCCAGCTCTCTCCAGACGTGTCTTGATCCCATGCACCAATATGCGATTAGTGACCTCGACCTGACCGTTAGCCTGGGGATGATAGACAGACGTGAAGTGCTGATCAATTTTCATCTTTGCACACCAAGCTCTAATTCTGGTACCCATGAACTGGGTGCCATTATCTGAGACCAGGATTCTGGGGACGCCAAACCTGCACACAATATTTTTCCATAAGAACTTCATAACTGCCTCTTCCGTGATTTTAGCCAAGGCCTCCGCTTCCACCCATTTGCTGAAGTAATCAATTGCCACTATTAGAAATTTCTTCTCGGCAAGAGCCATGGGGAAGGGGCCGACCAAATCAATGCCCCATTTAGCGAATAGGCAAGGAGAGCTCATCATCATGAGCTCTTCCGTGGGTTTATGTATCAGCGATGAGTTCTTCTGGCACTTTTCACAAGTACGTACGAAATCTTCTGCTCCTTTTCGTAGCTGAGGCCAAAAATACCCCGCTCGCAAGATCTTACTGGAGAGAGCTCTGGCACCCATGTGGTTGCCGCAACATCCCTCGTGAATTTCTCTAAGGACAAGAGCTCCCTCTTCCCGACCCAGGCATTTCAGCAGGGGTTGTCCAAATCCTCTTCGAAACAGCTCTCCCTTAATTAAACAAAATCTAGCAGCCCTAGTCCGTACCCTTGCTGAGTCTTTCTTGTCCTCTGGCAGGAGTCCTTTCTCTAAATAAGCCTATATGGGAAAGAGCCGGTCTTCTTCCTCTACTACTGAGCACACCTGCTCTGTCCCAAATTCTGCATCTGCTCTCAGCAAAGTAATCATTCGTTTGCGACAATCCGTAGCTGAGCTAGCTATTTTTGCTAAATAGTCAGCCCTGCTATTCTCTTCTCTGGGAATTTGCACTACTGTCAGGGATTTCATACCTCTCGCTAACTCTCTGAATTTAGTTAAATATCTCTGCATGGTATCCCCCCTTATTTCAAACTCTCCACCTATCTGTTTACAAACAAGCTGGGAATCCACCTTAGCACAAATCTGTTCTGCTCCCAAGTCCCGTGCCATCTGAACTCCTCTCAAGAGGGCCTCATATTCAGCCGCATTATTAGACAGGACATAATTCAAGCGCACGGCGTATTCAGTGGCTACTCCCTCTGGGTCGATCAAGATTATTCCAGCTCCGCACCCCTGGTTCCCTACAGAGCCATCCGTGAAAATTATCCATTCTCGCCTTTCTTCAGAAGAGCTGGTCATTTCCTGCATGAAATCATCCAGTGCTTGAGCTTTGATTGCAGTTCGAGCTTCAAACACAACCTCGAATTCACTGAGCTCTATTATCCATTTGACCAGTCTTCCTGATGCCTCTGGTCTGTCTATTATAGCTTTCAATGGCAGGTTGGTTCGCACAATTATGTTATGAGATAAGAAGTATGGACGCAATTTACGAGCTGTCCCCACCAAATCCAGCATTGCTTTCTCAACTTCAACATACTCACCTCAGCATCATGCAAGACCTTGCTCCAATAGTATACCGGTCTCTACATCTTGCCTTCTTCCCGGAGTAAGACAAAGCTGACTGCCTGCTGTCCAACCAATAAGTACAAGATAAGAGGCTCCCCTCGGATGGGTTTTGTGAGCAAAGTCATGCCGGCCAAGTGTTCCTTCAACTTTCTGAACGCGTCCTCACACTCGTTGTTCCATTCAAATCGAGCCTTCTTCCCTAAGGCCTGAAAAAATGGTAGGCTCTTCTCCGCCGAATGCGAAATGAATCGGCTTAAGGTATTGATGCGACCTGCCAAACATTGCATTTCCTTGACATTTATGGGTGCCTGCATGTCCATGATTTCCTTTACCTTCTCAGGGTTGGCCTCAATGCCTTTTTCCATGACCATGTACCCCAGAAATTTGCCAGCTCTAACCCCAAACGTGCACTTCTTGGGGTTAAGCTTCATCATATACTTCCTCAAGGTGGCGAATGTTTCTTTCAGATCCTTCACATGAGAGGTGGCCTTAATACTTTTGACCAACATATCATCTACGTATACCTCCATGTTCCGCCCTAGCTGCTCCTTGAACATTTTTTCCACCAACCTTTGATACGTGGCCCCTGCATTTTTGAGTCCAAATGGCATGACCACGTAACAGTATGTTCCCTTCGGGGTGATGAAGATGACTCGCTTCCAGTCCTCCTTCGCGAGTCTGATTTGATGATAACCCTGTGAGGCATCCATCATGGTCAGGAGTTCGCAACCGGAAGTAGAGTCAACCAATTGGTCAATCCGTGGGAGCGGGTAGTGGTCTTTTGGGAAGGCGCGGTTGAGGTCACGAAAATCAATGCACATTCGCCAGTCTTCTTGAGTTTTAGGGACCAGCACCGCGTTGGAGCGCCATTCGGGAAATTGTATCTCCTGAATATGCTTAGCTTCCAACAACTTCTCTACCTCGGCCTCAATGATGGCTTCCTTCTCAGGTCCAAAGTTACGTTTCTTCTGCTTCACCGGTTTTATGTCTGGGCTGATGTTTGGGCGATGCTCTGTCACCTCTGGGTCAATCCCTACAAGGTCTTGGGGAAACCAGGCAAACACATCAGCGCTGCCTCGCAATAACGCAACCAGATCTGTCAATATCTCAGGACTTAGAGTCGTTCCCACCCGGAGGACTCGGCTCTCATCCTCAGGGACCACCTCAACTAGCATCAGCCCATCTTCTCTTTAGATCAGGTCTGACCTTGGTTGCTCCACTCGAGCTTTCTTACACTGTCTTTCCTCTTCGCTATTTCTTCTGACACATTCAATATACGTCTGTCGCGATGAATATTGATCGCCCCGCACCTCTCTTGTTCCATCCTCCGCTGGAAACTTCACCTCCATATGGAAAACTGATATCATAGCCTGAAACTGGCTTAGGGACGGCCGACCCAGCATTACATTGTAAGAGGATGGCGCATCTACTACCAAAAAACGCACTATTCTGGTCACCCTGTAAGGCTCCTCACCCAATGTTACAAGGAGCCTGACTGCCCCTAGAGGCTTCAGGGCCCCGCCTGCGAATCCGACCAAAGAGGTGGTAACCTTCTCCAATTCCACATCCAATTTTAACTTTTGAAAACAATCATAAAACAAAATATCGACAGAGCTTCCAGTATCCACAAAAATTCGCCTCACATTATAATTGGAAATGGTATCCATTATAACGAGGGCATCCATGTGTGGGGCCAAAATGCCATCGCCATCTTCTGACCCGAAACAGATATTGGGGGTATGTGCCATTTGCCCAACTTCTCGCGATTTCCTCACCAGATCTTTCGCAGCTCGGACATAACTATGATGTGCCCGTTTAGAATGTTCTTCCAGCTCTCCGCCTGTGATCATCTGAATCTCGCCATGAATGACCTGGGCCTGATAAGACCTTCTTCCTTCAGCGTGTCTTCTATCCTGCTCTCTCTTGCCTTGTTGGGACCGGTCATAACCACTACGACCAAATCTGGCCTCTTCCTTCCTCATGCGGACATACTCTTTCAGGTGCCCAGCCTGAACCATTCTCTCCAGTTCGTCTTTTAGATGCGTACAATCATCGGTATTGTGCCCATATTCATTATGGAAACGGCAGAATCGATCAGATATTTCCTTCCTGGGCTTCTGTGAGTATGTCTTGGGCCATTTTAGCTCTGGATGCCTTTCTATTGCCTGCAGAATTTTGCCTTGCAGCGTCGCTAAAGGGGTATATCTGTCGAAACGAGGTCTCCCTCCAGACAGATCTAGCCTGGGCTTCTTCACTGCTGCCCTTTCATATCTATCGTACCTTTCCCTCTTCTTCTCTCCTTCTTCCTTGATTTTCAGAGCTTCTTCCAAATGGATATACTTCTCCACTCTCTCCAAGAGCTCTCCAAATTTCAGAGCTGGTTTCACCACCAGCGATTGGAAAAATTCTCCTCTCCTCAGACCCTGTGCTAGAGCATTTACCAACAGCTCTTCTGACACAGAGGGTACCTCTAACTTAGCCATTGTAAACATGTTGATGTAGGCACGCAGCTCGTGAACTGGTGCAGGAAGGCCGAACTGAATTTGTCAAAGTTACTGATAGAACGAGGCTACAACTGGCTAAACTAGAGCTGCGTCTACTTGGTAAAAGTCATTGGGAAGACCCGTCACATAACAGCGTCCGAAAATTTATGCAGAGCTGCCGCGATCTCGAAGCGACTGAGATGGTCCCACGGATCCGTGGTTCCATTATACTCGAAGCCCAAGGAGCGATATGAAGCTGGTACATCGTCACGCATGACCTCCTCAGTGAAAGGGGTGCCCCGCCACGCTGGCACTGCACCAGTATTCGTCAATTTCCTCTTGAATTGTCGCACCTCTTTTTGCAAACTCTGCATCTGTTCAGCCAGACCTGGATTAGTCTGGCTTGAGGTTTCACCATCGGAAGTGGAGAGGAGCTCTTCTCTATCCTGGAGAGGAGTCCGATCCACGCGCTGGTTGCGCAGTGTCTCGGTGTCTGGCACCTGGATCGACCGATCTGGACGCGCACCAGTCGGTGGCGTCGAAACCTCAGCGAATTTTTTCTCAACTGCCGCCTCTACGGCCTTTCCAGTTAGCTCTGATAACTGCCTGAGCAAGGCATCATTCAGCAAGCCGCCAGCAACAGGCGTTGGTCCGCCAGAGGAGGACGGAGCGGTGCCTGTTGCAACCCCCGCTGACGGCCCGACTCCATCAGGCCGTGCCTGAGGTGTCTCTGCCGATCGCGACATACCCCACGGCGCAGCGGAGATGGGTGTTTCACCAAGTTCCCCCACTAAGTTTCTTTGTAATCCATCAGAAGCCATGGAAAAGAAGCTCACGTCTTAGCCCAGATTTCCCACAGACGATGCCAATTGTTTCAACCCAAAAAATGACCAACGTTGAGAACGACTGGAACCTTGAATACCCTACTGATCTGCACCACAAAAACAAGTTAGAAAGGACCACCGGTGATTTTCCGGTGGAAACCTCTCCGATGCTTAAGTCAGTAAGAGTTTGAGGTGTTTTCCAGAAAGAAAGCAGGAATGCTCAAGAGAATGACATACCTCTCTCAGCCTTGGGGCTGAGATATTTATAGTTTCTCCAGATGGGGACCCCATCCGGGATCTCAGGAGCACATGCCGCGAATCAAGGGCCGTTACGCAATAAATTCTGACAAGTGGTCCCACTTGTTTCTTTGCTGGGAATCTGGGAAACAGGTCTCCCCTGTCTCAGGTCTTCCTTATTTTCTTCTCTTTTATCACCTCGGTATTAATATCAGACTTGACTCTAGTCAGGACTTCCTTGTACCAGATCTTCCTCAGTCTGTATTACTTCAACATTGGTATCGGACTTGACGTCCGTCCCATAATCCTCCTAGCAGAGCACTTTCTTCAGCCCGGCATAATTTCCGAGTTGTTAACGACCTCTTCAAGATGACTAAGACAGGAGGAATCCTGAGCGATAGCCACCTCTTCCTGATAATCTGTTTTCTCAGGAGAGTTGCTTAAATCTTCTTCTAAGACAGAGCCGTTTTAGCCCTTTCTTAATTATCTAACTACCCTGAATAGGAGTTACCCCAAACCAGGTCTGGCATATATATTGCCCTATCAACTCCTCCCCCCGAACAGTTGGGGTAGATCTGTAATATTCCAAGGCTCTTTTTGAAATAAATGAGGTCGTTCTGTCCTTTATGGTTTCTCGTACTGGGGGAATCCCAAGATATCCGCCTGCCAAACAGTCCTAATTATTGGGATTAATGGTGTCGGTTTGCTTTCCCAAACGGTCCCTATTCCCACACGTCTCTTCCGTAACTGACAACTTGGTGGCGTGTGATTTGACCTAGGGTAGTTGGCGCTCCAGCTCACCACGTAAAGTACTATTTGCTTTAAATGCGGGGATCCCCATCAAATCCCGTCCTCCTCGATTTCCGATTTTCAAATTCACCCACTTTCTTTTTGTCCCTCCATATTCCTTCTTTCTCCTTCACTTTTTCAAATTCTATTTTTCAACTTTCTTCATCTTTCTCTTTTCTCTCCAGTATCTCAGCGATTTTTCATTTCGAAATTTGCCTCTCCGATTATTTCACAAACCAGGTACTTTCTTTCCCTATTTCATAATCTTTCAATTATGTCTACTTCTTCTCATTCCGACTCCACCGGGAGGATCCCCCCAGCAGGCCGGTGAATTCCACCTCCTCCGTGGATATTTCTTTTTCTGAATCGCCTTCTGCCACTTCTTTGGAGAGACCCTTGGAGGTTCTCCGAGAAAGGCCTCCGGTAGCTTCACCAAATCTCCCTCTCGATAACACAGTCTCTATAGTTAGTAATCAAACCCCCCAAAATATTCGCGCCTCTTTTAACATCTCCGACGATTTCTTGTTTACCAGTCCGGCACCGGATGAGAGGGCTTCATCGCCTCTTTCTAATCATTTGACCTTTTATGTTGACCAGTTTCAGGCCGGCCTGAGCCTCCCCGTTCATCCCTTTATAATAGCCATTTCCCGGATGTACCATATCCCAGTACAACAGTTTTTGCCCAATACTTTCCGCGTTATGGCCGTATTTCATTTAGCAGCCGAATATTCTGGGATTGTTCCGACAGCCCAGCTTTTCTTTTCTTTATTTCAGGCGAAGAGCTCCTCTGGCTTCTTCTACCTCTCAGGACGACCAGACGTCCACTTTTTGACAGGTCTTCCCACATCCCACAAGGCGCCAATTGTTTCAACCCAAAAAATGACCAACGTTGAGAACGCCTGGAACCTTGAACACCCTCCTGATTTGCACCACAAACACAAGTTAGAAGGACCACTGGTGATTTTCCGGTGAAAACCTCTCCGATACTTAAGTCAGTAAGCGTTTGAGGTGTTTTCCAGAAAGAAAGCAGGAATGCTCAAGAGAATGACATACCTCTCTCAGCCTTGGGGCTGAAATATTTATAGTTTCTCCTGATGGGGACCCCAGTCGGGATCTCAAGAGCACATGCCGCGAATCAAGGGCCGTTACGCAACAAATTCTGACAAGTGGTCCGACTTTTTTCTTTGCTGGGAATCTGGGAAACAGGTCTCCCCTGTCCCAGGTCTTCCTTATTTTCTTCTCTTGTATCACCTCGGTATTAAAATCAGACTTGACTCTAGTCAGGTCTTCCTTGTTCCAGATCTTCCTCAGCCTGTATTACTTCAACATCGGTATCAGACTTGACGTCCGTCCCATAATCCTCCTAGCAGAGCACTTTCTTCAGCCCGGCATAATTTCCGAGTTGTTAACGACCTCTTCAAGATGACTAAGAAACATAATCAAACGTGGAAAATAGTTGTTCAACATCATTATTAAAATTGCCAAACAATACCATAATCAAAGGATTGTACACATTCCTTTTTTCACATAATTATATAACTATTTCATTAAACTACTATGTTTAGTATTAGATTTTTGATGGTAAAACTTTGAAAAATATTTTAAAAATGCTAGCATTATATTATATTATATATATATATAATATATATATATAATGACGAAACCTGCGAACTAGTGTTTTTTATTATATACCAGCAGTGCTTTTATTATACAATCACAGTGCTTTAATAATATTTTCAGTTATATACACCAGTAATGCTTTTATTAGACAATACTATTGCTTTTAATCAAATAAGGAAATACACAAAAAACCTGATCCATCCATTTAATTAGATCTAAGGCCTATAATTGACCCTAGGTTCACATATAATGACATGGTTCTCATTTGAACCTAATCCTATATATATAATATATATATATATATATATATATATATATAGGATTAGGTTCAAATGAGAACCATGTCATTATATGTGAACCTAGGGTCAATTATAGGCCTTAGATCTAATTAAATGGATGGATCAGATTTTTTGTGTATTTCCTTATTTGATTAAAAGCATTATTATTGTCTAATAAAAGCATTACTGGTGTATATAACTGAAAATATTATTAAAGCACTGTGATTGTATAATAAAAGCACTGCTGGTATATAATAAAAGCGCACTAGTTCGCAGGTATATATATATATATATATATAAAGGATTAGGTTCGAATGAGAACCATGTCATTATATGGGCACCTAGGGTCAATTATAGGCCTTAGATCTAATTAAATGGATGGATCAGATTTTTTGTGTATTTCCTTATTTGATTAAAAGCAATATGATTGTCTAATAAAAGCATTATTGGTGTATATAACTGAAAATATTATTAAAGCACTGTGATTGTATAATAAAAGCACTGCTGGTATATAATAAAAGCACTAGTTCGCAGGTTCGCATATAATGACATGGTTATATTTGAACCTAATCTTGTATATATATATATATATATATATTTCGCACTATTTGATTACAACATTGACCATTCCCATGTGAGTTGATTTTGATAGAAATTTCAAACCACTTAATACGAAAGTTGATAATTTTGTATTATTTTGTAACTCCTGTAGATAATTCAATACTCCTTGGGAAATGATACAAATAAGTTCATACAACTAACATTAATTCTAAAAATAGGAACATCATGTATCCTCGTGCCGATGTAACTAGAAAAACGAGATTTAATGTAAAATAAGAGTGCAACATTAATGTTGAAAAAATTAAACCCATGGGCCAATGGGAGACATATAGTCGAGGAAGTGGCTCACTACAATTTTTTTTTTATGATTGTCAACGTGAAGACATCAGACACATATAATTCTTCCGAGGATATGCTCGTGTTGGAAAAAATACCTCTTCTTCTTTGGTCTTACAAGGGGACGCTTGGTGTGCACGGACTCCAATGTGCATGAACTTGGTCCAACAGCCCTTCGAAGGATAACCTCGACACTACATTAACTACAAGTTTTTCTCCACCATAACAATATAAAACAATGGTACGACCATAACCGTGCAAACCTACATAAATTGTTGTTAATAATAAGTAGTTCACAAACCAGTATGGAATCAAAAAAGTTAGTATGTATTCTCAGTGTATTCCATACTCCTATGTATGAGGGTCATTAGTCGAGACTAATTACAAAAATATGACCACATGTGGCATATTAAATCAAATTTCATGCTACAGGACCTTAATTTCTTAAGTATTCATACTAAACAACATGTAACAATGTAATTCAATGAAATCCCAAACTGGTTCAATCTAGTTATTTTTCATGAATGCCTTAATCCCAAATTACATACGTACATTAAAACAATTAAATGGATAATTCCTTACTACCTGAAATTAATAGCCATTTAATTAAGTTCCATAGTGAAATAAATTTCTTATTACAAAAGTCCAAACAAACTCACCACAGGTTTGGAAAACCTTAATAACAAACTACATTAAACTCACTACATATACATTAGAAACTGGTGATTAATATATTTTCTACCTAACTTTCATACTAATATGAAACAAAGTTGTTGTACTCTATATTTCATGCTATTTAAATTTTAATTATATATCGTAATTCAAAACAGTTGTAACCAGTATTCTAAGAGATTGAAAGGCCCTAATTTCGAACTACAAAATTATCTTGAACTTCATATTTATACGAATTTTTCTATAGAATCAGATAGGGCTCCATTACGGAGCCCTATATAACACATGTCATTCACCCCACCGTGCATTTATAAAAAAAGAAAGAAAAAATAAAAATAAAAAAATGATTAAGGGTTCAGATGAATGCCATGTCATTTATAGGGCTCCATAATGGAGCCCTGTCTGGATCTATAGAAAAACCGCATTTATACTGTTGTTAAATTCGAAACTCGAAACTAGTTTAAACCAAATTAAAACCCCTAATTTCGAACTATAATACTAAATTCCAAACTTGGTGGTATTCTAGGAGATTGAAAAGCCGTGGTATTTAATTTCCTAACATGTAACCCCAATGTTGAAATTCTTTGAAAGTCTTGACTAGTTCGTAATTTAAATACATAAAAAAGTTATATTGGGAAAGGTGAATCTTACGGCTTTTAAATTCATATTTGAACAAAAGAAAAAAAAATATACTACCCACTCATAATATAAACTATAAAATTCAAAACTTGATGAAATCCATACTTGAACGAACAGGGAAAATACTACTCACATAAATCACAAACTACCCAATTTTAACTTGGACACAATCTAAAATTGAATAAAAAAAATAAAACATACTACCCACTCAAACTGCAAACTATCTAATTTGCAACCCGACGAAGCCCACACTTGAACAAACAAGAATATTACTTAGTAGTTGTGAATTTTAAGATTCTGCAGTTTGCAATTTCAAAACGAGCCAGTTTGTAACTCCTAAGTCATAGTTGGGCAGTTCGTAATTTAAAGTTTGTAATCTCCAAATCTCAAATTCAATTGCCGAATCCATTGTTGGGTAATTATCGTTGTTTGTAGTTTTGTTCTACTTAATATAGCAACGCAATTACATACTACCTTCGGCAATTCATTTGACCATTTTGCACTACTTAAAAAAAAATTGAAATTTGATGAGAAGTGTTTTGCTTGTAATTGTTGTGTTTTTCTTCATGTTTTTAAATAGATTTTTATATTGATTTTAGTAGTCTTGAGTCGTTTTTCGTTAGGTTTTTAGGTCGTTTTTCTTGTTTTATTGTTTTTCGTGTTTCTTTTGATTTTATATTTAATTTGGTTAAATGGGTTCAATTAATTGGTGTTTGGCATAATTCTTGGGTTTTTATGTTTAAAATTCCTAATTTTAAAAGTGGAGAAATTGAGGGCCAAAATACAAGCCAAAACGAGTCAAGACATGCCAACTCAAGCCAAAAACTAGCTCCAAAAACACCAAAACATTCTGGAATGGTTGTCAAGGTGCGCCACGTCGTGGCAAGCCAAGCCTGACCATGCCAGTACAAGCCTGGACGTGCCAGGACTCGCCAAACGAACCTTGGCGCAAGTTGGCCCGAGCCAAGGCGCGCCTGCGCGCAGCTACTGAGTCCCGCCCGCAAGCTTGCCGCATCTTGCCGAGACCGCGCGCCAGCGCTTGGAATCTGCCGAAGCCTGCCGAGTCTCGCCCGCATGCCCGCGCGCAGCCAGCGCGTGCCAACCGACGCCATCACATGCTAGCGCACGCCAGCGCCCGAAGCCTGCCGAGACCGGTCGGCCACGCCCGGCCATGCGCGCCTAGGCTCGGCAATTGCCGAGCCACCTTGAGCCATCTCGAGCCAAATTGAGCCCAGGGTCGAGCCAAGGGTCTAGGAAGGTGCCTCCGGATCAAACATGGTCAAAACCGGGAATTTCAAGCCTTTTTGGCTAATTTGGCCCATTTAAACCCAATTAAATTAGTATAAATAGACTACAACTCTCATTTTTTAAAATGACCTCCTCCCAACCCAAGCTTGGGTTTGGGACTTAATTGCTCTCTCTAGATTTAATTTTCAAGTTTTGCCTTGGGTTTGTAAGCTCAAGAAGGATTCAAATACTCCCTTGGATTTTTAAATCCTTGCAATTTCAATCAAGCTTTTGGATTCTCTCTTTAATTCTAGTAAGCTTTCTTTTAATTTCATGGTTTGTTCTTCATTTGTTCTATGCTTTTTGCCTTGGGTATTAGAAGTTGTGCTTGATCTTGTGAATTGTCTATGAATCCTAGTTGAGTGACACATCTAGATCATAGATCAAGTCCTTGATTTGTTTAATTTCAAGTAATTTCATATGTTTCATGCATTTTTCTTCATTTCATGCTTTTTGTCTTAGCTACTTGAATTCATGATGAAACTTATGATTTGACTATGAATTATAGATGAGTGACACATCTAGATTGTAGATCGGGTCTTGGATCGTCATGATTTTAAGTTTTATCTATGCTTTATTTGCAAGTTTATCTTCATTCATAGTTTTAGGTTAAATCTTAGATATACTCTTTGTTGCTTGTTATTTTCCTTAAAGTTTTGAACTTTCTTGTTAATTTCTATTGCTCTTTACATCCATGCTTTCAATTTTCGGTAATTTTCATTATTTAGGATTTTAGGCATAGTTGTACCTTGTGCTTGCATGCTTGTACTTGGTGAAATATTGCATTTTCTTGCTTGTTTTCATTATTTCTTTGCATTTTCTATTTGAGGCATACGACCGAGGCATCCGACCAACTTGCTATTTCAATTTATAGGATAGTTAGCTAGTTTAATTATTTTATTTTCATTTTCCCTTTATTTTTCCAAGCTTGAAACACCTTGAACTTGCAATTGAATCGAATTCCGATAATATCAAGCCAATAAACCCAATGATTTATTCATCACCACTAAAAATCTACAAACAAAATGGCGCCGTTGCGACTCGGCTTGGTTAAGGCTTTCGATTTGGTTGTAGTTTCATTGTGTTTTTAGCTTCTTTGTTATTTGACTTTTTTTTTTAGTATGCAAGGCTCTTATAACTATGGTGGATACATTCCCAACATGGGAGGGCATGATGCAAACCATGTTGGGAATGAGATGTATAATGTTATTGGAAACGTGGGAGGGCATGGTGCAAACCACGTTGCCAATGGTGGATTCGGCTATGGTCAACCCAACATGGGAGGGCATGGTGCAAACCATGTTGGGTCGAGCGGCTTCTTGGGTTCAAACGGTTTGTATGGAGGTTACGGAGCCCCTACTCTTCAAATTCTGAGCATGTATAACGGGGGCTTTGTTAATCCAAATGGGATCGTTGGTAACCAAAATCCGAATTCCACTCCTTATGGTGGCTATAGTGCTCCCACTCCCTATCCGAATATATATATTGGTGGCTTTGAGAGTACCGAATCGTATGGCGATTCTCGTTCTTCCAATTTTAATCAAGCCCCGAGTGGTGAAACTACTAAATCCCAAGCTCTCGAGGCCTATGATCACTTTGGAGGTTTTATCTCCGATGCACCCCCCGTCCGCACTATGAGAGACTTTAGTAGACCCTTTGTGGGGGGGTTTCCTCTTGAAGATCCACAATCTCCTCCACCAACACATGAGGTGTTTCCACCTTTATCGTCCAAGGAGTTTGAGTTGGTAATGAAAATTGCGGCATTGAAGGCTCAAATCGCTCAAATGTCTAGCCCGGGACCGACTCCTCCTTGTGCGGGACCCGATTATTCTACTCCACCGCCGCCTCATAATCCTCTTGTTACTTATCTCATCGACCCCCTACCTTCGCCTACTTTTCCGGTCCCGTTCCTTGAAAAGTGTGGGGTGGTTGAATCGGTTATCTCACCGACGGAGGAGGCCGTGGTTTTGGTTCCGAGTGTTTTTACCCCTCTTGACCCCTTACCTTTCACTTCGACACAATCTTGCGAAGAGTGGGTGTATATGGACTTCATCAAGGCCACGGTCGAACGAGTTTTTTTGGAAGAGAGGAGCAATGAGGAGGAGGTTGGCCCGGATGTCGATATTGAGGGATGTTGTGAGGATGAGCCCCTTGTTCTACATGATGAGTCCATTGTGCCTCTATGTGACCCCGATTTGTGTGTCAATGACTCTCGGTGTGTTGAGGGCAATGACAACTTTTTAGAGGGGGAGGTGGGGGTAGTTGATGATAAGATTGGAGAATTTGAAGATTCACTTGGGGTGGATATTGTTGATAATGGGATTGGAAATCTTGATGATTATCTTGAGGAGGAAGAGGTGAGCAAGCCAATTATCATCTTTGAAAATTCAGATCGAGAGAAGGAAAAGAGGTTGGTTGACGTGCTTAAAATTCTTAAGGGGGATATTGGTTGGAGACCGGGAGTTAGCCCCCGTATGGATATAATCGGGAATTGGAGGGTGTTGTGGGAAGGATTGGTGTTTGTGATTGATAAGAGTGAGTGGGTGAATCCCATTCACATGGTGCCCAAGACGAGCGGCTCGTTAGTTCTCAAGGATGAAGAAGGAAAATTGTTAGCCATGAGGGCTACGACGAGATGGAGGATGTTGATCGATTCTAAGAAGTTTAATGCGGCTACCAAGAGAGATCATTTCCCTCCCTCGTTTGTCGATCAAAGGTTGAAGAAGATAGTCGGTCAATACTCCTTTTGCTTTTGGGATGAGTCCTCGGGTCACTTCAAAACAACAATTCCACCCGAAGATCTACCCATGACGACTCCTATTTGCCCGATGGAATCACTAACCGGCCAATATTCTTTTCAATTCCTAGATGAGTCATCGGGCCACTACAAAACCACCATTCCACCCGACCATCGAGCCGATATGATACGGGGAACTTTTGCTTTTTGGCGGATCTTGTATGAGTTATGCAATGCGCCAAAGACGTTCCAAAGAGTGGATCCTCCCGACAAGGAGGAGATCATTTTGATGGACCCTCCCATTATCTTCCCACCTTGATCGAAAAGGGAGTACGTCGAGCTAATGACGTAAAACAAGCGCTTCTTGGGAGGCAACCCAAGTTCTTTCCATTTCTTTCTTTCTTTCTTTCTTTTATTGAAAAAATCCAAAAACATTCAAAAATTTAAAAAAAAAATGTTTTGGTTCTTTTGAACCTTTGGTTTCGTTTTATGCACATATTTTATTATGTTTTTGATTTCGTGTGATTTTCTTTTTTAGGTTTGGTTTTTCGACTTCAACCTTGGGCGATTTGATAAAAAGTGGTAGCGTTCGTGGAGCCGGGAGATACTAGCCATGCTCGATTTTTGCTTAGATTGCTTAAATGCCTAGATGGAACCCACCGAGCTCGACCTAAACTCGCTCGATTGAGGAAGTTTCTATTCACCCTCCTTTTACTTGATTTTAATTAAAATACGATAAGGGTATTGCATGGTTTAAGTGTGGGGTGGGTAAGTAGTTAGAGTCCGGGTATTACAAAGCATGTTTTGTTGTTCTTAACTCGAGCCTTGGCGAAGTGACGCTTACTATTTGTGCATTTATATGGTTGAGTTGATTTTTGTGTCTTTTGAGTCGTTATTACATTGTTGAACAACTCCACGTGCTTGGAAGTTTGAATAGTTTACTTGTCGGGTTTTTGCATGTTTATGGCCTCTTCTGTGTAGGGTTGAATTTTTGTGCTTCGTCCAAAGCCGCCTATATATATATATATATATAATCAACATTTTCTCGTGAAAATATTGCAACGCTCTAAAATCTCTTTTGATTTTGCTCCCAAATTCGGTGCAAACTAGTGAGTAGCCTTGTGTGATTTATCGGCTTGCTTGCGTTTTTACGGAAATTGCATTGAGGAGGTTTGACTTTGCTCGTACATGATTGAATTCGAAAATGACTTCGAGGCACATATATCACCCTTGTTCCGGCCATATCCATATATTTAAGCTACTTTAAAATTTCCAAATGAGCCCCCTTGAGCCTTTATCCCGTTTCTTATTAGACGAGCTCGACTTTAGCTCTTGTATCTTCATGAATTGTGAGGTGAGAGAGTTTATTGTTAGTTGACGAGAAATGTGTGGGAAATCAATTGAAGGTTTCGGGTTTTGAAGTGCTTATACAAAAAAAATAGAATAATACTCCAACACAAATCACAAAAAGTGATAAAGCGTGCGTTCATGTATAACGCCTAATTCAAAAAGGGCTAATTCTAGTAAAAAGAAGCAAATTCCAAAGAGCTTCTACGTGTTGAGAAATAAAAGTCGGGAAAGTAAGTGAACGAAAGGGTTTCAATTGAAGGTTTGGTAATTTGGGGAAGGGTGAAGCGTTCATAAGCTTCGGGTTTTAGAAGATAGGATTTTTGTGTGTTATTGATCACGTTTGATCGTGTGTTAGCCACTATATCCAAATATTTCACACCTTACCAAAGAGCCAACATTACAACCCACAATAAAGACCTCTTTCGATTCTTCTTTGGTCATGTACTACGAGTAATTTTGAGCGTCCGATTTGTGAAATATTGACAAGGTGCATGTATTGACCGACTTGAGCGTACACACGTCCCATATTAAACACTTGAGCGAATTGAGCGAACACCCTCAAAATATCACTTGAGAGGAAGTCATCGTTTTGGCTTGCAATCGAGAAAGAGTAATACGAGCAATGCTTGACGATAACGAGTTGGTGTTGATATTTTCATCTTATTAATAAGGATGAGCACAAGGATTTTTCTTTTTACACAATGTTCATTGCATGTACACTCTCGATTCTTTTCGTTTTTCGAGGACGAACAAACCGATAAGTGTGGGGTAGTTGTTTTGCATGTAATTGTTGTGTTTTTCCTATTATTTTTAGTTAGAGTTTAGCGTCGTGTCTAGTAGTTTCGAGTCATTTTTCATTAGGTTTTAAGACTTTTTCTCGTTGATCTTCTTTTCGACTTTAAGAGTACGAAGTGTGAGGTGTTTGCGCTATTTTTGGGTTTTTAAGCTTGAATTCTTGTTTTGTAGGTGGCTAAAAGGATTATATTCGCTCGGTGGATGTCTTAGTTGTCGTAATACAACCATAAATCCAAAAACACTTGTTCCATTTGCCTACACATTATACCATTAGAAAGTTGAGAGAATTTTCTAAAACATTTGTATTTACAACAATTACAAATGTTGAGTCTAAGAATGGTAAAAAGCAGCTTTAAGTGGAGACAGTTCGTCATCGCCTTGCTTATGGAAGGTTTTGGTGCGGAGACCATAACTCTCGGAGGAAAATTCCAAATGCCAATATTCAAAAGTCAAACGATAGACAAGAAAAAGGGCTACATTTCATATGAAGACATCATTGGATAATTCTGTAAATTTCGCAGTCGATCGACTGGGTTTCGGTCGATCGACTGCCGGACTGAGAGTTGGCTGTTCGAGAAGGGGTAGTCGATCGACTGCTTTGTCAGTCGATCGACTGCGTCGCTGGGAGTTCGGCCATTTTGAGCATTTTTGGACGATTTTGCTCCTACAAACAAGTATATAAAGCCCACACCTTGCTACTTTGAAGATATCACTCCCCTCCCAACCCAAGCTAGGGTTTGGGATCAAATTACTCACAAGCTCTTGATAATTTTCTATTTTCTTAGGTTTTAGATTCAAATTCAAGCTTTGGTGTAATTTCTTTTCTAGATTTAGATTTGCTTTCATGCTTGGCCTTGGGTTTTTAAGTCTAAGAAGAATCCAAATACTCCTTTGGATTGTTACTTTTGATGCAATTACATTCAAGCTTTGTTTCATTTCCTAATTCAAGTAAGTTTTCTTTCAATTTCATGTTTTATGCTTTAATTCCATGCTTTGTTCTTCATTTCCATGTTTGTTCTTCATTTCCATGCTTGTTCTTCATGATATGCTTTTAGCCTTAGCACCTTGAATTCATGATGAAACATATGAATTGGCTATGGAATTTAGATAAGTGACACATCTAGATCATAGATCGGCTCTTAGATCGTCTTGATTTTGAGTTTTTGATATGCTTTATTTTGATTTTGATTTTTATGCTTTGTTTCATGCTTAATCCTAGATCTAGGCTTTGTTGCTTATTATTTTCTTTAAAGTTTTGAACTTTCCCATCCATTTTCATTGCTCTTTCTATTCATGCTTTCAATTTTTAGTATTTTGCATTATTTGAGTTTTTATGCATAGTTGTACCTTGTGCTTGCATGCTTGTACTTGGTGAAACAATGCATTTTCTTGCTTATTTCCTTAATTGCTTTGCATTTTCTATATGAGGCATACGACCAACTTGAATTTTCAATTCCTAGGATAGTTTAGTCACTTTAATTGCTTTATTTTCATTTTCTTTCATTTTTCTAAGCTTGAAACACGTTGAAACTTGCAAATGAATTGAAGTCCGATAAAATCGAGCCATGAACCCGTTGAAATATTTTCAACACCACTAAAACTAAGAAAACAAGATGCAAACTCAAACGCTTGACACGTGTAGTTTTATACTGGATTTAGTAACCTAATATTCTCTACGCTGCTTCGCATGGAGATATGTAACAATAATCATAATGCATGTTGATCTCATCAATCCTTTTCTCCTACGCATCCCCATCTTTTTTCTGATGGAACATTGTAGGGATACCATCATTACCTTTGTTGATATATTTGGACAAATACTTGATAGATTTGGATTGGTTGCACTATTTAACATTCAAATGAGGTTCATACTTTAGTAATAGATAATAGTTATGTAGAACGACCCAACAGAGCACCGCTAGTAAATGTCGCAGGCAAGATAACATGAGTACCAACACTTGTGCCATCTATTTCACCTCATAAACCGCATCCCACTGTACATCTTGCTTTGCAATTTTTTTTATGGGTTCTGACGTATCACAATCCTAAAGACTCAGTCATTGTATATCCATTAACTATGAACTGTTATCTGAGTCTTTGAATGTATAGAAAGTAGGTACATCCGTCTCTCTTTCATGCAATTGGTGAGAAAAGAATATGAGGCAGCGCGAGGCGGAGACCCCATAACTACGTTGGGCTGTAACGCGTCAAAGGTATTGGAAGTCGTCAAAGGGGGCTTCGCAGGCGCGGGGATCAGACGGGGGTCTGTACTGGTGTGGACCCTGTGATTCTGAGAATCAAAGCGTTGACGGCGTCTGGTGTTAACTGTATGCCAAATGTCCAAGTTAGCGTTTGGACCGACATGAGGTTTAATAGAAGGGCAAGAACCAACCAGATGTCCAACCGATGAACAGGAAGAACAAAAATCCGGAAGGTTCTCGTAACTAGTGGAAACATACCCGCAGTATCCCTTAAGTTCAATCATCACTGTCTCATGCAAGGTATTTTTGAGGTTGACCTCAACCAACACCCGAACAAAATGTCTAACCGTGCCGTTAATGGAATGCTCATCGATTTGTAGAGGGGTGCCAACAGCCCTAGCAATATTAAGGATATAAGAGCGGTTCGAATATTCAATCGACAGTTCATAAATATGAGTCCAACCCTATGGCGAAGCGGAGGTGGATTTGTACGGGTTGAAATCTGGAATCCAAGGGGAGAGTTGAATAGAACTATTTCCAAACTTCCAAGAGGACTTGGCAGATACGCATGCCCTGTCATCGGCCAAAGAGAACGGAATGCTAAAAAAGCCTTTTTCAAAGAGAACAAGGCTCCAAAGTTCAGAAATCTTCCACGTGGCCTTCAAAGATTTCTTGATTTCGTCGAGTAAAAGAGGTTTCGACCTCTTAGGTTGAAGGAGACGACCAATAAGGGAAACCTTAATAATCAAAACCCAATTTTGGTAAAGGCCTTCGTCAATAGTAACCGAGAAGTAGTCTCCCTTCTTGATAGGGGGCATCCCAAGGGAATAAATCGATGGGCAAGAACTCGGTGCGGTGGGAACGGGTCTGGTCCCCTGGACCGAGAGGCTCCAAGAAGGCGGGCCCACAAAACAAGGAGGGGTGGTAAGTGTTGGAGTGGAGGCCCGTTGGGCTTGGGCCGAAGGGGGCTGGGCAAGGTCGAAAAAGAAAGGGGATGGGAGGGGAAGGGCTGGGCCAAAGGGCCCAGGGAGCTTGGGCCGCTACTGTAAAAGGGCTGTGGGGGGTTAAGGGTGGTGTGGGCCGAGGGATGAGGGGAAAGGGAAGGCCCATGTGGAGATTGGGCCAGGACCGAGAGAGGAGAGAGGGCTGGGTCCAGGGAGCAAGGGCCAGAAACATTGGCTTGTGTGAGAAAAGCAGATCCAAAGAGAGCGTCCGCACGTGGGCGCAATAAAGGAGGGTCAAGGTTGTCCGGGTGAGAGGTCCTTTTCATACCTGCCAAAAGATCTGGATCTGCAGAATTTTCACAAAAAAAGAAAAACTAAGCGGTGTAGGGTGCGGCACGAAAGAAGAAAGAGAAAGGATAGAAAGTGGATGATACAACCGAAATGCCGGCAAAGACCCAAAAGAGAGGGTGGGCTGCACACCCGGAGGCGGAGGAACGTTGGGACTAGAGACATGCGCCGTAAATGAAGGCGGTGGAAAAGTAAAGATGGTGGCCACCGGGGGAGCGGCGGAAGTGCCTTGGGCGTCAAGAAACAGGGTTAGCCCCTGCCGCCGGTAAGGAAACGGAAGTAGCGGCAACGGGAATGGGAATGGGGCCTAGGAGACCAGGAGCAGAAGAAGGCAGAGCGGCGCCGCTGTTGGAGGTTGCCGACGCTGGCGAGGAAAGCGCCTGGTTCTGCAAGACCGGGGGCTTTAGAAACAGTTGGGAATGCGGGAAAGAGAGAGGTAACGCGGGCAGTGATGGAGCACTTGTCACTGGAAACTGGGCCGACGAAGAGGCCGGAGTGTGCTGCGGTGGTTGAGGGTGATGAGAATGGTAGGCCGTGTCCTGTGGAGGAGGACCAGACAGGGTGGCCGGAGAAGGAATAAAAACAGGCGGTGGAGGGGCCAAGGCAGCCGTGCAAGGAGGTTGACCGGGGCGGGGGTTGGTGAGGAGGTGAGGCGGGGAAGTCAAGACGAGCAGTGGAGCGTGGAAGCGTGAAACTGGAGCCGGAGGTGACTGGAAAAGTAGAGAATCCGGCGGAAAGGTGGTGAGAAACCGGTGGCATGGTGGCAACGTCATAGGCCTGGCACTTGGTCGAGTAGGTCCAAGGAAAAGCTAAGGAGAGAAAGCATAGAGCTTTCGTCGATTTTTAATTCTACAAGCAGTTGCAGAGAACCATTTTTTTTTTTTTTGAAACCAAAGCTTGTTGTTCAAAATATTCAATCTTCTAAACAAACCCAGCGGTGAAGATTCAAAAACATAGAACATGTTCAAAAGATTCAAGCATGAAGAATACGGTTCATGCAAAAGTTCTAGAGAGAGAATATTTTAGAGTCTACATTGTTTTCAAAACATGTGTTTCTCATGTCTCCCTTCTAATTCGTTACCTCCCCTCGTCGGCAGTTTCTTAGCCAGTGGTGTCGTGCGTGGCACCCCGGCTCCAACCCTTGGGACTAGCTCTACTGCTTCGTCTGCCCCTATAGCCCCTTCTGATCGTACCCTCGTGATTTACGAACCTAACACTACGTCCAAATCTCTTTTACAAAAAGGTAAAGACAAGATCATAGCGAGCCACCCCTCTCACAGGTTTACACTCGATGAGCCAGGGCCCTCTATTCCTCATCAATCCTTGCCTATGGCTGCCGGTGTACGGTGGTCCGATATTGACGATTTTGAAGCAGGTTTAGTGACCCTCGAGGACGAGCTTTCTCGTTTTGATCAAATGGATAGGAGGAATACCCCCACCCACCCACCTCGGTCTAATGTTTTGCCTCTTTTGGAATATGCTCCCGAGCATCTAGAAAATAGTCTTTTGTAGAACTATTTAGAGTATGATTGGTCGTGTAGGGGATTCTCCTTTTTTTGATGCCAATTGGTCATGTAAGGGACTCGGGCCCCTCATATCGTTTTATCCTTTTTTAATATATTTTTCGCACTTTAAAGAAAAAACTGATGAGAAAAGAACATCCTCTGGCTCACGTATTATCTAACCTTGCCTTAAGGTTTTCAATGTTCCGAAAAAACATATCTCCCATTTATTTGTCTTCCCCATAAGAAAATAGAAATGGATATTGTAGAGCAAGATACAAAAGATGCAACTCGTTGATTCAAAATACCAAATCTGTTTTCTACTTCAATATCCATGTTACCACTTCGAGGATTAAGATCACCAACAATTAATAGAGAAAGCTCATCTATTTCCTGAAGATTGTACGTCCTTCCATCCTTGCTTCTTCTTCTAAGTACATACAATTTCACTTCAGTAATACCATCCTCTTTTAAATTTTATTTGGCCATTCTAAACGACTTAACCAAATTATTTTCACTACGCTATTTTTTATTCCATTTTAATACACTTTTTCTTTTTTTAGATTTACAAATGAGTGATGCTGAAATTCAGAATCTTACTTTACTTGAAGTTGACAATTTATTGTAGAGTATGGGAAATATTTTAAAAGGCTTTCCTCCCATGCTAGTTTAAAAGGTCATCGATTATGTATCGCAATAGATTTATTATTGAAGAATTGGAGTACGATTGTTTTTATAGTTTTCGTGGTGTTGAAAGTATCAACGGGTTCATGGCTTGGTATTATCGAAATTCGATTCAATTGTAAATTTCAAGGTGTTTCAAGCTTTGGAAATTAAAAGAAAGTGAAAATAAAGCAAATAAAATAACTAAACTAAACTAGGAATTGAGATTGCATATTGGTCGGATGCCTCATCGTGTGATTCAATATGTAAATGCAAGCAAGTAATGGAAATAAGCAAGAAAATGTAATGTTTCACCAAGTACAAGCATGCAAGCACAAGGTACAACTATGCATAAAATCCTAAATAATGCAAATTACCAAGAATTGAAAGTATGGATGTAAAGAGCAATGGAAATTAACAAGAAAGTTCAAAATTTTAAGGAAAATAACAAGCAACAAAACCTAGATCTAACATTTAACCTAAAACTATGCATGAAAATAAAATTCAAATTAAAGCATGTGAAAAATTCAAAATCAAGACGATCCAAGAGCCGATTTATGATCTAGATGTGTCACTCATCTAGATTCCATAGCCAATTCATATGTTTCATCATTAATTCAAGGTGTTAAGGCTAAAAGCATAACATGAAGAACAAGCATGGAAATGAAGAACAAAGCATGGAATTAAAGCATAAAACATGAAATTGAAAGGAAACTTACTTGAATTAGGAAATGAAACAAAGCTTGAATGTAATTGTATCAAAAGTAACAATCCAAAGGAGTATTTGGATTCTTCTTAGACTTCAAACCCAAGGCCAAGTATGAAAGTAAATCTAAATCTAGAAAAGAAATTACATCAAAGCTTGAAATTGAATCTAAAACCTAAGAGAGAGAAATTAGATCTTAAAAACTAGAGAGAGGATTTTTAATCCCCAAACCCATGTTTGGGTTGGGAGAGAAATGAGAGGTCCTCTACAGAATGAAAAAGAGGTTCTATTTATACAACTTAATTAGGGGTAAATGGGTCAATTATGCCATATGAGCTTGGATTTCCATGTATTGACCAAATTTGACCTAAAATGGTCAAAATAGACCTTTTGGGTCGAGTTTGGCTCGATTGGCTCGGGAAATTTGCAAGGTGGCTCGCTGGGTGGGCTGGCTCGACAGGACTCGGCTCTCGGCAGCGTGCAGGAAGGTGCGCGCGGGTCTCGGCGGGAGTTGCGCGCAGTGCTCGGCAGCTGCGCCCGGGACTCGACAGGCATGGGCGCGCAGTCGATCGACTGGCTCGGCAGTCGACTGCGCTGAGTCTCGGCAGGCGTGGCGTTGAGTCTCGGCAGGCGTGGGCGCTGAGTCTCGGCAGCTCTCGGTGGCCTCTCGGCAGGCGTGGGCAGGCGCTGTCGGACACTGGGTAACCCAGTGTCGTATCACGTACCCAGTGTCAGACATAATTTTTCAATTCGAGCCCCGATTCCGCTAAAACTCCAATCATAAGCCCATACTCGACCATATTCAGACTAGAATACTTCAAAATATCTAATTTAAACATAAAATTAATTAATTATGATTAAAATAACCATATTAAGTAGAAAATCAAAAAGAAACACGAAAAACAACAAAACGAGAAAACAAATGAAAAACCTAATAAAAATCGACTCAAAAACTACTAAAATCAACATAAAATCCTAATTAAAAACACGAGAAGAAACACAACAATTACATGCAAAACAACGATCGTGAGGCACTCATTGAAGAACATGATAAATTATTGGTAATTTGAATGGTTATCAGTGTTACATTTATGATAAAACTATGGATGTCGTACATTTGACTAAGGGTGGTGTATTTTTTGTCTATGGATACAGAAGGATCGATAAAATATTTAATTGGATAACATTTTCTGCAGCCGTTAGATCTAACGGTGGAATTATCTTGGATGTAATATCTAGCATAATCGCTTCTCTTCTGCTTACGAAAGGAAGAGGACATTCTAGATTTTAAGGTTCCTTTTAATCTCCACAAGGATTCATCATGTTCGTTCTTTATTGGAACTCCACTTTTAGAATTAATGGTGCATACGCAGTTCATTATATGAGACAAAAATCCGATGATGATTAGAGATTGTTTCAAAGCTCTGGATAAATATTGAAATATGTGATGACATCACAAAATAATTCTAACATGCATCTTCCATTTGGTAGCAATACAATAGTTCTTGGTGGATATTTTGTAAAATTTGATGGCTATTCTAAAAGGCATTATACCAGACATCGTTTACACGACGATCGAACCTTCACATTTATGGACTCATTACATGGTTTTAAGGTTAACCAAGAATGAGTGGTTGAGGAATCTCAGTTCAGATCCCAATTATGTTAAATTAAGAAGTTTGCCGACTCGATAAATAATATAGGAGATGGAACAGTTGGAGTACCAAGCGATGGTGTCATTAAAATTGAATCCCAAGTAATTGAAGTGATCTCAAATGCACTATTTTCAACAAAAGTTCGAGTATTGCCCAAAAGAGAATGGGGTCGATTGTAGTGTGGTGAGATGACTTAAGTCGAATCTCACGAGAAAGACTAATCGGAAGCGGTTTTTATGTTTGAATCACGAAAAAGAAAATAAAGAAAAAAGTTATCCTAAACATTAACAACTACAACGTGAGTTTGATCAAATCAAAAGAATTTAAACGAAAGCATTTGAAAATGGGATTTGAGAAAAAGCAATTGAAGACGAGAATTTCAAGAATATGAGTTTTCAAAAGCAATAAAATGAAGGTCTAGGGTTTTAGACTCGTCTCCACGATCAATTTATCAAACATTTAGTCTACATATTGGGGTTGTCAATCCCAATCCTCAATTAAATACTCAACAACTTCCGATTAGTAGTTCAAAATGCATATAGACCCGTAAATTCTACACAACAATCGTGGAGAATTGCTATGATATAAACTATGAACAATGATGAATAACATCAATCCAATAAATACCCATAATCCATCAACAATAATAATAACAATGGAAGATGAAATTGCAACTAAAGCTTGGAGGTTGGGAATCAAGAACATAAAGCTAGAGAAATTATGAATTCATAAATTTAAATAAAATAAACTAATAAAGAAAGGGAGGGAAAACCATTCAAATTTCAACTAGAAGGTCAAAGATGCTAAAATAATCATGCTCAAATACTAGGAAAGAACCTAGCTTATATTATAAACTAAGTGGATCAAATTAAAGGAGATCCATTTGCAAGTCCCAAACATCACTATCACTTTTCTCTAACATGCCAAAAGAGGAATAAACTTCAAACATGAACAAGAACAACAATGGAGGAGAAGTTTTTAAGAACACCAAACATTATCATCTAAATTTATAAGAGTCCTTCTAACCTAAAACCATGATAAAATATAAGAAAACCAACTAATAAAATAAGAACATCACACCCAACAAAAACTCATAATAAAAGAAAATAAGAAATTGGAACAATTAAACAAATGAAATGGAAAGCTTACTCACAAATAAAGGTGTCATTCAATCAAGTAATTACACAAATTAAACTTAAGTTTCATCCATGATTCAAGCAATGCCAAAAAGGCCACATTTTGCTAAAAACAAAAACAAAAAAAAAAAGAATGAAAAATGAGTGAAGAAGATGGAGAAGATGAAGTTGGAAAGATATTGGAAGAGATAATATAATGTGGTGGGGTTATAGGGTGAAAGAAGGGCAAGATAGTCATTTTCTTGCCAAAAAGGGCCACTTGGCACGGCAAGACAGTAGGTCTAGTCGAGTGATCGTCGATCGACGGTTGGTCGATGGTGTAGAATATGCGTAGTTATTAGGCATTTTGAGACACTTAATCTCTAAATCAGCGCTGGATGTCTAAATAAGAAAAGCAGATCTATCTCTTGGCTTTAAATTGGCATTAGAATTATTCTATTTGGTCTTTTTTGTAGAGAGTTATGTTTTCCAATTTAAGATCTGTCACATCTAAGAATTCAGTGCAATGTTTCAACTTCAAACTACTTTTTACCAATCTAAGATCTGAATTGGGCAAAGTGATAAATACAAAAATTATAGATGACTCTCTTAGATTTCCAATGGTATTAAGTGAAAGTAAATGGAACAAGAGTTCAGTGAGTTATACTAGTATTACGACGACTGCTATGTCAAATAATCGAATGTATAAAAATGTAAACGATCACATTTCTCGTCGTTTTCACTCGATTTTCGCACCATAGACTCATCGACACTTCTAATTAAATTCATTAGGATTAGATCGTCTTCCGACCTCGATTGGGTCCTGTAATATCCATGGAACATGAATACATATTTTTTTATTTTTATATAATCATATTAAATTAAATGTTAGTTTTAATTCCAAACTCGTCACTTATAAATAATTATCTACTACTAGTTATGTTTTCACAAAAAACTAATTACTAAGAACTTTATTTTTTGGAATTATTAACTTGATTGTTAAATAATAATATATTTCAACTTTTAAACTATTGTAAAGTATTAGTATTTTTATTCTTATTATGTTGTCTGTTAAATGTTTTGGTCCAGTAGAAGTTATAGTCCATCTGGTAGTCCAATTTTATTTAAGACTTCAAAAGCCCAATGTCTTGGGCCAATTTCAACAAAGCTGTAACCCAACATTCTAAAACTGCTCTAATTACACCATTAATCCACGTTCTTCTCCAGAAACTACTCCAATTACACCATTAACCTCCATTTCTCGTCAGGTTATAAGGACCCATGGCACTTCTCAAAATCTCACGGAAAACCCATTTCTGAAACACAAACAGCAACAAACATATTTAATTTAAATCAGTAAACACTTCTCAAAATCTCACAGAAATTTGCTTTCGACTGATTCTGAAATTTGAGAAGAAAGAGACGAGATTATGTGAATCGGGGCCGAGGAGATGGTTCATATATTTCAAAAAGTTTTTGGATATTATAAATTAACCCAGGAACTTTTAGCTTGATTCAATTTGGCCCACCATTTCCCTAAATACCCCAAATCCAATCCTCAACTTCATAAATACCCCAAATCTAGCCCTCAACTTTGTAAAAACCTCAATCTAGTCCAATTCTATATCATATCTTCTTATATTTTTATTTTATATTTTTATAAATATCTATATTAATAATTCTAATATTAATTAAGGATATTTTAATTTGATTAGTGACGAGCAATACTGGACTTAGGTTTTGATGACGTGCATTTTTAATCATGTTTTCTATGACTTTTACAAGGTAAGGACCACTGACATATCTTATGTTCAATCTAAATCTTCAATTATTGTGTTATGTATATCATGTATTCTCTAGTACAATATACTTCTAAAATCGAATATAGCCAGAGATCGTACACTACAAAAGAACACGACAATGCCGATGGACATTACCGACAGACAGCAACCTGTCGGTAAATGCCCGGTCTTACCGACGACAGGAATTATCGACGGCCTACTGACAGACGCAACCCCTCGGTAGAGTTGTCCGTCGACAAGTTCTCGGGAAGTTAGTGGCAATTTAGCCCGCTCATAATGCCGATGGAAAATATCCGTCGACAATTATTAATTAAAAAAAAATCGATTTTTTATTTGCCGACGGAAAGGTAGGCGTCGACAATATTAAAAAAAAATCAATTTTTATTTGCTGACGGATAAGTAGCCGTTGGCAATTAAAAAAATAACCAGATTTTTATTTGCCGGCGCACAAGTAGCCGTCGGCAACGCCGGATGCATTTGTCGACGGATTCTATCAGTTGAAAATGCCGGATTTATTTTACTGGCATATTTACCGACAGAAATGGGTCCGTCGGTAAACTTGATAAAATAGAACACAGCAGCGAAACTATTCATTCATGTTTTGACAAAAAAGAAAAGAGAGAGAATCGCCGTTGTTCAGGAGAAGAGCCGTCGTCCTCCGGAGCACCGACACCATCACATATTAAGGTATGTTAGCCTTTTGTTCAAACTTAATGTTATTTTTTTAATTTAGGATTTTAATTTGATTTGAATTGTGGAGTTAGGTATTGATAAATTTAATTGGGTTTCGATTTAGGAGTTTAGGCTTGATTTATGCAATTGTGAATGATTTTAGTTTAAGGTCTGTTTATGCAATTAGAGTTTATTTTAGGATTTAATTTGTAATTATTTATAAATTAGATTCGATTATAAATATTTGTATAAAATTAGGGCTAATTAGGTCGTTAGTATTCATTTATGCAATTAGGGTTTGTTTTAGGATTTAGTTTATAATTATTTATAAATTAGGTTCGATTATATAAATTTTAATTAAATTAGGGCTAGGTAGGGTATGATTTGTAATTAGAGTTCAATTGTGCAATTATACAATTATCTTTTAAAGTGTATGTGATGGTGGTTTTTAAATGCTGTGATGATCGGATTTATTTAATGTATGTTATTGTTTTTTGTTATATATACATTATGATTGATCTTGTGATTGGTTGGGTAGACGTCGGTGATGACGTGGTGTACGATGTCAGCCGGGAGGTTTCGTCCCTCCAATAATGGTTTTCAAAATTATTTTAAAAAATAATTGTGGTTTTAAAAAGTTTTACATTGTTGGGGATGATGGTTTTGAAATGTTGTGGTGATTGGTATGTTGTGTTTAAGATATGTAATGGTTTGTTGATATTGTATACATGTGATTTATTGGTTGATATTGTTGTTTTTAAATTTTGTATGATTAATATATTAAGAACAATAGTTATTTTCGACTCGTTTAGTTTGATTTAGTATCAAATAGAGAGTTTGACACTAAAGTTTGAATTGTTCCCTTCTAGAATAATTAACTTAGACCTGTTTAAAATTTAGTATCAAATAGAGAGTTTGATACTAAATTTTAAATTGTCCCATTTTTGGAAAGTTCGACAATGTGGGTGTAGTATGGTTATATGTTATGTTGACTTTGAGATTTTGGTTTATGCATCTTTCTTTTGTTCTCGGGTGCACTGAAATATATGTGTATTTAGAGAAGGGGAGATGCTGCCGAAATCTTGAAGCCAACAAAAATGCATATTTTAAGATAATATATACTACTAATATTCTTGAATGGGATAGAAGCCTTACCAATAATTCAAAATACCCTTCTTCCTTGTTATGCTGCCGAAACTCCGCCACCCACATTCTTTTCCTCCCACGAAAGAACGATCGATCATTCTAGCTAGTATCACAAATAATTAACACCCTAAATTATAGGATGGATAGTACTGATCGTAGTTGGATGTACAAATCGCGAGTGGATGACGGATTTCTTTCGGATACATCCATAAAAGGGGTGGAGAGTTTTGTCGAATTTGCACTCACGCATGATTTTATAGAGAGGGATGGTGCTAAGTTGAAATGTCCTTGGAAATAAATTAAGTGTAGGAATCGTAGTTACCACAATATCGATGAAATCAAATATCACCTATGTGCCAAAGGGTTCGTTCCCGATTATCATATTTGGACTCATCACGGGAAACAATAGATCTCGTGTCATCGCGTTGTAATTTTAAAGTCGGGGATCATCTTCCGTTATTCCTGAAGACTCACCAAATGTGTACATAAATATGGTACAAGATGTTGTCAGACCTGATTTCGAGATAAATGATGATGTAGAAGAACCGCCTAATCTGGAGGGGCAAAAGTTTTTTGATATGTTGGAAGCTATAAAACAATCTCTGTATCCAGGTTGTGAGAAACTCACCCAACTCTCTTTTGTTGCCCGCCTTATGAATTAAAAGTCAGAAAATGGCATTTCTCAGAAGTGTTATGACCAATTCATTGATCTAGTCAAAGAGATCATACCTGAAGACAATAAAGTTGCAGATACTTTTTACGAAAGTAAGAAGCTATTGAGGGGTACAGGCTTACCGATGGAAAAGATATATTGCTGCAAGAATAATTGTATGCTCTACTGGAAGGATGATTACGAACTTGATAGTTGCAAGTTCTGTAAAGAACCCCATTTCAAACTCACGAAGAAAGGAAGCGCAAAACGACGTAAGTCTAAATTAGTTGCGTACAAGAAGATGTACTACTTTACCTTGACTCCACGTTTGCAAAGATTGTACGTATCTCCGGCTACAGTGAAAGATATGTGGTGGCATGCTAAACACGTAGTCGACGATAGTGTCATGCGTCACCCGTCAGATTCAGAGGCTTGGAGACATTTTGATCAAGCTCATCCAGAGTTCACCGTCGAAGCTCAAAACGTCAGATTGAGTTTATGCACAGATTTTAACCTTTTGGTAGTTTCGTCTGGCAATATTCATCGTGGTCGATAATAGTTACACCTTATAACTTGCCGCCTTGGATGTGTATGAAAGAACAATATATGTTTCTAAGTGTTCTTGTTCCAGGCCTCAAAATCCCTAAGGACAAGTTGGATGTTTTCCTACAACCTCTAATTGCAGAGTTGAAACAACTGTGGACAGATGGCGCTATCTCGTATGATGTGTCTAAGAAGAAGAATTTCAAGTTGTGGGCAGCCCTTATGTGGACAATTAGTGATTTTCCCGCATACTCCATATTTTCGAGTTGGAGTACGACCGTTCCAAATGCTTGTCTATATTGCATGGAGCTATCTGATGCATTTACTCCGAGGTGTAGCGGAAAATAATCTTGGTTTTATAACCACAGCAAGTTTCTAGAATGTGATCATCACTTTTGAAAAGACGAAAAGAACTTTCGAAAAAATAGGAAGGTTGATGCTCCCCCACCAAACATTCATTCAAGAGTAGAGATATTGGCTGAGATAGATAAACTTGGGCTTCTGAAGGTCACTGAGCTAGAAGAAGAATGTGTTAATGTTCAAATCGCAAAGACGAGCGGTTGGAAGAAAAGAAGTATTTTCTGGGATCTTTCGTACTGGAGCACAATTTAATTCGTCATAATTTAGATGTTATGCACATTGAGAAGAATGTGTGATAATGTGCTAAACACGGTGATGAATGTGAAGGGGAAGACATAAGATTCCGAATGATTATTGTTTTTGTCCATCGATTCGGGCTGATGACTCGGGAAAGTATCCTAAGGCTTCTTACACACTCGATAAAAAGTCCAAAATTACTTTGTGTGAATGGTTTAAGACTCTTAAAATTCCAGACGGGTACGCTTCAAGTTTGGGACGCTGCATCGATATGAATGGTTTGAGATTTCATGGGATGAAGAGTCGTGATTGTCATGTGTTTATGCAACGATTAATTCCGATTGCTTTTCGAGAACTATTCCTAATCCAGTTTGGAAAGCTCTAATAGAGTTGAGTTTGTTATTCAAAGCCCTAAGTGCAAGAGTTATCAAAACTTGTGATATGGCTCGTTTGGAAAAAATATTCCTCTGATTTTGTGCCAACTTGAGAAGATCTTTCCCCTGAGTTTTTTCGACTCGATGGAGCATTTGCCGATCCACTTACCATATGAGGCAAGAATTGCTGGTCCAGTGCAGTATAGGTGAATGTATCCTTTCGAAAGATATCTTCGTAAACTTAAAAATAGTGTGAGGAATAAATCAAGTGTCGAGTGCTCGATAGCAAATGCTTATCTAACTGAAGAGGCGTCAACTTTTAGTTTGTACTACTTTGAAGATCAAGTCTCCACTAGAAGAACAAACTTAAAGAGTAATGAAGACGTTCAGAATGACGGAGACGCCGATGATGAGATTCCATCAGTATTCAAAAATCATGATGAACCCTTCTCATCCATATCAGTAAAAAATTGGTTGTTAGATCAAGAGTTTGATGCCGTCGAGAAAATACGTATTACTAAATTGTGATGAACTCGAGGATCTTAGCATGTGTAATTGATTATAAATAATATATTTACGTATTACTTGATGTAATTGATTATAACAATATTTTACTTCGTTAAATACGCAACCTTTTCATGGAGGGTATTAAACGCCAACATACAAACATTTCAGATGAAGAATTAAATAGAAAATTTGAAAACGAATCTCCCATATGTATTGAAAACTACATGAGTCAAATTTTGTGAGGTTTGTTTATATACATATATTACGTATTTGTATTTGGATAATGTAACTTTATGTCATATATTATAGGTTCGGGATCCCTTGAATAGTGTAACCAATAATTACATTAAGAGTCTAACATTCTGTCCATCGCGTTGTGTGACTACATTCAATGTCTGCAAGATAAATAGATACAGATTTCACACGATTGCATACGGATCAGAATGATCTACATCAAACATTGGGGTCTGTGTAAAAGGATGAACTTATGGAGAAGATGAATATGACTATTACGGTTGTTTGGTAGAGATTGTCAAACTTGAATATTCGAGGTCTGCAAGCACACTCTTGTCAAATGCGAGTGGTTTGATCCGAATCCAACATGCACGAGAGTGCACTCTCAATATAAGCTTGCCGATGTTAATCATAAACGTAGATTCAATCGTTACGAGCCATTCGTACTTGCGGCCCAAGTTACTCAAGTTTATTAATGCCCATATCCGAGTTTGAGACGAGACATGGTCGACTGGTTGGCAGCTTGTAAGATTAAGGCGAGATCAACAATAGATTTCATAGAAGAGTGAACGCTTGAGCAATCATTTCAAGAGGATGTTGCTGAAACGCATGGTGTAATACAATTGGAGGATGTTGATATCCAACTTAATGATCCACTTGTCGATGATGTCGATGCCGAACTTGTTGATGTTGCTGATGCCGAACATGTCAATAATACGGAAAATGAGTTTATAAGTGAAGAAGAGATAAACGATGACGATTAGTTTGTAATTTGAGTCGGTTAAGGCTATAACATTATATAATTAATTAACATTTTAAAATTAATATAATATTTTAATTTTAATTGTTATTAATTTAATTTCAATGTGTTCGAGGTCGTTTATATGAGGGGGAAGGTTACTGTTGGTCGTTCAGGATCAGGTGGTCATTTAGGATCAGGTGGTCGTTCAGGATAACCAGGACTCTCAGGTTCTGGTTTTTTCGACTCCTCGTCGTCACAGCCAGTTGTGCCGATGACCTCTGATGATTTGATTGATGGTTTGGACGACGTAAATTTGGATGGACCGACTCCTCACGAGACTGTACCGGAGAGCCCATCTATTTATGATGAGTGTTGTCGACTTTCTGGAGGCATCCTCGTTTATATCATCGATCGAAGTTAATTATTATAGTATTTAATATTAATAATTATATCGTTATGAATTGTAAGCAACTTCTAAAAAAATTTCATTTTAATTTATATATTTCTAGAGTGCGAAGTAGCTCTTCCAATTTACTTGCAATTCTTAGACGGATTCTTGAGGCTCGTGTGCACCCAGATGGATGGAGGTATAGGCATATTCCTCAAGATCATCGTGACACGTGGTGGCCTCTGTTCCAGGTATTTACATTAAATACAAACTAATTTATCGCATTATATATGTTTACATTTGTGTAACTAATTACTTATTTTATGTTGTCTTAAATATGCTTTATTGTAGAGTTCATGTTATTGGGACCGGAGGCGATATTCTGATGATGCCATTCGCCAAGCCTTTTACGTATCTATGTATTATGCTTGGTCTAGCCGTCTTAATGAGTGGAGGTAGGCGTATGATCTCATTGGAGAGATACCGACATCTGCCGGTGAGCAGACGTGGAGGGCATGGCCGGAGGCGTGGGCAAGGCCATAGGAGGTTGAGAGGTTACGAAAGGCTAGCAAGAACCGGATGAGTGAGCCATAGGGTCCTGGTACTGGGATATCTAAGCATAGAGGCGGGTCTCGGGGGACGAATCGCATACGAGATAACATCATAAGTTGTATATATAATTAGAAATTTATAATTCAGGTAATAATATATATATATATATATATATATATATATATTATATATATATATATATATATATGATAAAATAATAAATTAATTGTTACAGTTGGAGGAGACGGGTAGGGAGCCGAGTGCATACGAGCTTCTACTGAGTCTTCATTAGAGAGGCCACGGCTCGTGTACAGACCCCAAATCTCAAGGGATAGCTGTAAGTTTATTTAATTTGTAAACTCAAATTAATGTATATATTAACTTTGTTTTTTTCATTATTATGCATGAAAATAATTAACAATTTTGTTTATCTATAAGACATAGGTTCTGACTACTTTGGAGAGCAGACGTGCTGCATCACAGGAGTCTTGCATGTTTGTCGACCCAAATGACGTCTACCTCTCCATTGACAGGCCCAAGAAGGGTCGACGATTTTGGACGGGATCGCTTGCCAAGGAGTTCGATACAGGCTCCCCCTCTACATCATCCCAGCAGGTCAATCCTCGTCTGAAGCATATGCATACGCAGTTTGAGGAGGCTGAGACGAGGCATCAGGAGGAGTTTCAGAGGTTGCACAATGCACAAGCGCAGTCTGAGGATGAGTTGCAGAGGATGCGTGAGGCATAGGCGCAGGCCCAGGTAAACTTCGAGCAGCGACTCCAGCAACAGGTTGAGGAGCGTATTAGGGCCGCGATGGCCGCAATAGGAGCACACCCTCCTTCCCCTCCCCCACCCCTCATGCTGATTAGATTGATATCGATATGTTGGATTATTTTTGTAGAATTCATTTTGAATTACTATTGTCGAATTCATTTGATTATGATTCGTATTTATATTATTTAGTTTATTTTGCATTTTCATATTTTTTTAAAATATTTGTAAATATGTGGATGAAAAAGAAAACAGGTTCATTATTTCAATTAATAAAAATAATATTTAAAAAAATTAAAATACTTTTTTCAACGGCTTCCACGTCCGTCGGTAATATTAAATAGTATTTTATTTATTTTTATTATTTTAATTAATTCCCGATGGGCATGATATCCATCGTTATACTGACGGACAATTTTCCGTTGATAAATCTTAATTACCGACGAGCATAATATCCGACGGTAAATACAAAAATAAAATGCCGACGACAGCTTAGCGGCGGCAAATGGCCATCGGAAAGCCATCGGGATTTGTCGATGGGTCAAATATTCGTTGGCGATTGAAATTATCGACAAAGTTTTCGCCAACGACTGTTATCCGTAGGTAATCCGTCGAAAAGTGGTTTATCGACGAAGTACCGACGGATATGGCCGTCGACAAATCCGTTCTTTTTTTGTAGTGGTAAAAGTTATCTATGACCGAGGTAAAGGGTAATCGAGTGTATTTCTGTGACTGAGGTAAAGGGTCATCAGGGAAACCTGTCATGTTTTAGCTGCAGTCAAGTCCGTTTCTTCTGCTATTCCATGAATTCTATGATTGATTGTGCTATTTTTGAGGTTTAATATTTATATGAGATATATCAGTATACTTATTGAGTATGTTGAGCTCATCTTAATTCAATGATATTTTTTTCAGGTATAAATGTGGACAACGATTAAAGGAGGACAAGGATCGAATGAAAACTATTAAAGTTTTATTTTATTATTTTATCTATTAAATAAAGGTTGAACTAGATGCGAGACTATATTAACTATCAATTTTAATTGATAGCGACTTGGTTTATTTCTATTATAATCTTTCGTTGACTAAATTCAATTGTTTGTGAAATTCTAAAAATCTTACATTAGTTATATAAAAAGTTGATATTTATGTGATGCCAAGACTTCTTCAATTCTTTAACATATAAACTAATTTCATTTTAGCAAAATCAGGGCATTACAAATGGTATCAAAGACCAAGCTTTGTTTTGTTTTTTTTTCTATTTACTCGACTCGTTATAAAACCAAATTATAGTTTTCATTCCTTCTCGTTAAGTCCTCGTTGATGTCCTCAAGGTACAAAATTCATTACAAGCATTCATTTATTTACTTAATTCCATATTATTTTATGATCACATCCTTCTGGGTAAAATTAGATGGATTTTGTTCTGTTTGCTCCCTGAGGCATGGAGGTCTTTACGAGCTATGATTTCTCGGAGAGAGATATTGTGGGGTTGTACTTGCTGACCAAGCACTATTTGTGGCATTTTTTGAAGGAGGATGGAAGTGCCACTAACGGATATGAAGTGTTTCATCTAACAACCGGGCGATTACCCATACAGTGGAAGCTCCGAGGAAATGAGTTACGTACTAATCTTGCAAGGATTCACCCACGTGTTCCTTATTTTATCGTGGATTACAAGAGATTTATTGCTTTGATGGTTTGTGAGTGGATTCAGACCTTCCAAAAAGAGAATGTGCCTGAAGAGAAAGTACTTGAGAAGGAGGTTGTCGAGAAGCCTGAAGAGGATACTGAAGAGGCTACCGAAGTGGAGGAACTCAATGAAGAGGCCGAAGAGAAAGACCCCAAGGAAGAGGAGGCCCAAGAAGAAATCCCTAAGGAAAACATGAAGAGGTTTCCAGAGGGAAGGAGAAGGGGGTACGTGGATGCGTGTAAATGATGTTACACCTCAGGGCATACCGCCCCACTCTATCCTAAACGTAGACAGCCTAGGGGCGACGACTCAATGGGAGAGAGTTCTACAAAGAGGAGAAAGACGATTATCATATATATTGGGGTCCTACGCTCTACTTGGGACTCATTTTTCTCGTTTTCCTTTATATTTCTTATTTTTGCCCTGTGTATGGTCAAAGGCATTAAGGAAGTGGAGTGCCAAAGCCTGGATCACCTACCGGAGAAAAAACCCGAATGTTTACTATGGTACAAAGTTATACTGAGGTAAGTCCCGGAGTTATAACAGGTAGGTTAACTATCTCAGAAATACCTGCTCTTGTGCTTTTCGATATCGGGGAGATTTCATAGTCTAACCAAAGTTAAGAGCACTAGATTAGAGGAACCCTTAGAAGTTAGCTTATCATCCGAAAACGTGATGGTCACAAACTTGATGGATGTAGGAGGAAAAGATCTCGAGGCTAACTTGTATGTGATAAAAATGAAATATTTTGACTAGATATTAGGAATGAACTGGCTCACAAAATATCATGCAAAAATTCAATGTCAAGAAAGAGAAATGTCTTTCAAACTTCCTGAAGATGAAGAAATCAAGTTCTATGAAACCAAAACTAAGACGGTACCACAAGTGATAACAACAATGAAAGCCATGAAGTTATTAGAGAAAGAAAAATGCCAAGGTTTCCTGATGAATTTGGTTATTAATCTAACGGTAGACGTATCACCACTCGAACTGCCCATTTTTTAAGATTTTCAGGATGTCATCCGAGAAGAGTTGCCCGGATTACCGCCAAACCGGCAAGTCGAGTTCACTATTGATTTAACACCAGGGGCAACACCCATCTCAAAGGCACCATACAGGATGGCACCAAAGGAGCTACAAGAACTAAAAGCACAAATCTAAGATTTATTAGATTTAGGTTTTGAGCACCGGTCCTCTTTTTTATAAAGAAAGATGGGTCGATGAAGATGTATATTGATTATAGATAACTTAATTGACTCACTATAAATAAAAAGTACACATTACCCCAGATTGAAGACTTATTTGATCAATTGAAAGGAGTAAGTATCTTTTAGAATGCGATATGGACACTACAAATTTATTGTGATGCCGTTTGGGATAAGCAATTCTCCAACAGTGTTCATGGATTCACTGAATTATGTTTTTCACCCCTACTTGGATAAGTTTTTCATAGCCATCATTAATGGAATCTTGATATATTCTAAGAATCAAGAAGATCACGAAGATCACTTACGAATAGTGTTGGGAACACTTCACAATGAGAAGTTATATGCGAAGTTTAGTAAGTGTGAGTTTTGGACAGACCGGGTAGTTTTCCTTGGTCATAACATCACTTCTCAAGGGATTGAAGTGGATCTCTCCAAATTTGAAGCCATTAATTGATGGGCCACCCCCATAAATGCTAGTGAAGTTCATAAATTGCTAGGTCTAGTGAGCTATTATCAAGAATCTGTAGAAGGATTTTCTAATATAGCCATGTCGATGACCCGACTAACTGAAAAAGGGGAAAAGTTCGTGTGGAGCACGCAGTGCGAGGAGATTTTTCAAGAGTTGAAGAAAAAGCTCACTTCTGCACCCGTTTTGACAAGCCTCGATTCTACAGAAGATTTTGTTATTTATAGTTATACGTCAAAACAAGGTCTGGGTTGTGTCTTGATGCAACATAGGAAGGTAGTGGCATATGCATCACGAAAACTCAACACTCACAAGACACACTATCTTACGCATGATTTAGAACTCGCGGCTGTGGTATATGCATTGAAAATCTGAGGACACTACTTATATGAGGCAAGTGTGAGATCTTTACCGACCATAAGAGTTTGAAGTATTTGTTCACTAAGAAGGAGTTGAACGGGCGTTAAAGAAGATGGTTGGAATTAGTAAAGGATTATGACAGCACCATTAACTATCATCCAGGAAAGGCAAATGTGGTAGCTGATGCATTTAGTCGTAAGGGAGGACTAATGAGTTTACTTTTCAAATAAGATCATTTGGTTAAGGAGCTCGCCGAGATGAAGATTGAAATGGTGATATCTCTAAAAAACACAAAGGTGATCATAGTATCCTTGGTGGTACAACCAGCTTTGAGAGAAAGGATCAAGGAAACTTAAACTCGTGATGGTTTCATAAGCAAGATGAAGGATAGAGTGTGGAAAGGAACTATAAAAGGTTTTATTTTATAGCAGATGATGAAGTTTTGTTTTACTATGGAAGAACTTGTGTTTCGAAAGATGAGGGTCTAAGGAAATAAGTTCTAGAAGAAGCAGAATGTACCCCCTACATTGCACATCCTAGGAGTACCAACATGTATAGGTATTTGAAGACAATGTTTTGGTGGAGGAGCATGAAGATAGATATTGGAACCTGTGTGGAAAGGTGTCTTGTATGTCAATGAGTTAAGGCCGAACATTAACGGCCTTCAGGTTTGCTCAAACCCTTGGAGATTCCAAAATGGTAATGGGAACATATCACGATGGGTTTCGTAGTAGGTTTACCGCCGTCCACCAGAGGTAACAAGGGCATATGGGTCATAGTTGATCGTCTAACTAAATTAGCACACTTTTTATTGGTCAAGATGACTGTTAACATGGAACAATACGCCCAAATCTATATTCGGGAAATTGTTTAAGTTACATGGAGTACCGGTTTCAATTGTGTTGGATAGGGATACGAGATTTACTTCGAACTTTTGGAAAAGCTTGCAAGCGCATTGGGAACTAAGTTGAAGTTTAGTATGGTTTATCACCCACAAATGGACGATCAAACTGAACGAACTAATCAGGTCATGGAGGATATAATGAGAGCCTGCATACACGACTTGGGAAGTCAATGGGAAGCTTTATTACCTTTGGTGATATTTGCTTACAATAACAGTTATCGATCCACCATAGGTATAGCTCCACAAGAGGCTTTATACGATAGATAGTATAGATCACCTTTATACTGGGACAAAGTGGGGGAGAAAAGATATTGGGCCCCAAGTTGGTTCAAGAGATAGTGAAATACATCACCACAATCTGAAATCGAATTAGAACTGCACAAGATCGACAAAAATTTTATGCAGACCGCCGGAGGAAGGATCTTCATTTTGAAGTAGGTGACAAAGTGTTCTTTAAAGTAGCATCAGTCAGAAGGGTTGTGAGATTTGTCCAAAAAGGGAAATTGAAATCGTGATACATATGGCCATTTAAAATTCCTAAGAAAATTGGAGAGTTGGCCTACGAGCTTGCACTACCACCAAGTTTATCGAGCATACATAATGTCTTCCATGTATCGATGTTAAGAAAGTATGTTTACGATCCACATCACATCACGAGATACGAGGAATTGGATGTTAACAAAGATTTAAATTATGAGGAAGTTTCAGAAACCATTTTGGATCAAAAAATACACCAACTAAGGAATAAGGAAATTTCATCGATCAAAGTGCAATAGAGACGTTACGAAATGAATGAAGCTACTTGGGAACAAAAAGAAGAGTTCATGACAAAGTACCCTAATTTCGGCATTTCGGGTAAGAGATGAATTTTGAGGACAAAATTATTGTAAGGGGGAGGTTGTAATACTCATGCATCATGAATACATATTTTTCATTTTCATTTTAATCATATTACATTAAATTATAGTTTTAGTCTCAATCTCGTCACTTATAAACAAGGAAAACTCTACCGTGCCGTTAAGGGCACCATGCCCCCACCTCTCCTGCATTTACAACCATAGATCTCTTAATCTGAAAAGCCTAAATTTAATCTAATGGTTTCTATTAAACCCCACTATGTGAGGAATGGTACCGTGAAGGCACCGTAAAAGTTCCCTATAAACAATCATCTATTATTAATTAAATTTTCACAAAAACCAATTACTAAGAATTCTATTTTTATTGGTTAATTATTAATTTGATTGTCAACTATTGTAAATTATTAGTATTTTTATTTTTATTATGTTGTATATTAAATTTTTTGGTCCATTAGAAGCTATAGCAGTCCAATCTATATATATATATATATATATATATATATATATATATATATATATATATATATATATATATATATATATATAATAACAGTACTGGCTATAGGAGGCAATTATTTTGATTCCCTCCAAAATTATATTCTTTTCTCAAAAAGAAACTTTTTTTTGCACCAAGCAACAATTGTTGATTTTTCATCTGTTTTATTTTTTTTAATTTAAATCTCACAGCACACAATTGTTGACTTTTCAACTTTTTTTTTTAATTTAAACCTCACAGCATACAATTGTTGACTTTTCAACTGCTTTTTTTTTTTTAAAAAATCTCACAGCACACAATTATTGACTTTTCAACTGTTTTTTTTTTTAAATTTAAATTTCACAGCACACAATTGTTGACTTTTCAACATATAATTCAAAAATGCAGTCGTGTGTTTTTAAAAAAATTTTGAATTTTTAAGTAGCTGAGTTTGGGATGTTATGGCTAAAATTAGGATATGATTGCTTAAATTTTCGAATTTGTGAACCAAGATTTTTTGAATTTTTTAAAGTTCTGAATTCATATTTTTGAAAATAAATTTTGGTTTTTTGAAATCTCAGAATTTTAAATTTGTGAGCCACATAAATTAAATTCTTAACTGTCCAAAACTCACAACTTTAAAATTATATATATATATATATATAACTAATTTCATCATTGTAATCACTAATTAGATGATAGAAAAACTGATTTTAAAACCTAATATAATATATATATATATATATATATATATATATATATATATATATTATATTAGGTTTTAAAATCAGTTTTTCTATCATCTAATTAGTGATTACAATGATAAAATTAGTTTATATAATAGTCAAATGTTCATATTTTGATTAAAGATAAACTGTATTTTTTGGTATTTTGAATTGCAATAATAGATAAAGCAATCATAATAAAATCAACTATAAAAATAAATTTAATTACATGACCCGAATAAATAAAAATAAAGCATGAAAATAAATTAAATTAGAGGCCCTAAGAAAAAATCGGGATCCAAAAAAATAAAACAAGACATCAAACTTAAATAAGTTTCAGGCCTCAAATATAACTAATTTGGCAAAAATAATAAAAACATTAAAGCATATTAAATTGAAAAAATATTAATCTCCTTGCATAATTAAACTCCAAGAAATCTGGTATCTTCTACAATAATTTTGTTTTAAAAAAATCGGTAGTTGATTTAATCTGATTTACTTGCATAATTAGAATCCTAAACAAAGGGAATACAGCAAATAAGATTTTGGTTTCATACGATTTGTTTGCCTAATTAAAGACATTAAGTTTATAGAAAATGCAGCAAATCAATTCTTACAAGTAAAATCAACCAATAAAAAATGTACGGAAAATAGAATCCAAAACAAAGAAAATACAGTACATTATTCAATATTGAGTAATTCTGAGATTTCAAGTTCGAATCATATTTTTTAAAAAATTAGATTTCATACGATTTGTTTGTCTAATTAAAGATATTTAATTATGAAAAATGCACCAGATTAATTTTCTCACTCTAAAATCAACCAATAAAGAATGTACAAAAATAGAATCCTAAACAAAGAAAATACAGTGCATCAGATTTTTATTCAATATTGAATAATTCTGATATTTCAAGTCGAAATCATATTTTTTAAAAAAAATCAGATTTTATACGATTTGTTTTCCTAATTAAAGACATTTAATTCATTGAATAGATCTATTTTTTCGTTTCATAATCAACAAATAAGAAATGGACAAAAAACCAAAATCGGATACAATATCTATAATGAGGGGATACAAAATCATATCTGTTTGGGTTATCAAATATTCAAAACTTGAATCTCTAGGGTTTCAACTAATTTTCCCTATAAGTATAGGTTCCTATTCTTTGCAAATCAATTTCAATTCCCCACCCGAATGTGTCAGTGCTTTTTCTCTATTTTCAAAACTCGGGCAGCATGAATTTTTAGAACAATGCCTCCTATATTTGTACTCATCTAAAGACATTGACCGAATGAATAAAAAAGAAATTAGGCTTAGAGTTGTTCGATTTTTTGCTCGGTCAGGATTTGATGATAAGAAACAAAAGACTTCCATGGAAATCGTTTTTCATGATTCGGAGGTAATTATTGGTTCTCAATAATTTTATTATTAGATATAGATATAAAGGTTCAGTTAGTCTACTAATCTTTATCATTATATATAGATATATAGGTTTGGATTTTCTACTAATATTCTATTAATGTATTGAATTGACTTAAATTGTCTCTAATTATGTAAAACAGGGAGGACCAATTACTGGTGTTATAAATAAAATCAATGTCAAGTTGTTCGAGAATCGAATGTCTTAGTTTATTATTATTATTATTATTATTATTATTATTATTATTATTATTATTATGAATTGGGCTTCTAAACAATATTTTACTTGTATTTCTAAATAATTAAATTTAAACAATTATCTATAGAAAATAAATAATTTAAACATTTTCTATATATAATATAGTATTTGATTAATATGTCTATGTATTTTCTTTTATTTTTTTTTGGTTTTTCAAATTTATTTATTTATTTTAATTATTAATTTAATAACATTATATTCTTTTTTCTTACTTTAAGTTATAAGTATTTGTTTTTTGTATGTATATGTGTGTGTATATACTATAATCAAATTTGAATTGAAATAAGATATTAGAATAATAATTTTGGATATTTTATTTTATTTGATTTTTTTATTTGATTTTGAATTGAACTAAGATATTAGAATAATAATTTTATTCTTTTTAAATTATATAAAGAGAGTGTGTATCTGTATGTGTATGTGTGCGTATGTGTATGTGTATGTATGTATATACTTTATTAATTTTGAATTTAAATAAGATATTAGAATAATATCTTATTCTAATATTATGCTAATTTAAATGTATTCTCTGGTAATGTTATTAAATCTATTGTGTTTAATTAAAATCATGTATCTGGTAATGTATTTGATCTAAATTCAAGATACTTCAATTTTTTTAGGGTTAACAACTTATACCTAGGGTTATCTGGTCATGTTATGGGCTTGAATCCGGATCTATGGTTGGGCTTATCAGATTTTAAATTGACTGATTGGGTCTCTCAATTGTTAAGTGGACTCCGAATAAATTATGATTTGGGTTGGATTTAATCAATTAAATGGGTTTTAGATTGCTCGAATTTGATTATATTCTATTATCAAATATTTCTAAATTATATTTATTTATTTTAGATTTAAAGAAAATTAAAAATTAGATCTTCAAAATTTATCAATTGTGTTTAAATTATATCGATTATGCGTTATTGTATACATTCAATTTTTAATTTCAATTTCCATACGTGTGTTAATTTACTTTTGTTTATAGATTTGATTATCTAATATGATGTAAGGTATTTTATCAAATGTGTTTATTATTTATTTGTATTTAATTTAAACCTTATATGGTACTGCATACTTTTGAATTTTTTAATATCAATATATATTAATGTAGATTAATTTAATTTAATTTTCTTATTTTATGATAATAAATTTATTTCGAATTGTTTGTAGTTGTAAAATTATATTACAAGATTTCTCAGATTTTTTTTCAAATACAAAAGTATTCAATGAATTATCAATATGATTTAATTGTAATTATATAAATTTATATTATTAAGTAAATATTTTATAAATTACATATATATTTATATGGAAGATTTTATTTTTGGTACACTATATTGGCCACATTCCAGAAAAGGTACGCGATGTTGGTTATCATCAAACAACGTCTATTAAGTTCATCAAAAAAAGTACAAAAAAAGCTCGATCAGGCTTTTTTGCTGACGTGGCGTGATTCAATACTTTCTTATCATGTTTTCTTTAATTTTAAATATTAAATTGACAAAGAAAACTGGAAAAAAATTCATTTTTTGTACACTATGTTGGCCACATTCCAGAAAAGGTACGTTAAATTGACAATCATCAAATCATATCTACTAAGTTAACCAATTCATCAAAAAAGATCCAAAAAAGTTTTGATCGGATTTCTTTCCTGATGTGGCATGATTATATATTATTTTATTAATTTTCTTTTATTTAAATATTAAGTTGTACACAAAAACCTGTTTTGCCTTTATTTTTTTTTTCGTTTAATCAAATAAATAAAACCTTAATTAATAAGAAATAAAAAAATTGTGATAAATATATAAACATAAAATAAACCTTCAAAAATTATAAAGTTAATGTAATAGTGTATATGATTTTTATATTATTAAAATTATAATTAATACAAAATTAATAAACTCGGAGATAAATATAAGAATATAAAATGAATCTTAAAAAAATAATAAAATATATATAAAAATATATGTGAGAAAATCTATTATAAATAAATTTTGAACTCTCTATATTTATTATATATTTTTTAATATTTGTACTATATTTTATATTTATAAATGATTTATTTTAATTCTTATTGATTATAATTTTATTAATTAGATTAACGCAAAGAGAAAAGAAAAATATAAAAAGAAAAGGGAGAGCAAAATAAATTTTTGTCTTTAATTTATTTTGTATAATTATAGAAAATTTATAAGAAAATATAGAATTATACCACTTTAGAAAAAAAAAATCGATCAAAGCATTTTTGACCTCTTTTGATTAATTAGTTAACTTAGTAGATATGATTTGATGATGGCCAATTTAACGTATTTTTTCTGGAATGTGGCCAACATAATGTACCAAAAATAAAATAATTCTCGGTTTTTTTTTTAATTTAATATTTAAAATTAAAGAAAAATGATAAGAAAGTATTGAATCACGCCACGTCAGCAAAAAAGCCCGATTGGGCTTTTTTTGTACCTTTTTCGATGAATTGGCCAGCTTAGTAAACGTTGTTTGATGATGGCCAACATCACGTACCTTTTCTGGAATGTGGCCAACATAGTGTACCAAAAATGAAATTTTCCCTATATTTATATTTTTGATAAAGCATTCAATTTAACATTTCTCCATATTTCCTTTTATTTTGTTGACTTTTTAAAATTTAGTTGTTTCTTTAAATAATTTTTGGAATGCTTCACATATTTTTCTTTATTTAATGGCACAAGTACTCTTCTCATAAAAGAAAAATATATGAATGTATGTATATATTTTATTAACTTTTAGTACTTTGTTCACATATTAATGTAGATTAATTTAATTTAATCTATAATATATTATTAATCATAGAGTAAATTCAATTTGTTTGTAATCATAATTTGAAGTGAAAAGGTCATTAGTTTTATATATATGTGTATACTTTATTAATTTTGAATTGAATTAAGATATTAGAATAATATCTTATTCTATTATTATGTAGTTTAAATGTATTATCCAGTAATTTATTAAATCTATTGTGTTTAATTAAAACCATATATTTGGTAATGTATAGATTTGAGAATTTTATTTAATTTCCATTCACGTGGATTAGGTTAATTTACTTTATTAATTCTTTTTATGAATGAATAGTGTGTAATTGTAAATTTAGATTATGAGATTATTTAAAAAAAAAATTGAAAATTCGACGGTGGGAATGACTTCTTGAGTGATTTGCACACGCCTGAATTCTTGAATGGTATAAAGATTGTGAGGTGCCCAATCACGAATTGCATCTGAAGGTGGGGACTCCCATTATGTTATTGAGAAATATAGACCACTCCATGAGATTATATGACAGGACGATATTGGTTGTTACGTGAATTTCCACGCACGTCCTTGAATACAAAATTCTAACTGGTGCAAAGGCAGGCGAAAAGGCATTACTTCCCCGCATGAGACTAACGCCTTGTGGCATTAGAATACCTTTCAAAGTTTAAACGAAGACAATTTTCGCTTATGATTTCATATGCGATGACGATAAACAAGAGTAAGGGTCAATCATTTTCAAACGTCGGCCTTTATCTGAATAATCCCGTGTTCATTCATGGTCAGTTATATGTTGCTTTATCTCAAATGAGTTTAAAAATATTTGTTTGTGGTAATGACGATTCGAAATCGAACGTGACCAATATTGTAATGTACAAAATAAGTATTTACTAACGTATAATATTAACGTTCATATATAATGTAGATTCGATTTATAATTTATATGGTGTGAATTTTTTAGTGTAGTTTTATTTAAGACTTCAAAAGCCAAATGCCTTAGCCGAGTTTCACCAAAACTGGAACTCACACACTCCAAAACTCCTCCGATCACACCGTAAACCAACATTCTTCTCCAAAAACTACCCACAGCTCCATTTCTCTTGTCAGGTTATTAAGGACCCACGGCACAGAAAATCCATTTCTGAAACACAAACAGCAACAACATATTTTATTTGAAATCGGCAAACAGGCAACACCAAGCAGGTAAACGGACTTAATTCAATTTCTTTCTAAATTTTGTTTCCCGAACCAAATTCATCATCCTGGACTGCCGATTTTCCCGAACCCGGAACAAAACCAAATTTTGTTAATACAATCCGGCAGCCATCGAAACCCGACTGCCACTAACACGCTGGCGCTAGAGAAATCTTTGCAATCACGACCGGCCTTCTCAGTCGGCCGAAACATTCACCATAGCCGCCGGCATAATCTCTGGCCGATAACCCCAACCCGCGTCGAAGCCGGAGCATCCATCTCCGCTGCCACCATTTATTTAGTCCGTACATCGCCGCCACTGCATGCTGTCGCCAGAATCACCACCACCGCCGTCACAACCTTCGAGTCGAAGCTCCTCGCCGATCGCTGCGTCTGTCACGGTGGAGTAGGGGCGTTGCTGTCGCCGAGTTGTGGATGACAAACGTCTCCTCCGCCTTGTAGCTCACCGGGCCGCTGCCGTTGCTGATCGAAGGGAGAGGAGAAGTTTGATTTCGGCCGATTCTGAAATTTGAGAAGAAAGAGACGGGATTATACGAATTAGGGCCGAGATGGTTCGTATTTTTCTCAAAGTTTTCGGATATTATAAATCGACCTAGGAACTTTTAGCTTGATTCAGTTTGACCCACCATTTCTCTAAATACCCCAAATCCAACCCTCAACTTCATATACCCTAAATCCAGCCCTCAACTTTATAAAAACTTCAATCCAGTCCAATTCTATATTATATCTTATTATATTTTTATTAATATCTATATTAATAATTTTTAATATTAATTAAGTATATTTTAAATTGATTAGGTGACGAGCAATACGAGACTTAGGTTTCGACAACGTGCATTTTCAATCAAGTTTTCCACGACTTTTACGAGGTAGGACCGCCGACTTATCTTGTGTTGAACCTGAATTCTCAGTTATTGTGCTATGTATATCTTGTATTCCCGAGTACGATTTACTTCTAAAACCAAATATAGCTAGAGTTCGTAAAAGTTGTTCGTGACCAAGGTAAAGGGTCATTGGGTTTATCCCCATGTGCAATCCATTAATTCAAATCGGAGACCGCAAGAGTTGTCTGTGACCGAGGTCAAGAGTTATTGGGGAAACCGGTCACGTTTTATCTGTATCGAGTCTATTTCTTCTAAAATGCTATTCCATGAATTCTATGATTGATCGGCTATTTTTGAGATTTAATATTTATATGGGATGTGTCGGTATATCTATTGAGTACATTGAGTTCATCCCAATTTAACGATATTTCTTTCTTGTACAAATGAGGACATCGAGTGAAAGAGGACAACAATCGAATCAAAACTATTAAAATTTTATTTTATAATTTTATCTATTAAATAAAAACTGAACTAGATGCGAGGCTACGTTAACTACCAATTTAATTGATAGTGATTTGGTTTATTTCAATTATCATTTGCCGCTGCGCAAAGTCAATTTCTTGTGAAAGTCTAAAATTTTAAATTACTTATATAAAAATTCGATATTTATGTGGCGCCAAGATTCATTCAATTCTTTAAAATAGAAACCAATCTCGTTTTACTGAAATCGGGGTATTACAGTGCCTGCTTTGACTGTCCTTTGACCATGAGAAACAAAATAATATAAAATTTCACAAAAATAAGAGAAAAAACACGAAAAACACTAAAAAGACGAAACAACTATGAAAAAAAACAAAAACAAATCGACCCAAACATTGACGAATCACATGCAAAACACGCAAAATAAGATGTAAAAACATAAAAAGAAAAACACATTTAAATATGTACAAAATAATGATCTATTATTGAAAGATGATGGTGACCATGTAACGTCAATTGTGTCGAACGCATATCCACAATTTGTAAAAACTACTGAATGCTCTACTTACTTGTAAGATTATGCTATTCTTGCCTTAACACTTGATGTCGTCGATTTGATTAATGAGCATATGACATCATATAATGTTAGAGAATGTAAATTATGTCTCAACACTGATATTGCGTGAGAATTCGACTCATTGATATATTGCATGAAGTATACTCACCAGAGTATCACCACAAGATATTTTGGAATGTCAAACCATGAGCCAAAATTGAAAGTTGAAATTCCAATTATATTGTTAAGAAATATCGATCATTCTCTAGTGTTGTGTAATGAAGCCATGTTGGATGTTGCAAAACTTGATGATCATATTATACATGCTAAGATTTTTAAAGGAAGCAATGTAGGTAAATTAGTGTTGATCCCTTAAATGACTATCACACCATCTGATCTGAGGTTTCCTTTCAAGTTGCAACGTTGACAATATTCTATAATCTTGTCATATTTCATGACGATCAACAAAAGTAAAGGACAATCTATCTCGCACGTTGTACTTTTCCTAAAGAAGCCATTTTTCAATTATGATCAATTGTACGTTGCTATATCAAGAGTGACCAATCGTAAAGTTTAAAATATTGATTTCCATGATAAGAATAAAAACAGTAATAAAACTAAAAATTTTGTGCATAAAGAAGTTTTTCGTAATTTTTAAAGTACATTTCGTGTAATAACAATTCTTTTATGAACATGTTATACCATTTTCAATAATATATTTGATATTTGAATAATAATTAGACTATATATATATATATATATAAACTTTAGTATACATATATACATTTACTTATTTAAATATTAATACATTCAAATCCAATTATTTTATTTGAGATAAAAATAAAATCAAAAATTATCGTACACCGTAAGGGTACAATACTAGTGTGTGTGTGTGTGTGTATATATATATATATATATATATATATATATATATATATATATATAATGAAAAGTTTGGAGAGAGCGAAAATCATGTAGGAGAGAGAGAAAAAAGTCATGTAGGAGAGAAAAAAAAAGCCATATAGGATTAGTTTCTTCTTTTTGGAGAGAAAATTAATGATGATTTAATTTTTTTAATTAAAAAGTTACATAAGATTAGTTTCATATTTATTAATCATGTAGGAACTTCTTAAAATAATTTGAATAAATACCCTAATTAGTTTTTGTTTCAATATTTTGTCAAAAAATTTATTAGTTTTTGTTATTATTATTTTGTAGCCTGACATTCTTCTTCTTCTTCTTCTTCTCATAATCATCATTACTACTACTAATTACTTTTTTCCATTACTTTTTTTGTCATCATCATCATCATCATCATCATCATCATCATCATCATTATTATTATTATTATTATTATTATTATTATTGTCATTATACAATAATTCATCCACATCAATAATTTATATATTAATTTAGCCACTTTGTACAATAATAATTGAACGTATTATGTACATTTTGGCGTTGTTAAGTCTATCGCTAAGTATACAATTATTAATATTTGGTACATGTTATTCAAAAAGTTTATATTTTATATTATACTTAATTATTTTTAATAGTTAGAACATATTACGCTTGATTCCAAAAAACTACCAATGATATCTTTTGAGAATCCAACATCATATAAGACTATTTGATGCCAAATTTTGAATGCTAAATATGATGACAAATACTAAAATACAGTGTTCTAAAAATCGTTAGGCGGCCGCTAGGCGCCAGACCAGCGCCTAGCGCCTAGGGCGCCTAGGCGGGGCCTAGAATTGAGAATAAATACCCTAATTTACAACATTACATCCAACATTTAATAGTTCAACATACCACCTGCTACACACAATAAAGTATATGACTATTCAAAACTAAAAGTAATGATCATAAGTTCAAAACTATTGTTCAATTCAAAATTCAAAACAATATAAATCCATAGCACATATTACAAAATCAAAATAACTAAATAAGGGCAAGAGTTCTCAGTCTGTTTCTGTTCTGTTCTGTCCCAATTCTTGCCCCGTAACAATTGAATTGACTTTAAAAAAATTTAAAATCAAAACGACGTCGTCTTGGATAAAAAAATAAAAAAAATAAAAAAATAAAAAAAAAATAAAAAATTTGACTGCCTGGCGCCTAGGCGCCGAGGGCGCCTAGGCGGCGCCGAGTTCCCCCGCCGATTTTTTTGCCCGATTTTCAAAAATCGTGGGCGGTTCGAGGGCGCCGAGCGCCTAGGCGGCCGCCTAGCCCGATTTTTAGAACAATGCTAAAATAACTTTTAATATATAAATCACAAATATTAGAGGGCGGATCCACTTGCAGAAGTAATGGTGCATGCGCAACTAATTGTATGGGATAAAACTCCAGTGATGCATATAAATTATTTCAAAACTTTAGACAAAATATTGAAAGAAATAACGAGATTGAAAAATCCATCTTCCAGAAAGCTTCTATTTGTAGGAAAAACAATAGTCATTGGTGGGAATTTTCGTCAAATCTTGCTTGTGATTCCCAAAAGGCACCGTATTAGACATATTTCATGCGATGATCAATTCTTCGCATTAATGAAGAAACTGCACGATTATGACTTGACAATGAATATGAGGCTGCAGAATCTCAGCTTAGATCCCGATTGTGTTGAATTAAAAAAAATCGAGTGGATAAATAGCAAAAATACCCCGATCATCACAAGTAAGAGCATTTAATATGGTGTATTAACTACAACCTATTTAAGACGATACGTTGTCACTATAACTCTTATTAGATACAACGTGAGCTTATTAGCAACAACATAGATTCCTTTCTTATTTGATTTTCTTATTGCTGCCTTGTATTTTTGATAATCGCCAATGAAGGGGGGACATTTTCTCCATATTTGGTATAGCTATTGCAGCCGATGAGGCTGTTATTGGAGTGACCATTGTTTCATCAATTTACCGTAACAGAAAATAAACCCCTATTAACCAATCCAACTTGTTGAATAAATAGTATTAATTATATTATATAAATGAAAATTGGATATTTATAAATAAATTCTAATCGACAGATTTGATACAGGGTAAGGTATGATCGTGGTTGCAGAAATATAAAAAATCAAAGTATTATGGCCCTCGCGCATAAACCAATTGGGAAATAGATTGATTCTAATCACTTATTGATTTGTCTAGTATCTAAATATAAGATTAGAAATAGAAGAAGCCGATTTGAGAAAAGATGAAGGAAAGAGACAAATAATTGGGGCAAGTTTAGCTCTCCATCGAACTAGGACAAGAGTAGAGGTTGTCAATGCAATTTCATAACTAATTGGTGTGTTTGGAACCCTAATATTTAATTAGATTCGGCCGAGTCAGAATCCCTGCATCCAGCTAGCTTAATATATATTATATATATGTACTTATTAAGTATATATGATTCAAGCTTTTATGTACCCCAAATATATATTTTTTAATTAAAACATTCAAGCTTGCTCGCAAGAGTACAAGTTCGCATGTAGGGTGATAAGTTTAACCGAGTCGATCTCAAGGAACATGTAATCGGAATCTCAATATTTGTTTAATCACAAAGTAACACAAAAACAAATTGAATTGGGGGTTTGTTTGTTTTTATTATCTAAAAAACTAAATAGCATGAATATTAACCTATCAACTAACAAGAACTAAATAGCATGAATCAAACTCAAGTAATAAATCTAAGCAAGCAATAACATATGTGAGACTTACTAATATTAACGAAATCTAAAGCATAGAACTTAAATGAAAGTAACAAATATAAGGGTAATCAATTATCTTAAACGAAACGTAAACTGAATAATAAATCTTAATCAATCAAGCATGGAATAAACTAAATTAATTCTTAAGTTAAGAATCCAATATCCAAAGTAGTTCAAGAACAGTAAATTAAAGCAATTACCTAATAGCGTGAATTAAACTAAGAAAATAATTAATAAGGTTTAAAATACTTATTTAGTCTAAGAATTTTAGAAAATCCTCCAGCTACTTCGAAGAAAATGGTTGATCTTGGTCGAAGAACGGGTCGTGGGTTATCGAACGTATTCGAAGAACGGGTCGTGGGCTATCGAACGTATTCGGAACTCGCAATCGTCGAATCCTTGATCTTGATCTCTAATCTAAGCTATTTGATGTAAAAACCGAGATTCTAACCTTAAGAATACTTTTTGGTAAGTTATAGTGACCTACATATCACCCAAAGTCGGATTAATGGCTTGGTATTTATAGATTTCCGATTTCTTGGAGAATAAGTCACTTAAGTCGGTTATTGAGCCCAATAACGGTAGCACTTAGCGGTAAGGAGCTACCGTTAAAGCTATAGTTAATGTCTCTATTGCCTTCTAACGGTGATGGTAACGGAACGGGTGTGTAATCGTTAAGAATATCGTTAAGCTCTCAGTCCGTCTTCAGCGGTAAGGTAACGGTAATGGTAGCGGTAAGGGTTACCGCTAACACGTAATTTCTGCTACTTCTTCGCGTGAACATTCGATTCTCATTTATTTAATTATTGAACTTTGTCTCTTATGCATTGAGCTCCTCCGGTTACTTAGCTATAAGATGAAAAACAGAGAATAATCACCTATTTGCCTCAATTTAGATCACAATACGGTAAAATAAGCAGGAAGTATAAAATTACAAAATTAAGCTTAATCTACCCAACTTATACCAAAAATAAAATGAAAAACTAACTAAAATACTAATAAAAATAAGGACAAATATGCATTAACCAACTACCCCACGCTTATTGGTTTTTTCGTCCTCGAACAAACGATAGATTCAAAGAATAACCAGACTGAAAATAAATTCAAGCAATGAGTCGTGTCGTGCTACATATAGATAATTTTGAAAATATAGATAAATGCAACGCAACCTCAAATGCTCGACCATTATTACATTGTCGCTTCTTAAACAATTCATGCGTCCTCATGAAGGGTAATATATAAGTGTACGCTCAAGCACTCAAGAATTTTTTATAGGGACGTGTTTACGGTCAAATCATCAAAATACAAGCACAGTAAATAAGCACTGAAAATCAAAAACTTCTCCATCGCATTTAAGTGTGTAACCAACAACGAATCAGAAAAGGTCTTCACGAGTTGTAATGTAGGCTCTTTGGACGGGTATGGAATATATAAGTCGTGTGGCTAACTCACGATCTAACGTGATCAATAACTCACCAAACTATTCTAATCACGAAGCAATGTGCTTCACCTCATTCAAAATAAAACCTCACTAAACACTCATAACGTAGCCTTGAAATTTAGGTTATTTCTCAACTCGCAACTCTACAACGACTTTTGCTCAACCCACTGAAATTTTTAGAAGCTTATGATATGCTTCTTCTTTCGAACCCAACTATTTCCTTTTAAAATTTAGGCTTCATAAGAAAAATCAATACTAAACAAAAGCCTTTATAAGCATAAGCAATGACTCAACAAGATTCACCATCCTTTTTATTTATTTTTCTTTTCTTTTTTTTTTTGAAGGATGGTGATCCTTACACTTATTACAATTTTTTTTATAAATCCCTGATAAAATCTCCAAAACACAAATAACCAATAAAAGTAATTAACTCCTACCCCACGCTTTTAATGATCGTAGGAGACTCAAAAACACTCATGGTTATAGGAAATGGATTATTTGGCTATGATTGGCTCATTCGGAATTAATAGTGGCTAAAATATATGGATATGGCCGAAATAAGGTTTTTTCTGTGCCTTAACGTTATGTTCAAAGCTAACTAAACACAATAATTTCAAAAATATTTCAAAACAGAACTCACCCAAGTACATGCAAAGATGATAAACACTCAGGCTACTCACAGGCTTTTGCCTGAAAATATTTTTGAATTGACGCAACTTTTAAGGTTTTGCGAAATTATTTGCGTCCAAGTACCATTGTACAATATATAAATATTAATTTTGAGAAATTCTATGCACTTATACACGCTCAAAAGATAAGAACATCAAATCATACTTAGTTAACTTCGACAGGCAAGCCAGACAAACACAAGTCAGCGCAGGAATAGAAATTAATCATGAGAAGTTACTAATTATTACAGGCCATAAGAATTCAAATTGCACTTAATAATAAAATACAAATCATACTCGACCGTCCCCCTCCCTCAAAACTTGGCAATCTCCGATTTTTCATAAACACAAATAAAATTAAACGAGGTGAGGAAAAGAAAAACTTCCCTGAAAACGTAAAAGGTCGAGTCGCTCATGTCGATGTCGTGCATTTGGCCATCGTCTCGAGTCTCGTAATTCTCACACAGGAGGTCCACCCCGTCTTGCGATTCCTCAGCCAATTTGGCCTCCTTCTCCTCCAGACGCTTCTGCCACATAACATTTCACTAGCAAGTTCAGCTTCGTCCCACAGAAATTGAGTGTTTTGAGTTGTAAGTTTCTCAATCTCCTCTCTAGCCATGAGGAGTTGATCTTGAAGCTCTTCTAGGGTCTCGTAATGCTCCTTTGGGTCTTCTATCCCTCGTTCGAGACTACGTTCTAAGCTTCGCTTAGCTGCCTTCAGTTCCTTATTTGCCCCTTTCAGTTCGGAAATAGTGTTTCTTAACCCCGCATCCACTTCCCCTGCTTTCTTCAAGCTATCTTCCAGTGCATTGATCTTTAAGGTGGTATTGAATTTGTCTAGTTGGAAACCATTATTCGTGGCCTTCACCCTCTCGACTTTGCCTTGCATCTTAGCCAACTCTTCTTCGTGCTCCCTTCTCGAAATCCTCCCGGTGGGATTAAGATTCCCAAAAATCGCAGCTCAAATCTTTCCAAATTCTGCAAAGTCGGTCACGGTAGCGGTTACTCTAGCGGTAAGGGTTACCGCTAGACCTATCGTTAGATCTGCTCCTACTTCCTAGCGGTGTCCCAACGGTTATAATGGTTACTAGTTACACCATTACACCCTTCCGTTTCCAGCTAGCGGTAGTTTAGCGGTTGAATATCATCGTTACGCACAGTATGCTAATGGTAAGAGCTAGCGGTACAGGGTATCACTAGGTAACCGCTAGATTCCCATATTAAGCAAATTTTAAACTGTATCTGCACATCAACATCGCATAAACGTACCACGGAAAAGACTCGATTATAAACAAAGTGAAAGAAAGAAATTTTCAAAAATAAACTTTAAAAAGAAGGAAAATAATACACATGCTTGGGTTGCCTCACAAGAAGCGCATCTTTTAACGTCGTTTGCTAGACGTGAATTTTTAGCAGTCAATTTTTAGCTGGAGGCGAGTCCACCAGCTTCAACACCTCACGATCTTGATTCGTTGTTGTCCCGTCACGATATAGCTTTACTCGGTGTCCATTTACTTGGAATGTTATATCCCTTTTCTCATCGTACAGAGTGACCGCTCCAAAATTATTGGTTTCTTTGATCATAAATGGACCACTCCATCTTGACTTAAGTTTACCTGGAAAGAGCTTTAACCGAGAATTATAGACTAAAGCTAACTTACCTTCCTCCAATCATTTATCAACAAGTTTACGATTGTGATGTATTTTTGTTATCTTCTTTTGCCTCCAAGCATCATCATAAGATTCTTTTCTGATTTCTTCGAGTTTGGTTAATTTTAATTTCCTATACTCGCCTGCTTCATCGTGATTAATATTTAGAGTTCGGATGGCCCAACTTTCTTGGTGCTCTATCTCAACGAGCAGATGACACGCCTTCCCATAGACGAGTCGAAAGGGACTCATACCAAGCACTATCTTGTAGGTTGTTCTATAAGCCCATATCGTATCAACAAGTTTTGTTGCTCAATCTTTCCGACTTGGTCCAACCATTTTCTCGAGGATAGCTTTCAGCTGGCGATTGCTCGTCTCGACTTGTCCAGAAGTTTGAGGGTGGTAAGGTGTAGCTACTTTATGCCGGACTCCATATTTCATCATCAACCTCTCGAAGGCTCGGTTGCAGAAATGGCTCCCTCCATCACTTATAATCATTTTGGCACTCCGAATCTACTAAAAATATTTTCTTGTAAGAATTTAAGCACGGTCTCTGCATTTACTCTTCGCGCGGGGATGGCCTCCACCCACTTGGTTACATAGTCGACTTCTACTAGGATATATTCCAAGTCTCCACTTTTAGGAAAAGGTCCCATGAAATCTATTCCCCATACATAAAAAATTCCTACCACTTGGTTAGGCACTTGTGGCATCTCATCTCGTTTTCCTATGTTGTCAGTTCGTTGGCAGTTGTCGCATGTTTTGCAGTATTCGTATGCATCTGCAAATAAACTCGGCCAATAGAATCCGGCTTGCAGTACCTTAAATGCTGTCTTTTGAGCTTCGAAATGTCCTCCTTGATCGTGGCAAAAATGTAATATACTCCCCATCTCATCGTTTGGAATGCATGTTCTGTTTAGCCCATCCTTACAGCGTTTGAAAACATAAGGATCGTCCCAAAAATAATCCCTGCATTTATTCAAAAATCTCTTCCTTTCTTGGTAGGATAGGTGGTTAGGTATAATATTGCAGGCAAGATAATTCACAATATCAGCATACCAATGAGTAATTAATTGCTCAAGGTTATACGCGTTCTCATAAGGGAATAAATCATTAATCATAAATTCTTTGCTTTCATTTTCCTCAGTTATCATCCTAGATAGATGGTCAGCTACAACGTTTTCACATCCTCGTCTATCCTTTATTTCTACGTCGAATTCTTGCAGTAATAAAATCCATCTAATAAGACGTGGTTTGCTTTGAGGTTTAGAAAATAAGTGTCGCAATGCAGCATGATCCGTATGTACAATTACTTTCGCTCCAACTATATAGGATCTAAATTTATCAAGTGAAAATACAACTGCTAATAATTCTTTTTCAGTCGTGGTGTAGTTACGTTGGGCATCGTTTAACATATAACTTGCATAATAAACAACCCTAAGCAACTTATCCACATGTTGTCCTAAAATGGACCCCACCGCTTCATTTGAAGCATCACACATTATTTCAAAAGGTAGAGTCCAATCAGGGGCAACAACTACAGGGGCAGAAGTAAGACTCTCTTTAAGCTCTTTAAACGCATTCATACATTCTTCATTAAAAACAAAGGAGTATCTAAAGTCAAGAGTTTACAAAGTGGACGACTAATTTTTGAAAAATCTTAATAAAACGTCTATAAAAACCTGCATGACCAAAAAAACTCCTAATACCTTTCACATCGTGAGGGGGAGGAAGAGTTTCGATAACATCAATTTTAGCTTTATCAACTTCCAAACCCCTATTAGAAACAAAATGACCTAAAACAGTTCCACTTTTTACCATAAAATGGGATTTCTCCCAACTCAACGTAAGATTCTTCTCAATGCAACGTTCTAAAACCTTAGACAAATTAGATAAGCAATGTTCAAAAGAAGAACCAAAAATTGAGAAATCACCCATAAATACCTCAAGAAAGTCATCAATGAAATTGGTAAAAATGGAAAGCATGCACCTTTGAAATGTTGCTGGTGCGTTGCATAAACCGAAGGGCATTCTTTGAAAAGCAAACGTGCCAAAAGGGCATGTAAATGTCATCTTACTTTGATCTTCCGGAGCAACGGCTACTTGGTAATAGCCTGAAAGGCCATTTGAAAAGTAATAGAATTCGTGTTCGGCAAGTTTGTCGAGAAGTTGGTCTATGAATGGCAAAGGAAAGTGGTCTTTACGAGTGGCTGCATTTAGTTTTCTATAATAGATGCACATGTGCCATCCAGTAGTTAGTCGGGTTGGAACTATCTCGCCTTTTTCATATTCAGTTATGGTGATGCCTCCTTTCTTTGGAACCACATGGATTGGGCTCACCCATTTACTGTCAGAAATAGCAAAAATAATCCCTTCATCTTTAAGCTTCGAAATTTCCTTCTTGACCACCTCATAAAGTGTTGGCGTCAGTCTTCGTTGGCTGTCTCTTATAGGCCTAGCGTCGGGTTCTAGTTCGATTCGGTGCTACAAGTAACATGGCTTATCCCGTTAATGTCGCTGATGCTCCATCATATGGCCTCTTTGTGGGTACTCAGCACCAAAATCAATTCTTTTTCCTCATGTTCCGCCAATGCTGAATATATGATGACGGGTCTTGTTTCGTTGGGCTTGAGAAAATTGTACTTTAAATGTCTTGGTAATGGTTTCTACTCCATTTTTGGCCCAAGCTCAAGTGCGTTAGTTATTTCACTTAATTCCTCATCAAAATCTTCGAATCCTTCATAATCTTCAGTGATTTCGTTCAAGTCAATTTCCAATATTTCCACCACCGTGCTCAAAAATCCTGCGTCGTCCTCAATGCTTAACTCATCTAACACGATGATTCCCTTTAACTCGTGAACACAAGATGCAATAGGATCACTAAATGAAAAATCGACGTGCGTGAACGGAGAGGGAGTGTTGTGAATTCCCTTAAGCGAAAATGTTATTGTTTCACTTAGAATGGACAAGGTCATTCTCCTTTTGTGTACGTCAATTAGTGTATGAGAGGTAGACATGAATGGTCACCCTAGCAAGATAGTATGTTCCGATCCTTTCCTTGGAATCTCGCCGACTTCGAGAATAACAAAATCAATGGGAATTACAAGTTTGTCGACTTGTACTAATACATCATCAACTATACTAAGAGGTTGTCTGATTAATCAATCCGCCAATTGTAGACGCATCGTAGTCGGCTTCATTGTTCCAAGGTCAAATTCTTTATATAGCGAATATGGCATCAAATTAATTCTGGCACCAAGGTCAAGCATTCCACGTGCCGTTTTCCCATTCCCTAAGGCAATAGTTATGTAGAAACTCCCTAGATCTTTTTCCTTTTTGGGTAGTGGACCCTTGCATATGGCGCTTATCTCTTTGTTTAATTCGACTCATTGTGTCGTTGCTAACCGCCGTTCCCTTGTGTCTAACTCCTTAAAAGATTTAACGTATGCGGGCATTGTTTTGATTACATATAAAAGAGGAAGGTTAACATTGACATTCTTCAGCAAATTATAGAGTTCCATGAATTTTTTATTATCTTTGGCTGGGCGTAGATGACTTGGAAAGGGAACTTTATCTCGAATCGTAAGTACTGACTGCTTTGGTTGCGGAGTTGGAGACTTGGTGGAATCATCAATTGTTGTCGGAGTGGGAACTTGGTTCAGAAATTTCCCCTTCAATGATCCGGAATATAAGGATTCGGTGACTTATGCATTTGATCCACTGGTTTAGGGTCGTCTTTCTTAGGCGAATCCGCATTTGGAGTTTTTGTCACCTCTTCTTCCTTTTCTTCTAACTCGGCTCCATTATCTACCTTCTTCCCACTTCGTAAAACATGAACAGTTGAAGCTTGCTCAGTTTGACTCGGAAATTACATTTCTCATTTTCCTCTTTCGCCATAGATGCTTCCAGTTGGCCTATCACTGTTTCCAATTTCTTCACACTTTTTGGAGAGATCGTTCAATACTTCTCCCTGCTTATTAACTTGTGTAGTCAGATTTGCGAGCCCTTCTAATTTCTAATTGTTTCGGTGACTTGGTTTTGCTGCCAAATTAACAATTGATCGTTTGGTTGTACTGGAGTAGGTGTTGGTGCAGTCGTTGGATATTTGTTTGGTGGGGGTGGGGGTTGTGAATCAGTTTGTGTCGGAGCGTAATGTGGGTTTCCAGGGCCCCATTATAAGTAAGGAGAATTACGTTGCACCTGAAATTTAGTTGTGGGTCTGTGCTCATGAGTTGGAAGGTCTTATTGGCACATTTGGTATTTAATGGCATATGCCTCGGCTTCGCATTCGTCGTAACACACCATCTTGCACGTATCCACTAAGTTCCCTTGCTCTCCGCATCAGTTACACGTTTCAACGGTTTCGTTGTTTGGCATTTTGGACACCTCGTTAACTCTTATCTTTCATGGTCTAGAACTTGTTTGCCTGGATTTCTCACTCATATTTTCAAACAACTGCTTAGCTTCCGTAGCGGTTAAGTATCCAAAATTGCCTCCAGTAGCTGTCTCAACATTATTTTTGTAGGATTCCAATAACCCTTCATAGAAGAATTGATTTACCATACCTGAAGAGTTGTGATGATGTGGGCAAGCTTGCAATAGCGATTTGTAATGTTCTCATGCTTCGTGTAGAAACTCTCTATCTTGCTGAACAAAGTTGGTAATCTGTCTCCTAATGTGGCCTGTCATTTGAGCTGAGAAGTATTGATTTATAAATTTATCGCTAACCATCGGCCAATCAGTCAGTGATCGAGGTTCTAAAGAGAGTAGCCAAGATTTGGCTTTATCCTTCAGACAACTTGGAAAACACACCATTTGAAGATCTTCGTGATGAAGTCCTAGAGATGGGATTCTACTTACTTTGGCATAAAATTCTTTAAGAAAAGCTAACGGATCTTCATTGGCGAGACCATGGAATGTCGGGAGGTTATTGATTATGTGAGGTTTAAGCTCAAAGTCTCTAGCAGTCCTTCCCAACACAATAGCAGAACTATAAGGACCAACCTGAGGAGTCATAAATTCTCGCTGTCTAGGTTCACGCACTCCCTTTGGTTATCTCTCTCGGTCATTAGGCCTCGCGTAGTTTCTATCGTACTCGTGTCTTTCATTGTAATGATTAATAACGAGCCAGTCGTCAATTTGCTCATCTCCGGGGTAAGATCTCTCAGAATAGTTATCTTGGTTTTGTTGATGATGATTTCTGTTTTCACCTCCTCCTCTCTCTTCATTCCGGTCCATCATATTTTGTTGAATATTTTTCCAATATTCTCGAGGTTGTGCTGGTCCTTCAGGGCGAATTGGTTCGCTTCCGTATTCGTTTCTATGACGTATAGGAGGGTTTCTTTGTGGTTGATCATTTGCATTATTGTTGTGAACAGGATGTTCTCGTCTTAACATCGTATCAGGAATTGTGTCGCAAACAAAATAAATGGTAACAGACGAATCGCTTTCAGAAATATGAGGAGCTCTTGCTATTTTTGGAATGATGAATGTTATCAATGAATGGTGCAAGTTCGAGTCTAAGTGATCTTCTACCTTGCATGCACTCAACAACAAATCAAATGTATCTAATGGAAAAACTAATTATACAAATAGACGGTTGAAAAGAAAATAATACAAACAAACATATTTTTGAAACCTTTGCTTTTGTCTCCCCGGCAACGGCGCCAGAATTTTGATTCAAACTTTTATGTACCCCAAATATATGTTTTTCAATTAAAGCATTCGAGCTTGCTCGCAAGAGTACGAGTTCGCATGTAGGGTGATAAGTTGAATCGAGTCGATCTCAAGGAACATGTAATCGAAATCTCAATGTTTGTTTAATCACAAAGTAACACAAAAACTAATTGAATTGGAGGTTTGTTTATTTTTATTATCTAAGAAACTAAATAGCATGAATATTAACCTATCAACTAACAAGAACTAAATAGCATGAATCAAACTCAAGTAATAAATCTAAGCAAGCAATAACATATATGAGACTTACTAGTATTAACGAAATCTAAAGCATAGAACTTAAATGAAAGTAACAAATATAAGCGTAATCAATTATCTTAAATGAAACGTAAACGGAATAATAAATCTCAATCAATCAAGCATGGAATAAACTAAATTAATTCTTAAGTTAAGAACCCAATATCCAAAGTAGTTCAAGAACAGTAAATTAAAGCAATTACCTAATAGCGTGAATTAAACTAAGAAAATAATTAATAAGGTTTAGAATACTTATTTAGTCTAAGAATTGCAGAAAATTCTCCAGCTACTCCGAAGAAAATGGTTGATCTTGGTCGAAGAACGGGCCGCGATCTATCGAACGTCTTCGGAACTCGCAAGCGTCGAATCCTTGATCTCTAATCTGAGCTATTTGATGTAAAAACCGAGATTCTAACCCTAAGAATACTTTTTGGTAAGTTTATAGTGACCTAAATATCCCCCAAAGTCGGATTAATGGCTTGGTATTTATAGATTTCCGATTTCTTGGAGAATAGTCACTTAAGTCGGTTACTGGGCCCGATAATGGTAGCACTTAGCGGTAAGGAACTACCGTTAAAGCTATCGTTAATGTCTCCGTTGCCTTCTAACGGTGATGGTAACAGTACGGGTGTGTAATCGTTAAGACTATCGTTAAGCTCTCAGTCCGTCTTCAGCGGTAAGGTAACGGTAATGGTAGCGGTAAGGGTTACCGCTAACTCGCAAATTCTGCTACTTCGTCGCCGGAACGCTCGATTCTCATTTCTTTAATTATTGAACTTTGTCTCTTATGCGCTGAACTCCTCCGGTTACTTAGGTATAAGATGAAAAATAGAAAATAATCACCTATTTACCTCAATTTAGATCACAATACGGTAAAATAAGCTAGAAGTATAAAATAACGAAATTAAACTTAATCTACCCAACTTATACCAAAAACAAAACGAAAAACTAACTAAAATACTAATAAAAATAAGGACAAATATGCGTTAATCAATATACAATAGATTCATGGTGGTTAGTGGTTGATTCTTGAAAAATCAAATAGATTTTTCTAGCATTTGTAGGGTAAAATAAATTGTTTTAAGACTGGGCCTAATTTCTTTTTCTTTTTTTAATTGCAATGATACCTATCAAAATCAAAGAAAAAATTCACTCGATTGCACTACTGCAGAAACTGCATTCCACGGTGCCTCTGGAAAATCGTCGTTAAATATGTTTTTACGGAGGTTTTGTAGAAAACCAAAATCCACCATTTAACGGTGGTTCTATTAAAAACGCCGTAGAATCCTACATTTACAGCGGTCGACTTAGAACTGACGTTAAAACTGAACTAATTAACGTCAGTTCTTAAGGAACCGCTGTGAATTTACATGTATTCACGGCGGCTCCTTAAGAACCGACGTTACTTAGTTCATTCGTTAATTAGTTCGCTAGATTTAACGTCGGTTTTATTAGAACTGCATTAAATGAGATTACAATTCGCGGTTCCCTTAGAACCGTCGTAGAATCCATAGTCTGACATGTCACCGATCTTCATCTTGCTCAAGCAAGTTGTTTGGACCGTTGATCCGTATCTTATCCAACGATCTGCATTATCTCACTCACTTTCTCTTTTTATATTGTTGTATTGATTTTTATAAATAACTAAATTCTGGATAATCATTTAATAAATACAAAATATAAAATAAATCATTAGTAATTTACCCAATTCATACGAACCACATTGCAGTTCTGCTTTCTTCCTCCTCGTTTTTTCTCAGAAAACAGCAGATTCTTCGGAAGCATCACTGCCTCAGCGTCATTCAAGAGTTTACTCACGAAATCGAAGTAGAAGTCGAGTTTAACCCGGCGCTCAAAAATCCGATCGGACGGTAAGAACATAGATCCAATCGATCCCAACATCCAATTGCGTGATCCTCCACTTTCCGCCTCTATTTCATTCCCCAAGAAATCACTTTTGAAAGTCAAAATTATTCCTCAAACAGATGAACTCACCTCATTAGTGGTCCACGAGAAAGTACCTGAAGATCCAGATCCGCCAGTCAAGGTACTCAGATAGTAACTCCTTTTTTATTCAGTTCTGTGAAGCCTTAATTCCGGATTTAGTCCAATTTTAGTTTTTGTTAAACTTTTCTCGTATCAATTTAGAGCTCGTTATTTAATTTGAACTTTGTTGTTTCTGGTATTTGGATAGGTTGTGGTGAGGATCAGACCAATTTAGTCCAATTTTATTCCTGTTTGCTTTCATGGTGTGCTGGAGTGTGATGAACTCTGCTGAATCTGGACCTGCTTTCCAGGTTTCTCATCAAGTAGAGGGCGAGATTGTGAGATAATCAGTCTCCCTCCTCAGCATATTTTTGCTCGCATTCCTGACTAAGGCCACCAATGGTGGGGCCTACAACCCCCTCACTGTCTTGTTCGCCGCCGTCTCCGGTGATTTTGAGAATTTCCTCTTCACGCTTGGCGCCAGAATCCCCGCACAGGTTTTAATTTGTACACCCTCCTCCGTTTTGGCTGATTGTTTTATTTTATTTTGTTTTATTTCTGGTGGAAAAATGCAATCTATGTTTAATATGATAACATGACTATTTTTTTTGATGATGTTAAAATTGGTGGTATCTTTTTTAGTTTCATTGTCTGGGGCGACGAGCTTAGAATTGTGGGATATTTAGGTTTTGTTGGTTGAGCCAGTGTATGGATTTGAGGATTTATTTTTCTTAATCTCTTCAGTTTAATTTTTGCAATTTGTGCTTTATTATTTGGAATAATAGCATTTGCAAATAGGAGCAGCTGATAATTTTTATCGAGCTTCAAAAATGATTATTAATCTATTTGAGCTTTAGTCGAGCCCCAACGTGAATCAAGCTCAAGCAAATCAATATTCTCCAAGTATCTTTTTTTTTTTTCCTATTCGAGTCCTAACCAGAAATCGTAATTAAGGTGATCCAGTCAAATTGTCGGATTTGATGTTTGGAAATTTGACAAATTGATAAGATTTAACAATACTTAATAGTTGATACTTAATACAAGAATGTGGTCGGATCAGTGTATAAAGATTTTAACTCTTGCACTTTCTTGTTATATATAGATTAATTTATTCACCGAAGCTTATTCTTCTAAATTTCTGTTATTCTTTTTATTTTTTTCGTTTCTCCTCTTAAGGTGGTCGGATCGGTTTATGGCATGAAGCTCATCTTGCACACCTTCCCTGAAATAGGACGTGGGTTGCGCTTGACTGTCGACATTACAAAGGGAGCACTGACAGAAGGTTTTCTGACGTTCGCTATCGTGATACTCTCCCTTGGGCTGGCTAGAAAGATTAGTAATAGCTTCTACATGAAAACTTGGATTTCTAGTGTCTCCAAGCTTGCTCTTCACATCCTTGGCTCAGATTTAACTGGTGGATGCATGAATCCAGCCTCTGTAAGTATTTCTTTTTATTATCTTTTTCTCAATATGTATTATTCCTTAAATTATATCAAAAAATAAGTGATTGTTAGATTTTATCGAACTTCCCTATGTTATGCATTTACTCTTAAGAGTGTAAGTAATATGGATTCACATATGATATCATAAAGCTTGTGAGATATACGATAAATACTTGTTTTTGTACTACAATCTAATTGGTTTTTGGAATATTGATCCCATGCATTAGATCATTGGAGTCTATTAATACTGATGCTTTGCAGTTAACTTAGTGGATGACCAAGTAATTCAGCTGAAAATATATATTACAGCTGAATTCATGATAAGCTTTGAAATTATTGCAGTTACTCTCTGCCTCCCAAAATTAATTTTCTTCCAGATTCAATGTTTCTAATAAAATCCATTTAGCTGGAGTGTAGTTGTTTATTGCATTTTAAGTAAGAATAATGTATTATATATGCAAAGATATTATGTTAGAAAACATGATTCTAATTGGATACACTTGTTGATTGTTTGACTGTTTTGTAAGCATCTCACATTGCTAAGAATGAAAAAAGGAAAATTTTTCGTTAAGCATGAAGTACATTAATTTCTGAATTATGTGATTGTTTACCAAAATTGGTAATTAATCCGCCATGATTATGTTATTTAAAACGATTTGAAGGATTTTTTTTTTTTGGAAAAAGAATTAGTGGAAAAAAAAAAGGACAAGTGAGAAAATTGCAGTATTGCTTACACTTGGCATGCTATGTATACATTTTCATCTGTGTGAACCTTGTTAATGTTACCAAAATTTTGTAAACTGCTAAATACTAATTTCACTTCGTTTTCTGTCGTTTATAGGTGGCATTATCTCTCGCGGCTTGCATATACTTTCTGAATGACTAGAACAAAAGCTTGCCTAGAGCTGCCATTATTAGGTGAGTTTTGTTTGGAAGGAGAGTTTCACCTGCTTATCCTTTCATATTTTGTCTTGGAGCTTGGTTACTCACAGCTGAAAATTTGTGTTATTGCAGATTTGGAGCGCTTGTAGTAGGCTGGATCTGTGGTTCTTTTTTGGTTCCACTCATTCCATCATTTTTTTTGCAGCCCACTTGGACTCTTGAACTTCTTACATCCTGGTAGCATATGTTTTCATGTTTTTAGCATGTACATTTCTCAAGTGAAATCTGAACAACTGGCTGTTTTATCATTGTGCAATTTAGAATTTGCAATAGATGGTTCAGAAATTCCATTTTATTCGGATTATGATTCAATGTGTATTCTGCATGCCCTTTTGTATTTGAACATTTGGTCATTATAATTGCATTCTCAGTCGGGTTTCTTTAAAAAAAAAAAAGGGCCTTGTTTTCCTATTCGAATTGACTTTTTCTTCTAATTGCGGTGTGTTTGAAATTGAAATCCTACATTAATAATATTCTACATATTCGTTATAATATATAGATTGCAGAAATGAAGTTGCTCGTTTGGTTAATATTGAGTTATTTTCTTTAACTATTTGAACAGTTAACTTGTAGATGAAGAACGGACGTATCAGCTGCTTACCGCATGATGAAGCAGAATATACCCTTGGCATCGATCTCTCTGCCTTACACATCAATTTCCGAAATGCAGGTTGTTGGCAATGATGGCATAGCTAAATGATCAAGAATGTAAAGAGAAGCTGTATAGGTAGAACCAAAAAGTTTTACATATTCATTGTTTGGATACTATAGCTATCTGAAAATTTTGTGTTATTTGAGCAAAAACATTTGGTTATAATGTTCGAAGTTTTGTTAGTGTTTGAGCTTTTTTTGGTGCACCTGCTTTCATTTTTTTTCTTTTTTTTTTAAATTTTTGTACTACTTTCTAGAAGGTATTTTTAATATCCGTTAAAATAGACTTTCTAGAAGGAATAATTCAAAAACCGCCGTCAAATATCGTTCTGAAAACAGGCTTTCTAGAAGGTATTTTTCAAGAACCGCCGTTCAAAGTGTACTTTCTACGGTGGTTCTTTTTTGGAACCGTCGTAGAATCCACCGCCATTGTTTTTTGATGGCGATTCTTAACTGTCATAAAAAGCATCACTTTCTACGGCGGTTCTTTTTTGGAACCGTCGTAGAATCCACCGCCGTTGTTTTTTGATGGCAGTTCTTAAACCGTCGTAAAAAGCATCACTTTCTACGACGGTTCAAGAATAACCGCTGTAAAACACTACGGCGGTAGATTCAACCGCGGTTCCGAAACCGCCGTTAATTAGGCAGTTTGCAGCAGTGATGGTACATCATAATTTAAAGTATAACATGTTCGTTTATTTTTCTAACCGCTCTTAGCTAATCTCGAACATTTTGTTGTGATATGCTTGACTATTTGATTTTTGACCTTAAGTTGGTTAGGAAAATAAAAGTATAATATAGTTATTTATTTATACTAATTTCAATAGGTGGAGCTTATCTTGATCGTCTTGATTTATCCAGTATTTTATTTGGTTAAATAGTCTCCATATTGTGAACAATTGAGAGAATCAATAATTGAGTTGTTCCATCATTAGAGACTATAACTATCGACACGGAGAACGAATATTATGACCAATAGTTGTTGGACAAACTGCGTGACTGAATGACTCAAAGAGAGAGAGGGCCGTCCATATATTTGCACTACCATGGTCTGAAACATTAGATCAAGGATCCAGATTGAAGCAAAATAGCGCGCCTTAAAGTTGAAGTTCAATTTTTATTCAAATATATTGTAATTTTAACAACTACTTATCATAGATGTTTCTTTTGATGATGTTTTAAACTTTGAATTATTTTATATTCGTGATTTATCTACATCTTAGGTTTGGTTGGATATATATATATATATATATATATATATATATATATATATATATATATATATATATATATATATATATATATATATATATATATAGGGGTGGGTTCAAATGAGAAACCATATCATTATATGCGAACTTGCGAACTAATGCTTTTATTATATACCAACAGTGCTTTTATTATACATTTAGAGTGCTTTATTAATATTTTAGTTATATACACAGTAGTGCTTTTATTATACAATCCTAATACTTTAAATCAAATAAAGAAATATACAAAAAATCTTAGCCATCCATTTAATTAGATCTAAGGCCCATAATTGACCCTACGTTCACATATAAAGACATGGTTCTCATTTGAACCTAATCATATATATATATATATATATATATATATATGTGTGTGTGTGTGTGTGTGTGTGTGTGTGTGATATTTAGTTGTTTATATAATAGTCTATGATAGGGCCATATTGGTCAGGCCTGGATTGAGGTAGACCTGAAATCGGTAGCAGATAAGAGGGGACGAATTGGCGTGAAGGAAGAATGGTCAGAGCTCTTTCGGAGAAAATGGACTCCGGGCCAGACCTGCTCAAGGTTTGGACTAAAAAGACAAGTAGGGGACCACTTGTCAGAATCCGCTAACTGAATGGCCCTTAATTCGGGGACCATGTTCCCGAGATCCCAGAAAAGGGGGTCCCCCCACCAGGAAGAACCCATGTATGTGCCTGACAGACCTGGAATAAGAGAAAAGGCGACACCGATAACAATCAGAACCAGAGTGGGTCTAAACAGACCTGGCCACCAGCTTATCCGAGAGGGAACAAGTGGGACCACTTGTTCCGAATATGTTTCATAAAACGGCCCATGGTTTGCGGCAACGTGTTCCCGAGATCCCGGCTGGGGTCCCCACCGGAATAAGATATAAATACCCCAACTTGGGGGCAGTGAGAGGTATGTTCATACAAGCATTCCTTCTTATTTTTCTGGAAAAACACCTCATCGCTTACTAACTTAAGCATCGGAGAGGTTTCCACCGGAAAACCACCGGTGGTCCTTTCTAACCTTTGTTTGTGGTGTAGGTTTTGGAAGCTCTTGGGTTCCCAGGTCTCATTCGGGGGGCTAATTATTTCAGGTCGAAACAATTGGCGCCGTCTGTGGGAATATCGATCGAGCTAAGGCGTGAGGATGACTTCAGACGGTTGGAAGCGAAATTTGATAGGGGAGTTGGGTGGCACTCCGAGTTCCGCCGTGCATACTCACGCACAACAGGCACCAGGTTCATCATCGATACCAGAGACAGCGGGATCGGCCATGGCAGCTCCGCCGAGTTCCACACCACCGCCTCCGAGGGGGCCTGCGGTAGATGGGGGTGTTTCTCTCAATGAATCGCTTCTGACACAGCTGTCAGAATTGATAGGCAAAGCTGTGGAGGCGGCGGTCGAGAAAAAATTTGCGGAAATGGCATCGCCGCCGGCTAATACGCTGCTGACGCGGACAGCCCCGGCGGCAGAAACGGAGCCGCTGCACGCTCGGCGTACGGAGCCGAGTCCACCAGCCAGACAGAGAAGAGCATCTTGCCACGTCTGATGGTGACACAGCCAGCCAGGTTAATCCCGGCCTCGCTGAGCAGATGCAGAGCCTGCAGAAAGAGGTGCGCGAATTTAGAAAAAAAATGGTGGGTGCAGCGGCAACCG
>BMAC01000702.1:532810-573312 GCA_014905375.1 Phtheirospermum japonicum
AAGATGCCGCTCGAGCTCTTTAGTTTAAAGCAGAAAGAGAATGAGAGCCTACGTGCTTACATCAATAGGTTCACAACAACAAAGCTGGAAGTGCCTCGGCATCAGAAGAGCTGCTTGTAAACGCTCTGGCACAAGGTTTGAGGAAGGGAGAGTTCTTCCAGTCCCTGGTGGTAAGACCAGCATTGAAGTTTGGAGAACTCCTGGAGTGAGCCGAGAAGTACATCCACTTAGAGGAAGCTCTGAAGCTCAAGGATGAAGGCGAGAGGAGAAGAGAGAGGTATGACAGGGTGGCGACAAAAAAGCCCAGACCAGATCTGCCAATGGGTAGGTCTCGTTTTGATAAATATACCCCCCTGGCGACACCTCCGGGCGAAATTTTGCAGGCAATAGAGCATCACCCAGAGCTCAAGTGGCCCAAAACTTACTCGCAGAATCCAAGAAAAGAAAGGTCGGATCGCTTTTGTCGCTTCCATAATGAATATGGACATAACACAGATGAATGCACGCATTTGAAGGACGAGCTGGAGAGAATAGTCCAGGCTGGACATCTAAAAGAATATGTTGGTACAAGGAGAAGTGACACCAGGCCCGGACATCACAATGTGGACCGCTTCCCACAAAGCAAGAATGGTCGGGCGGATGTTTAGGACAGAGGAAGAGCTGGATCGAGAAGACCTGACCAAGCCCAGGTTGTTCATGGTGAAATCCAAATGATAACAGGAGGAGAGCTGGATGAGCACTCTAAAAGAACTCAACACAGTTATGTTAGGGCTGCTAAAGACCTAATCCGAACGCCCCGAGAGGTGGGACAAGTAGCGGCCACGCCTAACATTTGCTTCGGATCAGAGGATAGCGATGGCATTCTCGCTCCACACATGGATGCTTTGGTGATAACAGCTACTATTGCCAATTATAACGTTCGTTGAATTTTCGTGGACACAGGATCTTCTGCAGATATTCTATTTCTAGACTGTTTTACGAAATTAAAGTTGAATGTTGAACTTGAAGAGGTAACCACCTCCCTGGTAGGGTTCGCGGGAGGTGCTCTAAAACCTTTGGGAGCGGTAAGACTCCTTGTAACCTTGGGGGAAGAACCATATAGGGTGACACGGATGGTGCGTTTCTTGGTGGTAGATGCACCATCCTCGTATAATGTTATGTTGGGTCGGCCCTCTTTGAGCCAGTTCCAGGCCGTCATCTCGGTTTTTCACATGAAAATGAAGTTTCCCACGGAAGATGGAACCGGTGAGGTAAGGGGAGACCAATATGCCGCGCGTCAAACATATGTGGATTGCATACGGCGGAATGAGGAGGAGAGGATGAGCAAAAGGGCTCGGACGGAACAGCCACAGATAGAATTAACAAGACAGGAGGAGGGGTTGATGATAGTAGAAGTCGTTCCAGGCGATGCAAGTAGGACTCTGCGGGTGGGCACGACGCTTAGTCCTGATGTACTGACAGACCTGGTGGCTTTGTTAAGAGAGAGTGCAGATATCTTTGCGTGGTCCCCTCAAGACTTATTGGGAATAGACCCTGAAGTTGTTGAGCATCACCTCAATATCCGCTCCGATATAAAACCGGTTAAACAGAAGAAACGAAATTTTGGGCCAGAGAAGGAGGCCATCATAGAGGCAGAAGTAGAAAAGCTCCTGAAAGCTGGACACATTCAGGAGATACAATTCCCAGAATGGCTCTCCAATGCAGTGCTGGTCCCGAAAACGGAAGATTGGCGGATGTGCATTGATTTCCGAGACCTGAATCGCGCCTGCCCGAAAGATCACTACCCATTGCCAAGAATTGACCAGCTTGTGGACTCCACTTCCGGCTACGAGCTTTTGAGCATGATGGACGCCTCGCAAGGATACCATCAGATTAGATTGGCTAAAGAGGTCTGGAAGCGTGTTAGCTTTATAACTCCAAAGGGAACGTATTGCTACGTGGTCATGCCTTTCGGCCTTAAAAACGCAGGCGCTACCTATCAGCGATTGGTGGACAAAATGTTCAAAAATCAGCTCGGTCGGAATATGGAGGTATATGTGGACGATATGTTAGTCAAAAGCATAAAAGCAACGTCACATGTGCAGGATCTACGGGAAACCTTCAACACTTTGCGACGGTACAAAATGAGGCTTAACCCAAAGAAATGCATGTTTGGAGTCAGGGCTGGAAAATTTCTGGGCTATATGGTCACGGAAAATGGTATTGAAGCTAACCCTGAAAAGGTAAAGGCTATCATGGAGATGAGCGCACCTCGGAATGTGAAAGAAATACAATGTCTGGTAGGACGAATCAATGCTTTGAGCAGGTTTATGTCCAGGTCTGCCGAGAAAAGCTTACCATTTTTTCAAGGCCTTAAGGAAGAGGGCCAGGTTCCAATGGAATGATGAGTGTGAGGAAGCCTTCCGATCGCTAAAAGAGTATTTGGCCAGCATGACCTTACTCACTAAACCCATCCAAGGAGAGCCCTTGATACTATATCTATCTGTGGGACAGAAAGCGATCAGCTCTGTCCTAATCAGGGAAGATGGTAAGATACAAAGACCAGTATATTTTTGGAGCAAGGTCTTGCACGAGGCNAATCAGGGAAGATGGTAAGATACAAAGACCAGTATATTTTTGGAGCAAGGTCTTGCACGAGGCAGAAGTGAGGTATGTGGAGGTGGAAAGGGCAATGCTAGCCCTAGTAGGAACTGCAAGGAAATTACGACCGTATTTCCTTTCTCATACAATTATTGTGCGAACCAATCTACCATTAAAAAATATAACGGATAAGCCAGAAGCATCAGGGAGGCTGGTCAAATGGATCATAGAGTTGAGTGAGTTTGATATTGCGTTTGAGCCCAGAACAGCGATTAAAGCTCAAGCTCAAGCTGATTTTATGCAAGAAATGGCTGGTCCCCTGGATGAGCTGAAGGAGTGGATAGTTTTCACTGACGGGTCTGTATGCAATCAGGGCTGCGGGGCTGGAATTGTCCTGATACACCCAACGGGCGTATCTGTTGAATTCGCTGTCCGATTAGATCCTACGTTTTCTAACAATGTCGCCGAATACGAGGCCCTTCTGAGAGGGATCCAAATGGCAAAGGATCTAGGAGTGGAGTGATTAAGCGCCAAGGTCGACTCGCAACTCGTCTGTAAACAAATTAGTGGGGAATTTGAGACAAGAGAGGAAAGCATGCAGAAGTATCTAGCAAGGTTCAGAGTGCTAGCCAAGGAAATGAAAGAATTAACTGTTACTCAGATCCCCAGAGAAGAAAACGGCCGCGCGGACTTCTTAGAAAAAGTAGCAAGTTCGGCCACGGATTGTTATGAACGAACGATCACCTTGTTAAAGGCAGAAGGGGAGTTCGGGGTCGAGCAGATCTGCACGGTTGCCGAGGAGGACGATTGGCGCTTTGCCATAAAAAAATACCTTGAACAGCAGGTCTTGCCAGAAGAGAAGAGAGAAGCGGTAAAAGTGCGGAACAGGTCTGCCCGATTTTGCCTAGTTAAGGGAGAATTGTTCAAAAGAGGATTTGGTCAGCCTCTTTTGCGATGCTTAACACAAACGGAAGGAGCTATGGTGCTGAAGGAGATACACGAAAGATGTTGTGGCAACCACATGAGGGCTAGAGCTCTGGCCAGCAAGGTATTAAGAGCCGGCTATTTCTGGCCTTCTCTGAGGAAGGAAGCCGGAAACTTTGTCAGAAAATGTGAGAAATGCCAGAAATTGGCCCCGCTAATCCACAGACCGGCGGAAGAACTCATGGTTATGAGCTCCCCCTGTCCTTTTGCGAAATGGGGTATTGATTTGGTTGGCCCGTTCCCGATGGCCCCAGCCAAGAAAAGGTTTTTGATTGTAGCTATTGACTATTTTAGCAAGTGGGTTGAAGCAGAGGCTCTCGCTAGAATAACCGAGGAGGCAGTGATGGGTTTCATTTGGAAAAATGTGGTCTGTCGCTTCGGTATACCAAGAATATTGGTATAGACAATGGGACTCAATTCGCGGGAGCCAAGATAAAGGCCTGGTGTACTAAGATGAACATTCAGCAATACTTCACGGCTGTATACCACCCTCAAGCGAATGGTTAGGTCGAAGTAACTAACCGCATTTTAGTCCAAGGAATTAAGTCACGGCTGGACAGGTCTGGAGGAAAATGGGTGGAAGAGCTGAGCTCTGTGCTGTGAGCGTACCTTACGAATCCAAAAGAGAGTACGGGTGAAACCCCCTTTTGTTTAGTGTACGGTATGGATGCTGTAGTGCCCGCAGAGGTCAGCCTCAAGACCCATCGGATCCAGAATTTTGATGAAGGGCAGAATGAGCTATTGAGGCAGGGCGCTTTAGACCTGATTGAGGAGAAAAGAGAACAGGCTGCGTTACGAATGGAACATATTAAAGGAAGGGTGAAAGCGGCATATGATAAAATCGTGGTCAAGCGGCATTTTCGAGTAGGAGATCTAGTCCTTCGACGATCCGACCTAGCACAGACGAAGGGGAAGTTAGAAAAGTCTTGGCAAGGGCCGCTGAGAGTCGCCCAGATCTTGCCTGGCGGTGCTTACAGGCTGGAAGAGCTGGATGGCACAGCACTACCCCGCGCTTGGAACATTGCTAATTTAAGAAAATTTTACACTTAATTGTAATGACTTTATGTTTGTGTAGGTTGAGTAGATTTACAGCTGAAATTATAGTTCACAACAGGAAGAAAGCAATGAGACACATTCAGATTATTAACGAAAGCGCTTATTAATAATTAAAAGAACTCCCAGCAGAAAATACAAAAGCAAACATTCTCACAAGAATATTCGCAGTCATAAGGGCACAAATTACAATCATGAGAAAAAGCGAAAACATAGCCTTAGGATGGGGGTGTAGAATCGAGAAGTTGACGGAGCCGCTTAATCTCGTCCTCGTGTTCCAAAAGCCGAACACGGAATCGGTCTGACACCTCCACCGCGATGTCCCAATCGACATGTAGCTCCGCGTTCTCCCTCTTCAAGCCAGCAATGATTTGTTCGAGGCGTTGTCATTCATTACGAAATTCTGATTTCTCCTCAGCCAATTTCTCCGCGCGTTCTTGCAGTTGATCCTGCAATTTGGTAATTTTTGCCTTCAGACGACCTTTCTTCTGAAGTAGGCGGATATGCTCCTCATGGGAAAAGACGTTGGGAGATGACGAAGACGCCATTATGAAAGGAAAAGAAGCTGGGGAGGGCGCCATTATATAAGAAAAGTAAAGGCGGGAAATCGTTTGGGCTTGACACGTTAAGGCGGGAAATCACTTTGACTTGGAGCGCAGAGGGCTTGGAAAAGGAGGGAAACTAAATTAGAGTTTGGCGCGCAAAAAAGAGCCAGGATTGGCTAAGGGCGTCTGCCCTTGACTTTGCCTGACCTGATGGTCAGTCAATCAGGATTGGCTAAGGGCGGCTGCCCATGATTTTACCTGACCTGATGGTCAGTCAGCCAGGATTGGCTAAAGGCGGCTGCCCATGATTTTGCCAGACCTGATGGTCAGTCAGCCAGGATTGGCTATAGGCGGCTGCCCATGATTTTACCTGACCTGATGGTCAGTAAGCCAGGATTGGCTATAGGCGGCTGCCCATGATTTTACCTGACCTGATCGTCAGTTTCAGCCAGGATTGGCTAAAGGCGGCTGCCCATGATTTTGCCTAACCTGATTGTCAGTATATGCCAGAACAGGCTAAGGGCGGATGCCCATGATTTGACCTGACCTGATTGTCAGTATATGCCAGAACTGGCTAAGGGCGGATGCCCACGATTTGACCTGACCTGATTGTCAGTATAAGCCAGAACTGGCTAAGGGCGGATGCCCACGCTATGACCTGACCTGATTGTCAGTATAAGCCAAGATTGGCCTATAATACTAACCAGGATAAGGTTAGGGCTGATTGAAGAGGAACGCCCTAGACTGTCCCAATCTGGGAAACGGTTTAAGCCGGGAATGGACCAAGGATGAATATCCTTAGCGTCTCCTTAATCTTTTTTTTCACCTACATCTCTCTTGGCAGAAATAGGCTCTCAGAACATTACAAACACAAATGTGTCTTGAAAATCGCATCTATGAGTTCAGAACTAATATGAATTCAGAATCGCTAGAAACAGGGAGAACAAATGTTGCAAGATTTCCTGAGATATATGAACAAGCGGATAAAAACATACAGGGAAATCATACTCTCTCCCATTTCATTGAGCATACGAGGATACAAAACAAAATTTTGGGCCAACATCCTCAGTACAGAAATTAAAGAAGCAATAAAACATAGGGTTTATCATGGAGAAGATCTCCGGTCTGCGGCCAAGGCTCGGCGAACGCGCCAGAGCTCATGCTCTGTCTCGTGGAAACGGCGGCGATACCTGTCGGAACGATCAGAGAGTGCCTGCGCCTCGCCGGCAGCGAGAGTCAGGCGGTGCACTGATTCAATCAGATCCGCTTTCTCCTCTTGAAGCTGGCGATTAACCTGCCGGAGCTCAGCCCATTCCCTCTTATAAAAGCGTTTCTTCTGTCGCTTCCTCTCCAGAAAATGGTACAGGGAGCCAATCTTCTCTTTCAAAGAAACAATTTGATCAGAGAGTTTGAACTTTTTGACCACAAGGGCGATGTTCTTACGCCTCACGGTACTGAGTTCATCAATGAGAGGGGAAGAAGCCATGATAGATAATTGAGGGGATCACAAGGAAGGGGGCGGAAATTAAGAAATTATGGAAATGCAAGTAAGAATTTAAAGAAAGACAGACACATGACAAGAGAATCAACAAGTACTAGGGTTTCCGGATATTAAGGAAACCCTAGGTAACGCAAGGGTCATTACACGACAAGAAAACAAAAATGAGGAATCCATTAATAAGAAGTCAATAATTATTCAATATTACAATTTTTTCAGAACACACAGTCAGACCAGCCACGCAGGCATCCTACAGGTCTGCTGGGAAACAAAAGGATTTGCCTAGTTTAAGGCTCGGCATCCATCTCTGTCCCAAGCCCTATTGACAATTGCTCTACAGCATCCCCTGACAGACCTCCAGGAGAAGCACCTCCAGGCAGCTCACCCAGACCTGCGAAGGTTGGGGAGGGAGATGAAGTCAGGGGGACCACGGAAAGGGCTAGGTCTGGCTGAGGCTGGTCAGGAACGGAAGGGTGCAGAACGGCATGAATGTGCTCGGCAAACTCCATGGGCCCCGTGGTGTGAAGGTGGTCCTTGGCAGGGTCGTATGAAAAGGAGGTCGGCTCAGGGGGATTTTTCAATGGGGCTTTCCGGTCAAAGGGAGCTTCAGGGTTGTCTTTGACCCACTTAGCCTGCTCATCCAAGCCATAGTTGTAATATACCACGGCTTCAGGAAAGAGCAAGGAAAAAAGTGCTTTCGATCCCAAGAAGGCCTTCTTGGTCTCCTCCCTGGCCACTTGAACTAGACTCAACCCTTCTTCGAAATTGAGAAACTCTGCTTTCCATTCAACCTTAGCCTTATCCAGAGCTTCGTCGGCTAGGCTCCTCGCCTTAGCAATGCCCTCATTCTTGGCCTCCTCTCGAGCCGTCTCTATCATCTTCTCCTGGGCTTTCTTCAACCCGGCCACCTCCTCCTGCAACTTCTTCACCTCTTTCACCTTGTCCTTGGATAGGGCCCGCAGACGTAGCATTTTCTCCTTGAGGTCGGCGTTTTCCTTAGCCAAATCGGCCTGGCCCAGAGCTCGAGTCGCCCTAATAGCTAAAAGGGCCCTCTTCGCCTCAGCCTGAGAAAGGATTTGAAAGGTATCAAAATTTTGAAAGGATGCAAAATAAAAAAGGGAAGGAAGAAGAAGGAGAAAAGAAAATAAAGGGTAGCATACCCGAGCCTCGTCCTGGCAACAGGATTCCAGTAACTCCCGATCACTCAGCTGCTCCAAAACTCGCAGGTCTTCGGGGGAACATTGGCCGCTCACGTGGCGAACCGCCACGTCCCCAGAACAGTTTAAAACTGAGGTCCGTCGAGGAGGGCCAGAGCTGCGCACAGTGGGGGCYGCCGGAGCTRCGGCCGGAGCGGRAGCAGGGTTGCCTGAAATAACTAYGCCTCGGCCTCGGCYGGACCGAGGCCTTTTAGTGAGAGRCATTTCCTCTTCCTCCGAGTCCGAGATGACCTGTCTAACCGACCGCGGGCGTACTGGTGGGGCGGCTGCAGGGGAACTCTGAGCCTGGGGTGCGCTAGCTCCACTTATCTCCTGGGTTGTCATAATCGAGTCAGCTGCGACGCCTTCTCTGTCGGTAGCCTCGAACAACAAACGCATCATCCTTTCTGAAATAGGAAGACAAAGGTTAGATACATGGAATGGCAAAATATGATGCAGCGGTATCAAGATAAGGAGGCCTCTTTTACCAATCCCGGAGGGCAAAAGACCTATCTCGCAGGTCTCATTAAAGGTTTGCAAGACTGAGGGAATGAGGAATTCTGTCACATTAATAGGATTGGCATTCAGGGTTGCCACTATTCTCTGAATACGGGGAGGCCTAGTCGCCGCAGTCGAAGGCGAATAAGGGGGTAAGCTATCAATAGGGTTAGGGTCAAAACCCCAGTCCCCCTCGCAATGAACAAAAAAGAATTTTTTGCGCCAGGACTTATGGGAAGTCGGAAGTTTGTGGATGAAATGGACTCCGGGCCGAGCAGTAAGGTAAAAGCAGTCGGGGGGAAGGCTTTTCGCTAAGAAGAGCTGATAAAAAACCAGGGCTGTAGGGTCCTGGCCGGCGTAACGCATGGCCAGATTATAACATGCCATGATGCGGAAAGAATTAGGGTAAAGTTGAAAGATGGGGATTTTGTACATCTGAGCAATTTCCAACATCATGGGATGAACAGGCAAACGCAGGCCTGCATGGAATTGGTCGGCATAGAAGGTTACCCGACCTGCCGGGGCCTGGCAGGCCAAGGTGCCGGCTCGAGGGGCGTAGGGATCATAAGGTTCCTTAATGCTATACTTATACTTAAGTTCATCTACGGAGCTTTGGCTAAGAATGGAGTTGATCTTAGGATAATCAGGGAGCGGCGGAGGATACACCACACCCCCTGATGAAGAGGTGGCCATAGGCGCTGGAGCGTTGGATGGATGAGAGAGAGCCGCCGCCACCTCTGGAGGATCTGGTGAGGAAGAGCATGAGGCCGCAACCTCCTCTAGAATAGCGGAAGCTTCCGCCGCCTCTGAAATGGTGAGCGGCGGAGGAGAAGGAGTAACCCTAATTTCTGGAGAAGATGACATTATGAAAATTAAAAGGAAAGAGTGAAGAAGGGTACCTGACTCAAGAGGATCGTCGGAATAATTGAGAAATAGTAGGGAGGAGTTCACCGGAGAATTGGGAGAGACGGAGTCGCAAAAGCTGGGGGAAAAGGGGAGAAGGAAAAACAGGAAGTGAAAAAGTGAAAATGAAGCCGGCGGGAATAAAAAGCAAAGCGAATGATTTCAAAATGAGGAAATCGAGAAAAGAGGGATTTGAGCATTTAATGCGGGCAGGCGAATAGGGCCCCAGAAGATAAGTTGAAGCGTTTGGGACCCTAACTAGGGCTGACTAGGCATGCGCATGGGGGGATGTGGCGGTACAATAGCCTGATGGGTGAACATGAGACGCCACTAAACGCCAATAATTAGTTCTGGCCACTTGGGCGTATCTCTGGGGATTCGGGCCAGTACGAGAAGCACTAAAAGATGTGGGGCCCTGCTTGCTAGCTCTACCTCAACCCTTTTTTGGGGGGAGGAGTTGATAGGGCCATATTGGTCAGGCCTGGATTGAGGTAGACCTGAAATCGGTAGTAGATAAGAGGGTACGAATTGGCGTGAAGGAAGAATGGTCAGAGCTCTTTCGGAGAAAATGGACTCCGGGCCAGACCTGCTCGAGGTTTGGACTAAAAAGACAAGTAGGGACCACTTGTCAGAATCCGCTAACTGAATGACCCTTAATTCGGGGACCATGTTCCCGAGATCCTGGAAAAGGGGGTCCCCCCACCAGGAAGAACCCATGTATGTGCCTGACAGACCTGGAATAAGAGAAAAGGCGACGCCGATAACAATCAGAACCAGAGTGGGTCTAAACAGACCTGGCCACCAGCTTATCCGAGAGGGAACAAGTGGGACCACTTGTTCCGAATATGTTTCATAAAAYGGCCCACGGTTTGCGGCACGTGTTCCCGAGATCCCGGCTGGGGTCCCCACCGGGATAAGATATAAATACCCCAACTTGGGGGCAGTGAGAGGTATGTTCATACAAGCATTCCTTCTTATTTTTCTGGAAAAACACCTCATCGCTTACTAACTTAAGTATCGGAGAGGTTTCCATCGGAAAACCACCGGTGGTCCTTTCTAACCTTTGTTTGTGGTGTAGGCTTTGGAAGCTCGTGGGTTCCCAGGTCTCATTCAGGGGGCTAATTATTTCAGGTCGAAACAGTCTATTAATTATATTATTATTATTAAAAATATAATTATATTTTAATTATAACTATTGGCGCGATTAGCTAGACCCGTTGCATGATCGTCATGTTCGCTTGTCTTTCGGTTTACACATCAATTTCTCACTCTTATTGTGGTTTACACGCAAATAAGTTTGATATTTAATTGAGATGAGTTTCATTTTCAAGTTATTTTTCGTAGTTTTGTTAAACAAATTTGTTTGATGTAGTTATGTTATATTAACTTATGTTATATTGATTTACAATGTATTTATATTAACATACCATATTGCAGTCGACATGGAATTTACATGGTTTATTAATTAGCATTCACCTCAACAATGAAAATGAAAATGTGTGGTATTATATTGAAGCACCACATGCATTATATGTTGGATATTGTACTTTAAAAAATGTCACTAGAATTAAAATCACTAAAATCCTTACATATGCTAAGACACTTCCTAACAAATGATTATTTTTTGTACTTCTACATATATTGAAACTTAGCTTGTAGTTCGGTTATATTTATTTTGAATTATGTTAGATTTTATTTTTGACATTTGCTTTATTTAGTACACAGCTATTAAAAATCTTGATTATGATGTATCTTGAAATCTTTTATATATATAAGCGGAATATTGGAGAGAGAAAATAGTGATCGTGTCATACGAATGTCAATTAACAAAAGTCAAAAACAATCTTTCTCTTATTTTGAACTTTTATTGGAGAAACTGATTTTTAGTCAAGACCAACTATATAAAGAGTAGTATCATAAATGTTTAAAAATCTTGAATATAATAGTACAACTAAGAATACTGTTGTAAAATATATTTCGTCAAATAATAATTATTTTATAAACCAAGTTAAACGTTTTTTTATAATACTATTCAAATTTTGAAAATATATTTAGATTGTGTGTATATATATTGCTTAACTCTAGATATATAATGACTCATTTAATTACTCTAAGTAATTAAAAACAATAATATTTAATTATATAAAATTGCAAATTAAAATAATTATTCATACAACGTATAGGGATAAACTAGTTTTTAATTATAAAAGCAGGCGACATGATGAGATTTAGATTAGAAAAAAGGAGGATATTCATAAGACACGGGATTTAGATTAGAAAATGAGGATATTTATAAGACATAATGAGATTTAGATTAGAAAGTGAGGATATTTATAAGTGGAAAAGTCTTTTATAAAAGATCGGAATCAAGTAAGGTTTGAATTCAAAATCATCTTTATTCGAATTGAATTGTGCTAAATTTGAATTAGCAGCAAATCCCTCATTTGTTAAGAAAGATATTGATGCGCGAATACATTAGAATGAACGAAATAATGGTAGTGAAGTTGGATAAGGGTATTTTATCCAAAATTATATATATTAAATACAAAATATATGAAAGGCCAAGTATTGGTATCTCAAAAATTGATAAGTTAATCCTCTTTAAGAATACCAATAATATTTTAAATATATTAGAATTTTACTAAATCAGTTTCATAAATTCTCTAGTTTACTCCCTATTTAATGGCAATTTATTAGGTGGACCTGGGTGCACCTTGCTAGGTGCACCCTGTTTTACGTGATGATATCTGACAATTATACGTGATGATATATGTGCACCCTGTTTTACGTGATGATATCTGATAGTTATACGTGATGATATATGGTAGTTATACGTGATGATATGTGTCAAAGATTTAGAGTTTAGGGTTTACTTTTCCATTTTAGGGTTTAGTTTTACATTTTAGAGTTTAGTTTTCCATTTTTAGGGTTTAATATTTCATTTTAAGGTTTAGTTTTTTTATTTTTTTTATTTTTTTAATTTAATTTTCCATTTTATTTCTATCATTCTGCCAGTTATATGTGATGATATGTGTCAGTTATATGTGATGATATGTGTTAGTTATATGTGATGATATGTGTTAGTTATATGTGATGATATGTGTCAGTTATATGTGATGATATGCGATAGAAATTTAGAATTTAGAGTTTAATATTCAATTTCAGGGTTTAATTTTTTATTTTAGGAATTAATTTTTCATTTTTAGGGTTTAATTTATTGTTTTAGGTTTATTTTTTAATTTTAAGATTTTAAATTTTAGATTTAGAATTTCAATTACTTGTGATGATATGTATCTGTTATATGTGATGATATGTACCAGTTATATACGATGATAAATTAAATTACAGGTGCACCTTATAAGGTGCACCTGGGTCCATGGTATACTGTCCCCTATTTAATATATAACATAAACCAAAAAAAAAATCATAAAATAGAATAAAGGGAAAAAAATGAAGAAAACGTACAGAAAAAGCAAGAAGGGAAAAAAGGAAGAAGGAGAAAAAAAAAATTTCGATTTTTATTGCAAAATAAAACAAAACAAATAGATGGATCATAATAAGCAATCAAACATCTAGGGTAAGTCTTTTATCTTTGTAAAAATTGGTGTTTTTCAATAGAAATTTGAAAAAAAAAAAATCTGGGCTACCGCAAGGTTCCACTCTGGTTTCACGAACAATTTTGAACAAATATGTAATGTTCGTATTTTTTTAGAACACTCCGTTTCTTAGCAAAAAACTGACTGTTCGAAGTAGACTTTCTAACTTAAAATCCATGTTCGAGAATTTGTTTCGAACAGTCTGCTTTTTGCCAGAAATTATGATATGTTCGATTTTTTTCTCCGAACAACTTGTTTATGTTCATCATTAACAGTTCGAACACAATCCCAACAATGAAACCCAATAAACCACTTTATGACGAAAAAGCGGTAAAAAATGAATAAAAAATAGCAATGTGATTATTGTAACACTGAAAATTGTAGAGAAAACTTGCATCATTTATTTTATTTATACTTGTATCTTTCATTATTGAGTTTTATTTTGAAGTGGGTTTTGAATGTTTTGGGAGGAAGAAAATATATATTTTTTTTTAATGAGAGGGTTATTTTTATCTTTTTAAATATGTTTGTTTTTGTCCCAAAAACAATAGTGTCAACTCATCAAAATTTTGGTTGCCAATATATTGTCCCCATATATGAATGAAAATAATTAGAAAATTTGTGCAGATATAAAGATTGAAAAAATATCATAATTAATAAGTCAATAGTTGGGAGGATGAATATTCGTATCCATAAATAAAATATTAAAATGAGAAATAGAATGATAACAAACAAAAACTAATTTATAGAAAAGAAATAGTACAATTACGAATTAAAAAAACAAAGATGATAATGAATAATAGAAAAAATGGAAATCAAAACATAATAAAGAAATGTAACAATTTTGGTCTTGTAAACTTCAATTCAATGCGATTATGGAATTATGATGGCTTCTTAAACTTTTATTTGTTTCAAAATGTCCCTTAAATATCAAAATATTCAATTAGGGGCGTTTCCAGAAATTTGGAGGCCCAAATTTTCGAAGATGGTCATTTATTAAAAAAGTTATTTAATAAATAATACCAACAATTAAATATGCAGGATATCAATAATATTCGGTATGTTTCACAATCCACATTTAAATTAATTAAATATAAGAAAATTTAACATTAAGTGAATTTACTAACAAAATTTACAACATTCATTTTTATAGTACATATAACTTTCAATTAAATTATATTAATCAAGTTTAACAACTATTTTTTCCAATAGATAATATCGTCCAACTATTTGATAGATTTAGAAAATGGTGTGCTTAAGTGATTTTATTCTTGACGGTCACACGAGAAACTTAATCTTTTCTAATTCTCCAAAAAATTAATTGTGCACATTACAAGTGGACTAAATGATTCATCGTAATATAAGCAAAAAAAATATTGAGCCAAAAAAGATATATAATATCAAAAATATGGCGCCAAATTATTGAAAACCTGGTCAAGGACCTCAAAAAATTGGCCCAAGAACCGTCACTGTATTCAATGCGTATGAAAGTTACGAACAAGACTAAAATTGTTATTTTGTACAATCGTCAAAGTTGAAATTGCCACATTAAAATGTTAAAGGTCTACAATTGCTGATACCCAAAAGTTAAGGGGCTAAAATTGCAATGTAGCCTTTTGAAAATGACAAGTATATCATTCCAATGATAAATGAGACGCTTGTTGAGGCCTACTATAGACATTAGGAGAGAGCATATTCTCATAGCATAGAAAAACTTTTGCTTAAATATTTCAGTCGCCGCGTGATTCCGTGATTTGCATATCTTGACTTAATGACCATTGGTTCTTTGTTTTCAAATGCTTAATTATTTCTGCTAAATCAGAATTCTAGATTCTGAGAGATTGTGAATAAGAAAATTAATTTGAAAATTAATTGAAAAATTAAATGAGGGAATAATAATTTTTTCTTTATAATCTCAGTAATAGCATAATCATGTTCTGGATCTTGGGCATTGTAGCTTAGTTCACTTGATTTTCGTCCCACCCCTCATAACTATTAAAAAAACATCTCAACTTTACATACCTCTCTCACACACACATAATAATAGACCGAAGCTTAGTCTAATTAGCAGAGAATAAGGAGAAAATGATGGCAATTTGGCTATTATTGTTCATGTTGTCTTGTATATTTTCATCAACTAATGCTATGAATATAAACAACAAGATCAACAAACCAGCTAGTTTCCCTTTTTCAACCTCTCTTGCTACAGAAACAACTACTCAACTCTACGAGGAAAAGTACTTCACACAAATCCTTGATCACTTCAATTATAACCCAATTAGTTACCTTAAATTCCAACAAAGGTATTTGATCAATGATAAACATTGGGGTGGCCCTAAAACCAAACACCCGATATTCGTCTACACCGGAAACGAAGGCGACATCGAATGGTTTGCACAAAACACTGGTTTCATGTTTGAGACTGCACCCCGTTTCAGAGCTCTATTAGTTTTCATTGAGGTAATACATAATCACCCCATCCCCCCACCCCTCACCCCTTGCTCTCTCTTTCTCGAATGTATTCTTATTAGTAATACTTTACTAGTAATGCTGGATCTCAGATTTCGAATCTCAATCCCCATTTGTTACAAGATTCAACTTTTAAATATTCAACCAATAATTTCTTACACTAACTTGTATTATATATTATCTAATTCACACACTCCACTTTTTTCTTATCATATCAACATTATATTCAAATAATTAAATACTATATATATATATATATATATATATATATATATATATAATATATAACTACATAACAACGTTCAATTTTTATACATGATTTGACCTTAAATACAATATAATAATAAATCATCAAAAGTAAATGATTTTAAATACTATAATAAACAAATACTTTTATTATTTATAAAATTATGAATACTCAAATCTTGAATATCAGAATCTCAACAAATACTAGTTCAGTCAGATCCAAAAGTATTTTTTTTTTAAATATATACATGTGCGTGTATCGTGTAAGCCAAGCCATGTCATGGTAAAAAAAAAAAATTCAAACACAACTTATACGTTTTATGATTTAATAATACTTGATTTATTTCCATCTTATACTAATTTTTTATTTATGTCCAAAAAGTACAATTTTCTAATAAAAAGTATTACTACCTTTTATGATTTAATAATACTTGATTTATTTTCCATCTTATACTAATTTTTTATTTATGTCCAAAAAGTACAATTTTCTAATAAAAAGTATTACTATTTCATTCTCACGCAATTCATATCAGAAATTATATGGCGCTATATTAGACATTATAAGCTTGTGCCAAAATCTGGCATGGCACAAGATAATTGCTTAAGTTAATGAGACCTATCAACACACCCACTAAACTGACTCATGTTATATTGGTAGATCCCATCGACATCAATCAGCTCGCCACATCAAAATCTGGCATAAGCGTATGGTGCCATAGAATTCGTGCAATATATATATATATATATATATATATATATATATATATATATATATATATATGTGTGTGTGTGTGTGTGTGTGTGTGTGTGTGTGTGTGTGTGTGTGTGTTTTGTTTTAATGAGGCTCTCAAGATTTATAAATATAAAATAAATTCATATTTATGGTGAAATACTGAAATTGTGCAGTTATCAGAATTAAATATGATAATTAATTGTTCTATGTAAAAACATAAAATAGTACGAAAGCAAACAATAATAAAAGCAAAAGATAACTTTGTACGAGAAAACATCAATCTTCCTCTCAAAACTCTTTTATTAAAATAGTATTTGTGCACGAACTACTTGTACTTACAAGATCGGATTTCCTCATAACGTACCAACATAATTACACGCTACTTTTAACTACTTTTTTGACCAACTCCCTTGAATTATTTAGATCTATAGAACTTCATTATATGGTTAACAAGATACTAATCCTTAGTTCCTACAATGAGAAGTTTAAGATCTTTCGACTTAATATTACAATTAATATCGAAACATGTACTCTAATACTAAAACCCTAAACTATAAAAATAATTATTCTTGTATTCACACGTTGTCTCTTAAATCTCAAAAACTCGAAGTACTTTTACAAAGAAACCTATGTACTCTTTATATACATCACATAAGATGTTTTCCTTGTGAGCGGCGGATTTCTCCATGGACTAGGCGACGCGGCCTGTTTATCATCAACCGCCTTACGAAATAAAATCCTAGTCAAATTATATTTCCTTCTTTAGTAATTCACTCCTTGTGCATAATCCGAATTCCTAAATTCTTGTTGACTTTATGATCGCTACACAATCTCTCCTTGTTGATCGTCTTTTCTAATCCAGCTGTGATCTTGAGGATCCTTATCTATACATATATTGCTGGATTCTAGATCTTCCAATATCTTGAGACATTCAGTCCAGTTGGCGCGTGTAACTACATCTGCAAAATAGAGAACCAATCATTAATAAGTTTTACTTAAATTAATTTATAATAAAAGAACTTGCGAATGCTGAAACTTCCTAGAACATCTATTTTGACTTGGTAAATACTTGATACCTAGGATTTTAATGCAGTTATCAAGAAATATTTCGAACGATGCAAATTCTTATTTTCTTACAATATTCACCTTTGTCATTTAGTTCGAATACCCCTATTTCTTGAAGACCTACAAACAAGTCAAAACGAATCCAAAACACAAGTACACAACTAGATGTAACAACACACACACACATACACACAACACACACACACACACATATATATATATACTAAATGTCTTAATTTGCAAAGGCTAATCAGACTTAAACGTAAGTCTTGCAAATAATAAATTAATATGTTTAAGAAGATACCCACGGAAAAAAAGTTAGACTTCAATAAAAGACCATCACAAGATGAAACTTTGCACAATTCAATAATTGTACTTTCCAGAAAGTTTAAGACCACTAAGGTCACACCCCACCAACACTTGTTTTGACCAACGAACATGTTTGAAAATATCCATGGTACCATGTACTAACACAAGCCAACAAAATTTACATCAGACACTCACTACATCCCTCGGAGAATAATGGAATAAGATCTGATTCGCCATCCAGCAGTCAATTAATCTGAAGCATCCGTTGAAGCTTCATCTTCTCCTAGTACCTCTTTTGGACCATCCACTTGTTCATCCAGATCAACCACTACAACAATCTTCATCCCTCCTTTGCCCTTACCTTTGATTTTAACCCCTTTGACTCCACTTTTCTCCATCTTTCTTGACTAAGATGTTGAAGATCCTCGTTGCTTGGATTTTAGAGCTTGATAGACAGTCTTGAGATAGATTACATGTTTATGGGCACACCTCTCATAGTCAACACAAAAGGCAATTTTCTGAGCAACAAACTCAGAAATAGATATATCAACACTTAAAGGTTTAATTAACTCAATGTTGTGGCCCGAGAGTTGAGTATTAACAATTTTAGGGTGACCACAAGAGGGAGAATCTCGGGCTCAAGGACATCACCCGTGCATGGATCCAACTTAACACTAACAGAACTTAAAATAGACCAAATGAGATGGGGTAAAGGCAATTTAAAATGGGGACAAGGGTTACAAGCATAGAAAACAAATGATCAAAATCAATTTTTCTAAGGTAAATGGTTGAACTTTCAGGATCCAGAATATTATATTAGCTTGATTCTTAGTGACCCGAACATTGTGAGTGGTGGGGGTCCAGTTCTGCATGTCAATCGTATGAAGAAAATTGGCTTTGAAAGACAGAGCACTAACCGGTGGACTCGGAGGGACCCACTCAATAAGTTGTCCATTAATAATAACCGATGTAACAACATCCAGGTCAGTATCAAGAGAAAATGAAGGCAGAGGAAACTCAACAATATGATTTCTAAAAAAGACATGATAATATCTATGACTAGAAGCGACAACAACATCAAGAGTCTTAACAGGCTAGAATCCATATACTATTTGATGGAAAATACCAGAAATACCCGTGACATTAGACTCCAAACCCAGGTTCCTTATTAAGGCAAAGAGATCTACATCCTCAAAAGTGTCTACCTTGATGTTTCCCTCGGGATGAAAGTCCATCTTGCGAAAATCTTAGAAACAGTCCTCAACTTCAAGCGAGTAAAATTGAATGGAGTAGGCGTTACCCAAATTGAAAGGGATCATCGTCTTATCCTTAGTGGCGTCACTAGTAAGATCTACCAAATAAGAGGCAGAGGAAGCCAGAGCCTTCTTCTTCTCGAATTGGCATCAAGAACGTCTACAACACACAAAACTTCGGAATGAGAGGAAGTTTTGGCAACCGAGGACTTAGAAGCACAAGAGAAGACAAAGCTAAGAGATCTCCAGAACTTGAGGGTTTGGATGCTATAGGGAGAACAATAGACTCAAATTTCTCCCCCTAAGGAGAAATAGTGTCAGTAACCATTAGATCCGGAACTGCAGCTGGCGGTGGTGTACCTTCATGCATCGGTGGTCAAGGAAGATTGTAGATGCCATCATGTTGGACACTGTAAGGAGCGATTACTCCTTCTGGAGAGAGCACGAGTGGTTCTATGGAGTTGGGTGGAACAACTAAAAACGGTGGGACTATTCGAATTGGCAATAGTTTTGAGTTTAGCCGGCAGCATTTGGGGGTTGGTTTACTACCAGAGGCGGTAGCTGCCTTTCATTTTCGGGGATTTTTAGTGTTCACCATGGTTACAAGAGATGATATCGAGAAAGATAAGGAAGTGTAAATCTTAGGGTTTGTGAGGAGCGGGAAGTAAGAGTGACATGTGATAATGGATAAAAAGACTGACAAAGTTTAAGGAATGGGAAAAGGTGGTTCATAAACCGAGGTGAATCTGAAATGATTTGCCTCCAAAAAATACACATGCCAATTACAAACCTGCTTTCCCTCCAAAAAAATTCCACACTTAGCATAAATCTTAGAATGAAAGTAAAATCAATTTAGAAAATTAAGTGAAGAAAGAAAAATCAAATCATACCATCAGTTCCACAAAAAGAATTTGCCCATTGATTTTTCAGGAAAAAAATCATGTAAAATATGTCTACATATATGCATGCAAAAATCACACGCAAGATAAAAAAATTACACATACAAAGTTAAGAAGTTTATACTACGCATCTCTTAGGAAACCCTTAAAACACTTGTTACTCCCCCTAAATCTTCCTTTTAAGATTGTGGCATCACGTAATACGAGCGAAAACCTTTTTTTTATGCAACATCATATAAATCCAAGTTATAAGTTAAGTGTAGCTTCACGATTTACTTAGAGATAACTGACATGTTTTCATCATAAATCTACCCAACAATGATTTTTCCGTAATTCCATGAATTACTTAAGGATAATTGACATATTTTCATCAGAAATCTACCCACAATTATTTTGCCATGGATTGTTGTTTAATTAAGTGAGATTCTTCTTAATAATACTTCATATTAAACACTTTGCTTCCAAAAAAATAATTATAGGGAATAGTCCTTTTCTTCAGATATAATATCACCCACAAGAGCAATTTATCTCTTGCTTGATGCCATATTGGTAACACACTACATTTCGCTTTCCACATGAAGCTCTTTCACATTAGTAGCTACTCACTGTAGTAACTCATACATGTAGCTCTTTCCAAATATTAGTGATGTGCCACAATTTTTGGGGAAAACTAATGGAACTTTTTTAGCCTTGTGGGTTGGGTTGTGAAGACCTATATAACCAATCAAAATAATGTGTTTGGTGAATATGCATAGTATTCACTTTATGCCTAATACAAGTTATGAAAAACATGATATATACTTTTATTAATATGATTGTGTAATAAAATTTAATATAATATATAGATGAAAATATACATGAAGTACTTATCTCTAAGGAATTCCTTAGAGAATAGAATTTTTGTGCATTCAGCAATTTTGTAAAGATGTCTGCAAGCCGGTCAAGTGTAGGAACATGATTTAGAGTGATTATCCCATCCTCAACTAAGTTTATATTAAAATGATGTCTTATTTCAATATATTTAGTATGGGAATGTTGGATGGGATTGCGAAATATGTTAATGGCACTGGTATTGTCACAAAAGAGTTGAGCTGAATTTACCTCAATTCCGTACTTTAGCATCATCGCTTCATCCACATAAGTTGGAAACAACAACTTCCAGGGCAATATACTCAGCTTTGGTAGTGGAAAGAGATACGCAGTTTTGTTTCTTACCGAACTAAGAGACTAAGTTATTGTCGATATAGAAACACCCTCCTGAGGTACTTTTTCGACCATCAATGTTTTTTTCTCAATCCGCATCATAAAGACCTACAAGGCAAGAAATTGTTTTATGTGAGTAAGATATCCTCAAATTTGATGTCCCAGTGACTTATCTAATTATGTGCTTTACAGCTTTCTGATGGGATTCCTTGGGACCATATTGGTATCTTGCACACACACCTACATTATAGCATAAGTCAGGTCTACTTGCAAAAATTCAAGAGACTATCAATCATACTTCCGTAGAGGCTCTGTTCTACATATGTTCCTACATCACCCCTGGAGAGTTTTTTATAACTTTTATGGGGTGTTAGAATGTTTGGCGTTTTCAAGACTAAACTATTTCACTAAAGCCTTACTATACTTATTCTGATGTATAAGGATCTCATCCTTACTTTTCACAAATTTCAATCCTAAAAAGTATGTAAGTTTACCTATCATGCTCATTTCAGATTCTTTAGTCATATTATGAATGAAATCTTTAACTAAAACTTGCAAGAAGGAGCCAAAGATGATGTCACCAACATAGACTTGTACAATGATCATATCTTCATGTGTTTTTTGAATAAAAAGGTTTGATCTGCTCCCCCTTGCTGATAGACTTTTGCAAGTAGAGACTTCTCATACCATACCATATGAGCCTGTTTAAGCCCATACAAGGTCTTTGTGATCCAATAAACATGATTAGTTTATAAGGATCAACAAAACCTCTAGGTTGCTTCACATACACAATCTCTTTCAAAATCTATTTGATAAAAAATAAAATATTTCAAGCATGAAATAGATAAAAACATCCTAACATACTTAAGACGCGTAATAGGAGCAAGAGTTTTATCAAAATCAATACCTTCCTATTGAGTATATGAAATAAGACGTGCCTTATTCCTATTGATTTAACCAAACTCATCCATTTTATTATTAAAGACCCACTTGGTACCTATCAGTCTAACAGGATCAGGACAAGAAACAAGTTCCCAAACATCATATCTAGTGAACTGTTCTAGTTCTTGCATGGCTTGAATATAATTTTCATCTTTAATCGCCTCTTTTACATTTTTAAGCTCAATCATAGAACTATAACATGCAACAAATGAATGACTAATCATCTTTGAAAATCTTACTAACATTTCAAAGTTCCCTAATATTCAAATTACCAATAATAATGTCATTAGTATGATCTTTTTGAATCTTAGTAGGTGGATCAGGATCATTCTCAGCAGATGTAGCAACATTATACTGAGCAGCACCCGTACCTGCAAAAACTTGATTTGAATCTTCTTATTTTATTTCAATAATAGTGTTTGTAGTATCATGTACTAAATCCAGTGAAGTTTTTAAATCATCAAGAGGTAATGGAACAACGGGTTCAAATGTAGATGTAGGGTTAGTGACATCATCAAAAACAACGTTGACTAACTCCATAATAGTTTCAATTCTCAAGTTATACACTCTATAAGCATGACTTTTATTTAAATAGCCAATTAATTGACCTGCATCACTCTTCAAATCAAACATACCAAGTTGATCCCTGTCATTATAAATGTAGCACTTGTATCTGAACACATGAAGATATTTAAGACTAGGAGACTTACCTGTCTAGAACTCATAAGGTGTAATACCAATATCTATGCTTAGGTGAACTCGATTTATGAGATAGCATGTTGTATATATAGCCTCAACCCACCATCTTGAGGACATTTATGTGAAATTAGCATCACTCTAGACATTTCCTGCAAGGTACAATTCCTTATCTCCACAACTCCATTTTATTATGAGTCTTAGGTGCAAAGAACTCATGAGAATCACAAAATTCCACAAATATATCATTTTAAAATTCTCTTCCATGATCACTTATAATTCTACAAATTTTGCACATTTATATATATTCAACTTTCATGCAAAGTGTTTTGAAAGAATCAAGTGACTGAGATCTTTCTCTAAGAAAATCTACCCAAGTATATCTAGAAAAATCACAAACTATCATAAGGATGTACTTATTATTGTTGTAGCTTTCGAACTGAATTGGTCCCATCAAATCTATGTGTAGCAACTCAAGTACTTATTTAGTGGTAACTTCATGAATTGCTTTGTGAGGAGATCATTTTTGCTTGTCTTTCTGAAAAGGTTCACAAACATCATGCTTATTTTCATGAAGTTTTGGGAGACCACGAACAACACCTGCACGTGATAACATAGACAAATGTGTATAGCAAATGTGTACTAGTTTCTTATGCTGGTTGTATTGCATTTAAGTACATGCTCAACTAAGTAACAGTTGTCGACAAATCTGATTCCTATAAGAACCTTCTCATTCAAATTGTTAGTTGGAAATCATTTATCTTTTGTATACTAACATTCTTCAGACCTTAATCACATACTTGACTAATAATGAGTAAGTTGGCTTTTGGATTTTCACAAGAAACATATTTTGAAATTTTGGTGGGCCTTCAACATTCAAACATCCAACACCTATGACGTTATTACTGAACCATAACCAAAAGGTAACATTCGAATTGGACACATGCACAATATTTATAAAATTAGATCTAACACTAGTCATGGGCCTAGAACACCCACTATCAAAGTACCATTCTCTTTTAAGACTTGTTTTTAAGGACAACATAGATGCAAGACATAGTTTATCTTTTGGTACCCAAACTTTTTCAGTTTGTGACTTTTCAAGTCAACTTTTAGTTTTAGTGTACGTTAAGGGATACCACTGGGACTTCATGTGTGAATTTCCCTACGTATAAATCATGCTTCATTCTAAATACGTAGGACAAATATGACCAGGAATGCCACAGTAATGACAAATAGGTATGGAGTTTTTCACAAACACTTCTGGATGTTGCTTCACCCTTAGAGGAGGTGATAAGGTTTTCTTACCTCTGGGTTATAAGATGTGCTAGCAATGTTCACTAGTGTAGAAAAAGCAATCTAGAATGGCCTATTTTAGTAAATCTAGGACGGTTATCTGAGGCATTCTGTATGGAGCTGTTCTAGAATATCAGACCTTCAAGAACGGTTACAAAAAAGACGTTTTAGAAGTATACTTTCTAGAACGTCTTTACGAACTGACGTTCTAGAAAATAAAGTTTCTACAACGCCTTTACGAAATAGACATGCTAGAAAATAAACTTTTTAGAACGGGTTTTGAAAAGACGTTATAGAAAGTATACTTTCTAGAATGCCTTTATGAACTGACGTTCTAGAAAATAAAATTTTTAGAATGCCTTTACGAAATAGACGTTCTAGAAAGTATGATATCTTGAACGGGTTTTCAAAAGGCATTTTAGAAAGTACGATATCTAGAACGAGTTTTGAAAAGGCTGCTAGAAAGTACGATATCTAGAACGGATTTTGAAAAAGACATTCTAGAAAGTATGATATCTAGAACGGGTTTTGAAAAGACGTTCTAGATTAATGTGATTTTTTAGAAAAACTTTTTGTAAACCCGTTCTAGATAGTGTATTTCTAGAATGGCTTTTTGTAGAACCGTTCTAGAAAGTAGTAAAAAACTTAAAAAAAAAAGTAGGTGCCAAAAAATACATCAAAATCATCAATAATACCTAATTAACCAACAAATACACCAAACTCATTAAATACACTAAAATCATCAATAATACCTAATTAACCATTAAATACACCAAAACTCATTAAGAATGATAATCACAAACTTAATACCAACATAACCAAAACATATCATTATCCATGATCATAAAAAATAAAAAATCAATCACATTTATCATTAATCAAAACATCATAGTATTAATATACCAAGTTTTAGTTCAATCACTATAAAAAATGAAAATAGAACATCTTCATTTCATTACTTACTACCGAATGAAATAATTATTTTAGCTATGTCGACTACGAGTGTAGTAATAACGTCAATCACAAGCCCCAAAACTCCCTTTGCCACGGTGGATGAACCAATATCAACATCAATCTACGAAAAAATAAACACCAAATGGATAAATGTAGTGACCTCACTAACAAGTCAAGGCTATATATATAGTAGATATGTTAAACAGAAACAAAATATACATTATAATCTTATTTTCAAGTAATTATGACCGCGAATGTAGTTGCAATCAATTGATTTTCTCAGGCTACTAGACTATATTGTTGATTTTCAAAATCTCTTCAGAGATGGTGTTATTACTGCTTACACTAGGGGATATATCATGACCATTTAATAATGAGACATGTCATGTTGATATTCAATTTGATATCGGATTCATTTGGCACCATAGCAAGACCCCTGTAAACCGCATGTTTCTTGCCATCTTTCATAGACACCTCTAAAGCCACAAAATCAACTTTCAGTTTCCTGGGAGTCACTGCTAGAGGACGTAATGAATGAAAACCATACCATGGATCTTCTAGACCAAGTCCGACCCAGAAACCCATATCTCCATCTAAACCATTTCCATCTCCTCGTTTCTTATCAAAGTCAGTAACCATGCTCTTCTCAATGAAAGAAGTGGAAACGAAAAGGCAACAATGAGAATGTATTTCATCAATATGTTGACCCTGAAATAGAAAGTCATCAGAACAAAGAAAGTTATTATATTAAATGGGCCAAAAAAGAAGCTAGAGAGAGAGAATAACACATTCTACATAGCCTGCTTTTCAGTGGATAAGATGCAACACTTTGAAATCAGACACTTGATAGAGCATTTTAACAGAAGCAACCTTTCTCAACAAACCAACACCATGTCCAATGGAAAATGAACATGCACTCACAACCTCCCCTAGTATTTGACCAAACAGGAGGTGTTAGATCAGATCACCACAAGATAATAACACAACATATCATCATAATGTACTAATGTGATAAGTACATGAAATATGAAAACCCACTATGCCAAACTATCTACTTTAAATTATACATCCTGAAAAGTAATTGTTGCTTATTTTTAGAAAAAAATTCTTAATGCAAATCTGTACATCAAAAATAAAAAGATATTTGACTAGGAAACCAGGGTCCTTTTTAACTGAAGAAGCATGCCACAGTAAACTAATGATCAGCAACCAATTTTAGGAATTTTAGTGTTCTACACAAGTTAAAATGTTACACTTGGTTATGTGTGATAACTGCACCCATGAATATCAAAAGATTACAAACTGTCCTGCATTTTAAAACAAAAGTAGAGATGAAATAAATAGTGGTAGAATTTCTAATCAATGGGCCAAGTGGATGATACCTTTACCGGCCTTTGCAGAAAGGTTTGTTACTTCCACCTCCAACTTAGATATTCCCTACGACAATTACATTTCTAAACATTTAGATAAACTTAGATATCAGAGTATTCCAGTCAAATACAAATTTCCAAAACTACTCAGACTAGATAAAGGTAAAAAAAAAAAAAGATTGAAGCATAGTTGGAATCTTGGAATCCTATACATACCAACCAAACAACAAAGGAGGAAACGATATCAATACAGATCAACAAATCTCTTCCTGATATTAATAAAAAATATATGAAAGCACCTCTATTAGGTTTGTTTATATTCTCATGCTTTGCTTTTCTCCTCTATTTTGTACTTACCTATTACTGGTGCAAGAATCCAATATATTGTGAACTTTTAATTGAAAAAAGGTGGGCGTAATCTAAATAAACTGACATGATGTTGAATACAAAAGCCATGTCATAAGATCAACATTAGGAAATTAAGCATGAGAGTAAGAGAGAAAAGGAGATAGAGAGAGAAATTATTAATCCATTCTGATCTCCAATTAGACATCAAAAACTAATTATGAAATAAATTCACCCCCACATAAATCTTAATCTTTTATATGTATATCTTCAGTTATCATACAAAATGGAATTTTTATTTTTTCCCCGATTTCTAGGATTGGGGTTGGCCAAGGGGGTTTAAGCATTTCCCTACCTTCCGAGGAACTTCAAAAAAGAAGAGTTCATTCCATTTAGCTTTGCCTGCATCAGAACAATATACTTCCGTAGTTAATGGTTTAACACACTTCGTTCTCGCACTTTTTGGAAAAAGCTTTTTCGAACTAGACTCCTGATTCTCTACAAGCAAGCACAAAGCACAGAAAAATCGATGGCTATTTTTATCATCGAGAAGAGGTAAACCCTGCAGAGAACGGAGACAAAATTTAAAAATCTAATAAATATCCTAAAAAGTTCGCTTTAAATCTTTGAATAATTGAAGTTGACAAATAACAACCTTTGCTTCAAATATTGGAACTGCAACATAACAATTGGGTTCCCTCAATTCATCCAAAACATTTTAACCTGTCAGAATACTTTGGAGGTGGTATCCATAAAGTGGCAGAATCATCATGACGCAGTAGATTTACTGTATCAAAATTATCCTGAGTTTTTTTCAGGTATATATCACACCCAAATTTTTTCAGGATACTGATCTAACACGGCGGAGCAGTAGGGGTTTGGACCTCCATGGCGGTTGAGGGAATGAAAAAGGAGAGACTGCAAACCCTACTAGAGAAATGAAGGCTGAAGGCTAGGGCGGCGAGGTTTTTTTTTTCCTTTCAGAGACAAAACAAAATCTTATTACATTCTAGTACATCTTTTAGAGAATATGTTCTAAATGATTTGATATACCGGAACGTCAATTCAACATACGTTCTAAATAAATACATATTCTAGAACGTCTTTTGTAAAGACGTTCTAGATATTGAATATACCGGAACGTCTTTTTTAAAGGCGTTCTAGATATTGAATATACCATAACGTATTTTTTAAAGGAATTTAGATATTTAACATACCAGAACGTCTTCTTTAAAGGCGTTCTAGTATATGACTTTTTTATTACGAAAATACCACCGGATGACATTTTAAAACGTAGTTGCCTGAGGCGTTCTAGAATGTATGTTCTAAAATGTTGTTTCTGTACTAGTGGTTTTAAGGCTTATTAGAAGACACACCATTAAATCCAAGACCATGTTTTTTAGTTTTCTTAACCATACTTACCAGTTCCTCAAGACTTACTTTGTTAGAGTTTATGTTTTGGAGGAGTTGATTTGTTTTGGTAAGTTCCTCAGTTTTACTGGCAAGTTCTTGGTCAATTAGTGCATGGACATTTGACTAATCAGTGTATTTTTCCATTACTTCTGATAGTCCAGCCTGGGAAGACAGAATCTCTACATCCTTTTTGCCTATATAACATGCTGCAATCTAAAAACCTCACTTCTTAGAGATTAAATAACATGATCATTTTCAATGCATATCTGTTTGGACAACTTCTAATTACTATCGAATAAGGCAAGTTTTTAAAATGCTTTATCCAGATCAGCTTCTTGGTTAGCAACCACCATCTCATCACTCGAGATTTTCTCTTTTAGTTTAAAGTTTTCTTCTTTCAGAGTTTGGATTTTAGCATGTAAGTACATTAGATCAACTGCCAGTTGATCTGAATGCTTTTTTGTATTTCCTTAGAGACTTGATCTTTGCACGATGTTCTTTGACAATATGTTCTACCTGGATACACTTCCCAATAGCCAGCTTGTGTGCGCATAAGTCTTCATCATTAAGAATTATAAAATCATCATCAAGAATCACTGGTAGAATTATTTCGAGAAGAAAGCATAAATTGTTCCATATTAGAAGTTTGAAGGGATAAGGTAAAGCATAAGAGATTTATATTTTAGCAGACATCTGGATTTCTAGTATGATAAATCTCTTCAATTTGATCCTCCTCTTCATCTTCTAGTTAAGTTCCACTCCATACTGCATTGAGAGATTTTTTTTCTTCAAGAAGTTGAGACACTCATTTTGAAAGTGTCCAAAGCAACAACATTCTCTACACTGTTCCTTCTCAGCTAGTTGTCTGGAGGATTCAGAGGCTGGTGTGTTGCTTTTTCTATCCTTTCCTTAGCGATTGGGGAGCTTGCTGATGTCAAATGGCTTTTTATTCTATAATTTTCCTTGATTGATCTTATTTTCTCCCCAAACTCATTGTAATGAGAGTAATAGCTGATTCGAATGTAGCTACATCCTCATCCTTTTTTTTCTTCATCGGATGGTGTAGGTGCATTGGCCCTGAATAAAATTCCTTTACTCTTAATTGTATCATAGCCATTATTAATCTCGAAGGTTCGAAGTTCTCCGTCATTAAGATCAAGTTTTCCAAGGCACATAAAGCTTCTTAGAGATGTAATCTTCTCACAAAATCTTTTGGGAAGTGTTCTCATAATTTTTTGGACTTGCTTTGTCTCGTGAATTTCTTCACCAAGCATGGACGCTTTGATTGACAATGTCGCAAAATCTGGCATAATACATCTCGATGGTTTCATCCTCCTTCATTATTAACTCGTCAAAGGTAGTAGTGTTTTTTCGCAACTTGGAGGATTTTACAACATTCGTTCCTTAAAACTGGCATTCGAGAACTTTCAAGGCGAGGTGGTGCCCTTAACAACCATCTTATGTCGAGTTTGATCTACCAGAATGAGAATGGTGAATAAAGCTCTGAAGTTAGCTCAGCCATCCTGTCAATATCTTCTGGATGTTTCTCGATTTAAGAACAAGTTTAGATGAGATTTCAGTTTGTTAGAGTATATGTTTTCTTGGCATCATTTTTAATTGCCTCTTTACCATTAGCCAAGGGAGATGTATTTCAGGCATCATGAGATGAGTCAAGGGGGACAAGGTGCTTTTGCATGTTCCTCTAACAAGGGAGCACAAGTATATGGTCATGATGGATTTTCAATAGAACTAATTGGATCCATCTAACACTGGAGGTCGTGGCATTGATCCTTGATTATGGTCCATGGCCCTCGACTTCGTACACTTTATCCTGTAAAAATAATAGAAACACTACTCTGGTGCTAATTGAAATTGTGCGGTTATCAGAATTAAATGCGCTATTTAATTATCATATGTAAAAATATAAAATAGTATGGAAGCAAACAATAATAAAAGCAAGAGATATCTTTGTACGAGGAAGAATCCCTCTTACTCTCCGAACTCTTTCATTTAAAAAGTGTTTGTGCACGAATTACTTGTAATTACAAAATCGAACTTCCTCCTAACTTATCAACATAGTTACACACTATTTCTAACTACTTTTTTGTCCAACTCCCTTGGGATTTTCAAAACCTATAGAACTCCCTTCTATGGTTAACAAGATACTAATCTCTAGTTCCGATAATGAAAAGTATAAGATCTTTTGACTTAATATTTTAGCCAATGTCGAAACATGTGCTATAATACTATGACCCTAAACTATAAAAATAAGTATTCGAGTATTATTGCATTGTCTCTTAAAGCTCGAAAAATCGAAATACTTTTACAGAGAAACTTATCTATTATTTATACACATAGCATAAAATGATTTCCTTGTGAGCGGCAGATTTCTTCATGGGCCAGTCGATGCGGCCTATTTATCATCAATCGCCTTAGAAAATAAAATTTTAGTCCAAGTTTATTTCCTTCTTTATTCTTTCCTTCCTTGTGCATAATTCGAATTCCTAGTTTCTTTTTGACATTTTGACCATTACACAATCTTTCCATTGATGGTCTTTTGGAATCCAACTGTGTTTTGAGGATCCTTATATATAAATGTATCTTTAGATTCCAGATTTCCAATATCTTGAAACCTTTATTTCATTTTGATGCGTATAACTATATCTGCAAAATAGAAGACTAATCATTAGTCAGTTCTTACTTCAATTAACTTAAAATAAAAGAACTTGTGAATACTAAAACTTCCCAAAACATTTATTTTGACATGCTAAGTACTTATATTTAGAATTTTAATGTAAATACCAAGAAATGTTTCGAAACGGTATAAATTCTTATTTTCTTACAAATAAAGTGTGCAAATTGTAGCATAGGTTTTACGGAAAGTCCATCCCTTTCGGGGGGAGTAAAAAAATAGCATATTCAAATACCACGACGCTTGGTTATTTGAGCTCAACACAGGCACTGGCGGATTATGCAACCCTGATCCTTGATCTGAAAAAGAATCTGACGGCTACAGATTGTCCCGTTGTAGTTTTTGGAGGCTCTTATGGTGGAAGTATGGAAATATTAATTTTAACTTAATACTTAATTTTATAATATAGGTAAATTAAGTTGCACTTTATTAATTTGGTGAATTGTTTAAATTGTAACAGTGTTGGCAGCATGGTTTAGGTTGAAGTATCCGCATGTGGCTGCTGGAGCTTTGGCATCTTCAGCACCAATTCTCAACTTTGACAAAATTACCTCACCTTATAGTTTCAACGATATCATCACCCGAGATTTCAAGGTAAATCTTACTCCTTAGCCTTTTTGGATCGATAATAGAATAGATTATGGAAAAAAGATATGATTTTATCCAAAACTTAACTATTGATTTCATGGATCACTCCTAATAATATAATACACACAAATTCTATCTAAAACTAATTATTTATTTCTATTAGAAATACAATTTTTATTTGGTTATCATCCTATACCAAGTTCAAGTCAGGACTTGAGCTTGAGTCTTGTGGTTCTTTTGAGATTTATCCACTTAGATTATCTTCATATTTGGAAAAATACTTGACTTTCTTATCTTTTTGATACTGATTATTAAAACGTAATACATTTTAAATCATAAAACAGAAAAATTAAGATTGTCTTGTATTATATCTTTGTCTCGCGGTCTTATACAAAACCTACTGATTACATTATTGAACAACAATATTGATTGATCATTATATTTAATCATTTAACTCTTCTTATCTGGAAATAGAGTGAGAGTGAGAATTGTTATAAAGTGATCAAAGGATCGTGGCAAGAAATTGAACATACAGCTAAACATAACGGACTGGAGATTCTCAGAAAGGCATTCAGAATATGCAAGTAAGAACATGACTTTTATTACTATGGCCTTTTCTTTTGGACTGTTCTCTATATTTAATTTAGAATTTCATATTTATTTTCACGGTGTCAATACATTTATGTGCACATGATGAGGTTATTATTAGACACGTGACACACACATTTTTTACTAGATGAAATAGGGATCTTTATTACTTTTGTTTGGCTGACTAGTTTGCAATCGACTTTAGGTCATCTACAATGGTAGATTTTTAGAAAAGGAGTGTAGAGAAAATGTGTTTTTTAGAAAAAGAATCTACCATTGTGAGTGATGGTTTTAAGATGATGTGGCAAAGTTGGTGAAAGAGTGGTTTGTAGTGAAGGAGTGGTTCATGAAGGTGAAGATAGAGTACAAGACAAATAATAAAATATTAATGTGTGTGAGTGGTGGGACCTTTAAAAACTTATTGTATGAGTTTTACTATTTTGAATAAAAGTTCATAAAATTATATATTTTTTTACTTTTGACATGACATCGGATGTGACACATAAAAAATTATGAAAAACCTTTTGAGAGGGTTTTCCACTATAGATGCCCTAACTAAAGTGCAGTACTGTGCCTTAATTCCATTTTATTGTTTATATTGTGTCTAGGAATTTTATTAGCGTGGATTATCTTAAGAATTGGCTTGCTACAGCTTATTTATACACAGCCATGACAGATTATCCAACTCCATCCAATTTTCTCAATCCCTTGCCTGCATATCCTGTCAAGCAGGTACCAACTATGAAAATATTTTTCTTTCTCTAATAATTAGTAAAATATAGTGGAAGTGTTTGTAAATTAGATGTTTGAAACAAATTTATAGGATTGATTAATCAAATCGTCTAATTTATTTATTTGATAAATAGAGTTTAGATTTAGCTTGTTGGATCCAAAACACTAATTTGAAAAGGCTCAAGAGTAAATTGGAAGTTGGTAGCTGACAATTTTGTTTTCAAATTACCCAAAAAAGAAGAAAAGGAAGAAGTGTTAGATTTATTTTTAATTTACATGCAAAAATTGCTTATAACTAATGTTTTGATTATATATATATATATATATATATTATATATATATATATATATATATATATATATATATATATATATATATATATATATAATATATATATATATATATATTATATATATTATATATATATATACTAGTTTAATACCCGTGTATTACACGGGGTTTATCAAAAGATAAATATAAAAAATATTTGTGATAATTACAAATTTTTATGTAAAATGAGAAATTCAAATGATGTATTCTCAACTCTTGCCTTGTACATGTCTAATTTATTTATTAATTATTATAATTATTAAATCTTTATTTTCATGCTTAGATTCAATTCGTTAATAATTTATTTACATACTTATAAAAATTCAAAAGAAGTCACATTCTAAACCCGTGCCTAATCTCTACTTATGAATTATTATTACGTTATTTTGTATTTTAATGTTTAGATTAAATTCGTTAATAATATTACTTACATACTTTGAAAACATAAACGGATGTCATTACTCTCAACTCGTGTCGCATTGTATCGATATCTAATCAATATTTAATAATAACGGGAAAACCCGCATAAAATTGAGTTTGAAAAAATATAAAATATACAACACCCGCGTGTTACATGTGAATATGTGATATAAAATATTAAATTTTTAAGACACTGATAATTCTATTGAAAAAATATCGTGCATCTAACTTGTAGTATATGTAATATTATTTTAATTTCTTTTTTTTTTTTTCTGCGTAAGATACTAATTTGTTCTGCAAATATAATATATATATGTATCAATGCATTATATTTGAATTAGATAAAAAGATTTTGAATATAAATGTAAAATATACAACACCCGCACGTTATATGTGATATAAAATATTAAATTTATAAGACACTGATAATTCTATTGAAAAAATATCGGACATCTAACTTGTAGTATATGTAATATTATTTTAATTTTTTTTTCTGCGTAAGATACTAATTTTTTTGTGCAGATATATAATATATATGTATCAATGCATTATATTTGAATTAGATAAAAAATTTAGAATATATTTAATATTTATTTTTCTAGGCATAATAATTTATTATTAGTATTAGTATTAGTATTATGTTATCTTTTTTGTTTCACTTTGTTTTTGTGTTTTGTTTGGTGTAACAATAGTTTTTTATATATATTTTTAATATTATTTTCAATTTATTATATTTGGATTAGATAAAAAAAAACTTTAAGTTTATATTTTTATATGTATTTCCCTTTTGTAATAACTTTATATAACTCATATTTTTTTTATATAAATATTTAGAATTATAATAAAATTATTTCAACTTTTATTGTAAATAAAAATTAATTAAACTTATATATATATTTTCTAATTAAATATAAATTTTTTATATTTTTATATTAGAAGAATAAAAGTAAGATATTGAATTGGACAAAATATTTTAAAGAAAGTATTATAGTAGGTAAGATATAATAAAAGAAAATTATTGAATTAGGAAAAATATAATATTAGGAAAGTATTAAAGTAGGTAAATATATACAAAGGAAAAATACTAAATTAGGTTAATATTAGGCTCGGATGACACCGAAGCACCAAATCTTTTTCCAAAACTAACGAAGCATGGGAAGCAGATACATAGGATAAGAGGATTTTGCATTAATATATAGGGGATATATATATATACATACAAACCAATATAAATAACAACAACAACAATCATAATATCAGTAATAATAACTAATAATTATTCTCACCATCATCCGCCGGCCGGGGGCACCGACTTTTCCAGCGATTTACTTTTAATATCTTTTTTTTTTTCTCCACAAGTCTTTGACCCAAGAATTATCAAAATATAAAGTAAGAAATTTTCTTACTTTCATAAACATTAAGTGAGAAATTTTAATACTTTTGGAGATAAAACAAGAAATTTTTTACTATCCTCAAACAAAACTTTACTATTAAAGTACATTTTCCAATGAAGTAAAAAAAGACTTTTTGGCCATCAAGTAAGAATTTTTTGAACATTAAAAAAGACTATTTTGGTAAGATCGTTGGAAACCTGTTGCTGTTGGGGCAACCTTTTTTTTTTCGTAGCAATAAGGTTGTATTTTCTATGTCATAAGTTTGGATTAAATGACAAGAATTTAGAGATTATTTAAATTAAAACTTGATTTTAACTAATTGACCAATGTACTACATTATAGAGGACAATTTGACAATATACACTTAAAACGTTATTGGTTTGAATTCCATTTCACGTGGTATAACTTAAAGAAACAATTCGCATATGCTCCAATAGAGAAACGTTCTTTCCCAAATAACTCATTGAAATTATCAACTTTTTATTTACTCCATCACTTCCCATTTAATCAAACTACTAAATAAGAGTACAAACTTATCCTTACTAACAAATATTATTTTTTGTTTCAATTTTTTTTCTTCCAAATTTAATTCAAATAATATTAACCATGTTAATCTATACCCATATTAACTTCAGATGAATTGTTGTCGGTGCTATTAGATTTTGGTCGAATTTCATACTGCGTCGTAGAATTTCATATTATTACTATATTGTGAAGTTCACACTAAACCCATTTGATTTCATACTAATCTTTTTAAAGCTCATACTACCATGTTAATTTCATACTAAACTTAATAAGTTTAATAGGAAAACTTTTTTTTGCCCCCTAGTGTATGTATTTTTTTTACCACATTGCCACTAGAAGTATTTTTTATTCCTCTTTGCCCCCCTGATACAAGAATTTTTGACATTACCCCCTAAAGTTTATTCTCGCTAGAATATTCCCTCTAAATTCCATCGGCAGAGAATTGGGTGGGTGAGGTGGGGTGGTTGGGAGTGGAAGAATCTTATAGTTTGGGAAAAATATTAAAAGAATATAAATATAAGATTATTGTCCTAAAGTTTTATATTTGAAAAAAAAAATGAGTTTTTATCTAATATATATAAATCATATGTTGTGACATGATATCATAAAAAAGCTACTAAAGTAATTAGTTACATCATGAAAATTGATTTCATTAGAAAAAAGTATATTTTTATATATATCTTATCCATATTTTTATAAAAACAATGTATTGGTAGTTAATATAGCATTTAATCATATTTTCATTATAAAACAAATATATGAAATATAAGTCTGCAACTCTTGGGAGTTATTTCTCAAAATACTACTCAATTATGAAGTGAAAGTTTTTCTATTTTTCAGTATAAAGAAAGCAAAAAAGAAGTAAAAAATATATAAAATTCTAATTAATATCTATATTTTTCTAAATATAAATGTTGTCAATGCATCTCTTATTTTGTTTAATATGAAACACACGACTAAGTATTACGTAAATTATTAGGCTAAAAAATATTATTAATATAATATTTAGTATTATGTTTGGAAAATAAAATAAAAGTGTATTTTGTATATGAATTATTATGTTACGAAAAATAAGATTACCATTCGATATTACTTTTTTCAATATGAAATGTGATTGAATACTATATTCATCACTAATACATTATTATATAAGATTGTGTCACAATATTACATAAGAAAAGATGCAAAAGCGACCAATGTTTGGGTTTAGGTGCAAATATGATTATATTATAAGATATATTTTTTTGAATGATATATATATATATATATATATATATATATATATATATATATATATATATATATATATATATATATCGAAATGACTACGGTGCCTTCACAGTACCATGCCCCCCACCCCTCGTATATTTACACTCGTGTATCTTTTATACACAAGCAAATACTTATACATCTCATACTACCTCGTGGAGTTTCATAATAGTAATCATATACATACTGATGTGCCCAAAAAGTTTGGCCTCCAAGAATCAAGTCGGTTCCTTGTATGACATTTTACGCATCTCGACCTGGATAGTTTTATCTGCAAAACAAGCACCAGGGCAATTCCAGTGTAGACACTTTGACGCTCAAGTCAGAATGTGAATCGATCGATATTTGTGTGAACTTATGTATAAAGATATTTTGTTTTAATTAAGAGTTTGAGTACCTATTTATAAGAAGCAAAAGACCTGATTAACAAGTAAGGAATCTACGAATCTATCTTATATAAGGAGATAAGGTCTCATCTTACCAAAAATAGATATCTTCACTTTAGGACTCTTTTCCGAATTCCATAACTGAGACCTATAGTTTGTTTGGCCTAAAAGCCCATAGTTTAGGCATAGGGATGGCCATTCTTCAGGACGAACTCTCTAATCATGAGGCCTATCCACTCTCAGTCAGTTTGGTCCCAGGTTCACTACGGGATATGTGTTTTCGGGCTGACATAGCTATCTTTGAGTTGGGTGGCATCATTCAAATTCAATGAGGCGACCTAGCCAACTCTAGGTTAGGTTCTTTTATATGATCGGTCTAATCGAGCCAATATTATTTATCACATCAACACCAAATTACAAAACTATTAAGTTGCCAAGATAACATCGTGGATAACAAAATCATTACCAAATTTTAGACTTCTCGTTACATCAAAATTACATACTACTGATAAGAAAATACATACAAACTTGAACTTATATATGAATCCAAAATCTATGCCTTATATGTATTCTGTACTACACGGAATTACATGACAAAAATCGACACATAGATACCTTAACAATGTTGTCGTCCCTCAATTACTGACCAGAAAATCGAGAACACATTTAAGCCATGAAAATTAGATCAACAAACCTATTTTAGCCTAAATCAACCCGAAAAACACCATAAAATTCACCCCAAAACACTGAGGATCCGAGATCCATTCAGCCCAGGCAATATTTTCGTTGTTTGGACTTGTCTCGTTGCCTTCTCACCATTGAGTCGCTCGTCTAGATGATGCCCCTGTCATAAAATATCAACAACTGATATTCATAGAGTATAGACATTAAATTCCAGATTTGAAAAATAAAAGATTAAAGACAAAAAATACAAACTCGAGAACCCTCCACCAAGATCAAAACCAGGCAGTTACCCAAAACTCACATCGCATAGTCGCGCTCCATTGCCAAGACCTCATCAGCCACCTCTTCCTCAACATCCATAAGACTGACCGTTGTTGCTTCTTATTAATATTGTAAAAATTGGCCTAGATGGCGCCTAGGTGATAGAGGGACCTAAGTCGAGCCGATTTTGTCCAAATCAACCAAAAAGATCAGCCTCAGCCAAAAAATCGGATCAGGCGACCGCCTAGGCACCCTAGGAAACAAAAAATCTTGAAAAAAAAATTGAAAAAATAATAATAAGTTAGGTTTCCAGGCAGTTCCCAAACGTTATTAGGTGTTAGTTGGCGCCCACGCACCTAGTGATTTCTACAACCTTACTTCCATAAGATCCACCACCGCGGGTGCCTCCTTACACGGATCCGCCATCCATCGTCTTGCTCAAAGACAGTCTCAATCTCCTCTCCTTTCAATTTATGAAACCCTTATTTATCACTTTCACGACTCTTCGTTGTTCGATATGACGACATGGTATATATATCTTTATATAGTAGAATTATTTAAGTATATGTGTATTTTTATAATTTAAGTTGTAATTTTTTATTAAATGGGATATATTTGACTAAATGAAAAGAAAGAAAAGTTAAATTGATTATTTGGGAGTTGTGTTCAGAAGTTCTATGGTGTCAAGTTAGGCGGCATAAGGTGGTGCTAGATGTGATTTGGCACCACTTGATTGGCTAAGAGGGTATGGGGTACACCAACTTGATTTGGGCCCGTGGTGCCAACTTATTATTTGTCACCATAAGATGGTGTCCATATGAGAGCCATAAAAGTACTCGAGTTGAGTTGATATAAGTGTATCGTAGAAGAATGAGAAATCTCTATGGTGTCGTGGAAGCACCATGTCCCCCAATCCCCCTGTAATTACATATATCCATTTATCAATATTTGTAATCAATTTTGATCAAATGGTTTTGATTAAGTGAAAAATGGTGCCCTCACGACACCGTAGAAATTCTCATAAGAATGATCCTTAGTTTAAAAGGTTATATTGAACTGAAGATTTGGATTGGGGAAGATAATTTGATATAATTTTAAAATATTTCGTGTAGGAAGACTTGAAATTTATTGTATAATGACTTTATATAAATGACCTAATGAATGGATTAGATGCTTTATTATTAGACATTCTAAACTCGAATCTTTATGGGGCTGTTTGGATTAGGTTTCGTTGGGATTCTGAATTCTGGTATTCAGAATCTTGAGTATTGAGAATTCTGTGAATCGTAAGAATCTTTGTTTGTTATAGGATTTAGAATCCTTTACTTTTTACTGTAGATGTCAAATCATGTATGGAAAGTGGATGATAATGTATTTTTATATTGTATTTGATGTCAAATCATGTATGGAAAGTGGATGATAATGTATTATTATATTATATTTAGTAATATTTAATTTTTTAAATATAATGATGATGTGATAAAATAATTAAGTGTGTGGTAAGATGTAAGAAATTGTTGATTGTGGGTTTAAAATTTGAATCGTACAACAAATGGGGATTGAGATTTAAAATCTCAATCCTGGTATTAGGAGTCCTAAATCGAACAAGCCCTATATGGCAGTCGGTTGAAACACGGAACAGCGAAAAAAAGAGAGTTTAAAAGGATGGTTTTTAATGAATCAATATAAGAAGGAATTGAAATACACCAAAATGCATAATGAGTCGTTAATAAACTCAAAATGGGAACCAGATACTTAAAATTCACTTAAGCCAAACAAATTCAATATATTTGATATTATGGATTTGGAAATCCACATACATCCAACATTAAATTATGGATACGTAGATGTGCAAGGCAATTGATGATCCAAAGACCGGGAACAACACCTTCGAGAAATTATATGCTGCGGCCAACATATACTACAACTACACTGGTCAAGCCAAGTGTTTCGACTTGATTGACGATTCAGATCCACACGACCTCGGTGGGTGGACATGGCAGGTACCCGAATTTAATCACCACTTTTCTCCGCAAATTTGTTTCTCGTAAAAAACAATATTGATTCATAAACCGAAAAAGTAAATAAATAAGACCTAAAATAATTGAGATTTGGAAAATTATTTTGTTCCGTTCTATCATACTCATTTATATTTCAAAAAATAATTATTATTACATTTTATTTTTTTTAATAAAAAATAAATATTATTTTACCATTTTTACTCATACTTGTATTATTTTACACTTTTAATTGGGAAGGAGGAAGAATATAATTGTTCGTTGTACAGAAGATAAGTACTCTTTTTAATTTTCGTCGGTTTATAAAAGAAAGACTTTTTATTTTATCGATGAACAAAAGATTGGTTTATTTATTTTTTAAAAATAATAACTACAAAAATTACTAAAATTTTATATTAATTTTACTTTATTTATTGGAACACTAAAATCAAAGTTAAATATAAATAATTGTAAATATTTATAATATCAATTATATTTATTTTATCTCCTTAATATGCGTGTTTTTGTCTGCATATCTATATTTGTTTCCGAATAGAGTAATTCAATAGAATTGAGAGGTATATAGTCCA
>BMAC01000702.1:573327-592163 GCA_014905375.1 Phtheirospermum japonicum
AAAGAAAAAAGAAAAACTATTTAACCCCAATTTTGGTAGGAAAAAAAAACTTCGTCAAAATCTTTCAATTTCCAGCGATAATTGATGATTTTTACAAATTTTGGCTTTTTCTTGACCTAGTCAATTCTGTTAAAATAGTTATAAAATATAAGAATTATAAAAAGTACAGAAAACTCACTTTAAAATGAAGATGTATTTTTAAAAAATATTTAAATTATAAATTAAAAAAGGAAAAATATTTTATAGAATCCGAAATTTTTATATCTGCGATTTTTTTAATAAAATATTAATAAATAAATCGGAGAAAATTAAAAATCTAAAAATAGTTTTAAATATGTAAAAAAAAACTAATTTAATTATGAAAAAAAATCATTTTGTACATGTAAAAAATGTATTAAGAATAATCAGGAAAAATATTCAACTCTGAAAGTATGGTAAATAAGTATTTAGAAAAATAAAAATAAATCTCGAAAATATTTTATAAAACTTAAATATTCTTAATTAACCAAAAAAACAATTCGGAAAATAATGAATTTCAATTCGAATATACTGAAAATTATTTAAGAGAATATGAATATTCTTAAAATTTAAATAAAAATGAGTTAATTAAATGGAGAATAATATCTTAAAATATGAATATTGAATAACTAATAACATATTCCGAAATACAAAATTAAAGTAAAGATGGTATATGTTTCAAAAACATATGACAATTCTACTAAAAATCTGAAAGTTTGTATAAGTAAATAAATCATTTGAGATTTAAAACTATCTACGAATTATTATAATTAATTTTGTAAGTCGTATTGTAAGAAATCGGATTTTTATAACAAGTTATTAAAAATTTCTAACATTTTCTTATTTTTGAATTTAATTTTAATTTTTTTATAAAAAAGTAATAAATACAAATATTTTCCTTGTATTTTAACTTTATGAGTTTTCTTGATAGTTAAATTACTTGTGAAAAAAGTTATTTTATATTTAAAATATCTTTTTGACATATTTAAAATAATTTTTCTAGTTTTTTTTTTAATTTTATATTTTCATATATATTATTTCATAGATAAGATTTTATAAAATACTTTTCCATTTTTTTAAGTTCATATTTTAAATATTTTCTCAAAACAATATTTAAAATATTTAAGTGAATTTTTTTTTGATAGTTTTATAATTATTTTCCCATATCAGCATTGACTAGTCTAAAAAAAATCCAAAATTTGTCAAAATCATAAATTATCATCGGAAACTGAAAGATTCCATCTAAATATTTATTGATGAAAATTAGGGTTAAATTACTAATTTTCTTTTTTTATGTTACTAGATAAATTTGCCACCACGTATATATAATGGTATTAAAATATCATCACCCCTATATTATTGAGGTTATTTGCATTTTTGGTCTTTACAAAGACTAAAACTACATGATTTTTCTGGTAAGAATCACATTTTTTTTTTTTTACCTCCAATGTTTGCAAACACTTCCTATGTTCTCCAAGTAATAGTCTAAAATATCAGATCAATTTGAAATTTGTTTAGAGAAAGTATTATTATTTAATTATATATATTGCATGATTAACATTTCTAATTAGATTGATAAATGCTTCTAATTATTTCCTAATAGATGATTAGGTCTAAAAACTCAATTTTCAAAAAGTTACGGATCGTAATTTTTTCAATTCAACTTATAGTTGATCAAAGAAAATCTCCATTTTATTCTCTATGTAAAATACTTTTTTTTGTTATATACTAATATTTATTTTATAGTTCTACATTAATAATATTTTATATATAAGGAAAGTTTTATTTATCAATATATTTGTTTATATTCTTTTCTTATTTTTATCAAAAATAATTTAGGAAGTCTTTATTTATTATTATTATTATATATTTTTTTTACTTTTTATGTATATTATTTTTAAATCTTTTAATCATGTATGTATCAATAAATTAAATTTTAATTAACTAATTTACCAAATATAAATTAAAGTGATTTGATTTTAACCAATGGAACATTGTATGCAATTTCAGGCATGTACAGAGATGATCTTACTAACAGGTGGCAACAGAGAGGACAGCATATTCCCAGCCCATAACTATAGCTACAATGACCGGTTAGAGTATTGCCAAAGCAACTTCAATATTACGCCCAGGCCCAGTTGGATCCCCACTGAGTTTGGAGGCCATGTTAGTATTTTGGCCCAACTTAAAATAACACTAGTAGCACCTCTTGTGAAATACTGAATTTGAAATAATTGCTCCTAGAATGACATTATTATTTTGCTTTCTTTTGCAGAATATTTATAGAGATTTGAATCATTTTGGAAGCAATATCATCTTCTCTAATGGGCTAAGGGATCCGTGGAGCGGTGGAGGGTGCGTTACTTGCTCGTATATATATAAATATATGTTCCTTTCCAAATTAAATAAAAAAATTAAAATCATCGTCACGGTATTGATTTATCGTTCTTAATGGCAGGGTGAAAAAAGACATATCTGAAAGCATAGTTGCTATTGTTGCGGAAAAAGGTTAGCGTACATAAGGTTTTTTGGCTAGATTGGGATGAGAGGTTTTGGAAGAAAGGATTTTAAGGCTACAATAACAAATTCAATTAATTTGATGGCAAATGGGTCTTGTTTCGAACTATTTTTTGAAGTAATTTTGGAGCATTTCTCAAATTTACTTGCATGAAAGCGTTTGAGATTCATCCCCCAAAACATTTCCCCAAGTCTATATTCAATGTTCGGTATTTTGCAGTTCTAATTCCTCTGTATTTCTTAAAAAAAAAAAAAAAAAAAGGCATTTTAAGGAATATGATTAGCAATAAGTAGTTTTGACCATAATTATATAAAATATTGCAATTGCAGGCGCCCACCATGCGGACCTTAGGTTCTCAACAAGTGAAGATCCAGTGTGGCTTAAGGATATGAGGAGAAAGGAAGTCCACATCATATCAAAATGGCTCTCTCAATATTACAATGATTTGGGTTATTCTCATCATCCTTATGATTCCAAGCATCCATAAACACACACCGGAGCAAATCGTATTCGTGTCGCACTATCGTATTTTCTATCTTATTTTATTATAAACGTAACAATAAGTGTCGTGTTTCGTGTCATGTCATGTCTTGTCATGTCATGTCTTTGTTTCTTGTAATCGTGTGTTTCGTATGTCGTTTTCGTGTTCGGTTATCTTATCCTGTCACCCATTACCCGTTTATATAATAAAAGACTTTTGAAACATTGCTACATGTATGAAAACTATCATCTTAATTTTCAAGCATGAATTTCGTATTTATTTTAAAGTGATAAAAACGTGACAATGCCCATGATAGTATAAGATGAAACATTATTTTAGATTAATGTGTCTTATTATCTGCTATATATTGTAGCAGCAGGAGTCTTTCAAAAGTATAGATTAGAAAAAGTGTGTATATTTAAAGCATCTTCTTCTCCCACAAGGTTGCCATGGTTTTTCCTATTTTTCATCACTTTCAATTTTAATGTGGGCTAGCCAAAGCTACTACATGTTCTAACTTCTTTTTATGTCATTCGTACAATTTATAAAGATTTATAAGTTTAATACTACAACAATTTACGTCTGGGATGACAAGAAACTCCCCGATCTATGCCTTTGAATTATGATCTATTGATGTTTTGAAATAAAAACTGCAATTTAACGATGAAATGAGAAAAAGAGAAAGAGAACAATGCCTTTGAATTATGATCTATTGATGTTTTGAAATAAAAACTGCAATTTAACGATGAAATGAGAAAAAGAGAAAGAGAACATTATATTATACAGGTGTATATAATCATCAAATTACAATAATATACATTTGCGTGTGTTAGTCGATGTGTAACAGTAATTACTCTTATGTGGTATAATATAGTGGCATTATTAAGTGTAAAAAGAATTTTTTTTCCATCAATGTGTGCAGATTTTTTACACATTGCTCTTTTGAAATATTTTTCGTTTCACTTTGTCCCTTAATGTACAAGAATTTTCAACGTTACCCCCTAAAGTTTATTTTGCGGAATATTCCTTTTAAATTCTATCGGCGGACAGATGAGGGACAAAGTGCAAAAATCTTATTGTTTGGAGGGTAAAATGGAAGAGTCTTATAGTTTGGGGAGCAAATTAAAGTGTGAATATTGAATTTTTGTCTTAACATTTTATATTTGAACAAAATATTGAGTTTTACACACACACGCAGTGTGTGTGTGTGTGTTGTGTGTACATATACACACAAAGTTGTCAAATATATTTTAATAAAAAAAATATAAATTTCAATTAATATTTATAATTTTCTAAATATAAATACTGTCAATATATCTTTTATATTGCTAAATATGAAACACACGACTAAGTGTTAGGTAAATTATTAGGGTAAATAACAAACCCAAACCGATGGTTCACCGGTTAACCAGAACTGTTTGTGCATCTCCAAGTACATCACTACTCCCCCTAAAAAGTATCATTGTAGATCTTTGAACCGACGAATGTAAATCTTGTGTGCCAATCTTCTAAACGATGATATTGGCAATTCTTCGTGAATAAGTCCGTCAAATTATTACTTGAGCGAATTTGTAGATATCAATATCTCCACTCTTTTGGAAATCATGTACATAGAGAACTTTGGGAGAAATATGTTTTGTTTTGTCACCTTGTTGGAGTTGTGTGATACACGAATATATCTTTTCAAATTTATAGTGTCTAAGTGCTGACTCATTAAAACCTTACCAGAAAATCCTGTGGGACGAAAGTATGGTCGAAGGAAAAAGAAACAACTGTTCCCCCTGGCTTCAGTCGTTAGTATTCTCGAGTTCATCTTCTATCTCTCTTCAATAATATCTTCAAACTTTGAAATATAATATGATTTATTAACTATTCATGAATTGTATATCATATGTTGTTGATGTTTATACATCAATGCCATGCAAAGAATATGTCTTGTCAAAGCCTTCCAATGAAAAACTCAATGGGAGATTTCGAGTGAAGGAAAAAGAGTACATTATTATTTAAACATGCTCATAATGTTGTCTTATCAAAAATATACTAGGAAACCCAATGGGATAAAATCTCAACTAAGGGAAAAAGAGTGCAATGCTATCTCATCATATCAACTGTTAATGTTACAATATGCTTCAAGCATATCAAGATATTTCTACGATTTCATTGAATTCATTTCCTTGGTCTATATTTTATGTTGAATGAATCTTCAAGTTTTATATCATCCACCACATACAATATATCTTTATATGAGTGAACTTCTCTGGTCCGACATATAACAATCTAGAAGATTGCATATTCAATCTTGGCAAAACATTGTGTCAATAACTTTTAATTAAATTCAAAATATCATCCTCGCTATCATGCTCACAAGTATAACTATAATAAATTAACTTTATTATTGATTCTATTTTATCCCATTATATAGACATACTTCTTGAGTTCTCTTTATTATAGAATTTTCATCGGGTACCTAAACCTCTTCGAGGGTTTATATTATGCGTTATGTCTATTTACACTACAGAAGTATAACGCTTAGTAAGAAGACCATCACAAATAATTTATCCATATATATAAAGGAAAGAAATATTGGAATCAATCATTGACATGCTTCAGGTATTCCATCTTAATCCTCTTATAGAATTTTATATAAATTTCAAGTTGAAACCTTTAAACTTTGAAACTATTGATAACATTACATTAGTAATCTAAAATGCATATTTTCATTACAAAATTCATTGTTTACTTTAAATTTTATGAGAATTATATTTATGTATTTCATAATTTTTGTTACCATGACATAGGTCTCTTCTCTCCTCCTAATGCTGAGAATATTGTTTAATATATAAGAACTAACAATATGCGACAAATTTATCTTTATTTGATATGTTATTATTATTCGCTATCTATCTTGACATGTTGGGGCAATTACAAATATTTCACTTATTAACTTTTGGTGGAGGCTTCTGACTTTAAGTCATAGACAGAGTATCACATATACATATTTGTGTAATACAACTAGTGAAATATAAGTTTCACATAAATACAAAAATTATTCTCATCACATGATATAACAAATATCATGATGCATATAAATTATTTTTGCCGACCATAGTCAGCTAAATATGAATTAGCAATAACTATTAAAATTAAAATCACTAGCAAATAATAAATGTCATTATTTGATATATATGGTGTTTTGCTCTTCAAGCCAATAACATAAATATTCTCATAACCTTCTGGTTCTAAGTTAATAACTCATTCAATCTTCTGTGGGTTAAAATATTTAGAAGTCCACCTGGAGGGTGAGTTGTCCCCATAAGATTTTACCCTTTAATATAAAATATGAATTTTACTTGAACCTAGCTAGTGATAATTTAGCGATCAATGTTGTTGACGACATGCCCATATGAAAGAACTAAGAGAATCTTTCTAATCTTCACATATTAATGAAACGGGGTGGTCATACCACTCATGTCAAATATGTTTTCATAATATTGAACTTCAAGTTCAAGATTTAAAAGCAATTTCTAACTTTTTCTAGAGTTGTTATTGAACTTTTTGGTCATTATAATAATATTCGAATGAGTATTAATTTATAATACACTCTAATTCGACAATAAATTATCTCCAATAGTTATTATGGATATTTCAAATAAAAATCAAACTCATGGTTCGATTTGTAAATTGTATTTTAAAAAATCATAGTGAAAATTTATTTGTCATATTGTGGAGATGTATACTATTTCAAGAGTACAATCAATTTTGACAAAAGATATGAAACATATATATATATATATATATATATATATATATATATATATATATATATATATATATATATATATATATATATATATATGAATCTTCAATATTTCAACTACAACATCTATTTAAATATCAATTCAAATCAATTGAACTTTTAGAATTATCAATTTAATGTTTCAAAGTTTATGGGAATCCATAACATAAGTAATACTTATGGTATATATTATATCAAATGTAAAATTTGAAAGTTTATGGTTTTAAAAATAAGTCTCAATTTTACGATGTTGTTATTCAATGTTAACCAACACTGATTACCAACATCGACCAGAGTAAAGTAAAAATATGCAGCGGAATAAAACGATAAGATCAAGATAGAACAAATTCAGTTTACAAGTAAAATACTTGTGAACTTGGGTGTACAAACCCGAAAACTATATTACTTTCTTGTTCACGTTCAATACAAAAAGATAAAGTAATATATGAAAACTAAAATATCAAACACATGATACTAAATTAAATACTTGTTTCCGGAATGGTAAGATCTTCTCCGTTGGTCACGCAACTTCGAAGAGCTTGTTAATCTCGATCAATGACTCCAAGTAGTTCTTCGTGTTCTTGCTATTGTTCGTGCGTCTTGCGTCGTGCGTCTTCTCTTGGAAAATTCCATGCGTAAAGATCGTAAGTACAAGCTTTAGGAATTCCCTTGTCTTAAATAGACAAACCTAGAATCCTAAACTTGGTAAATACCTATAAACAAATCCTAAACACAATTTAGGAATAATTAAAGTCTTGTACACAATCTAGGAAACAAATCTATAGTCCTAATTCTAGTTCCCTAATATATTTTGGGCCCAAGAAAGGCAAACAACTAAATAAGGAATTATTCCCAAGAATAAAATCCTCAACAATCTCCCCCTTTTGCCTTTCTGGACAAAATACCCAAGACGCATGAAAATGATCAAAAGACTAAAAACTCCCCCTGAATTAGAAACTCACCCTAAAGGAAGCAACCATTGTTTAAAACAAATAAAAACGAACCACATTCACAGCAGCGTCTTCTACATCTTCTCCCCCTTTTTGTTCTGAAAGCAAAAGGACCCCAATAAACGAGTTCCGAAGCGCCTGGTGCTGTGCAACCTGGTTACCAAATAAAGTAATCTGGGCTAGGACAAACGGAGCAGAAAAATGAACCATGTTGGTACTGATGTTGGTAATACCAGAACCAACACCGGACATGACACCAGCTCGAAGAGGTGCCTCGGTGCCTAAAGAAGGTAATCAGATTCTGCTTCACGAAAACACCAACGGGCAAGCCCCGATTTTGAAATCCCAAGAACAGCTCCTCAGCTTCACTCGCCAAGAACCTCGTGGAGATTGGTTCCATGTCTTCAATCTCGACGGCTTGAGACGGAGCCTCATCAGAGCTAGTAGAGTGGTCGGAGGCAAATGTTGACATCGGTGCACTAGCAGATGGAACATTGTCAGAATCGAAGCTTGGAGAGGAGGCAGGATTGTCTGCCGGGGATGTTAGTTTCGGTGACACAACACCAGATGCAACATGGGCTGACACGGCAGCTTTGGACTTCATCTTTTCTCTCTTTGGGTGGAATTTTCTTTTTAGATAGACGCACAGTCTATTTCCGGAGCTTTGCTGGGTGATGGTGAATTCGATAATCTGCAAGAGACTCAAAACAACTACAAACAAAAAATCGAGTGTCGTAGGCAGTAAAATTTAGAGAAAGAAAAAGTAAAAACCTTAACTTTGTCAATTTGGGTAAAGATGACCGAAGTAGGGAAGGAAACGGGTAAATAAAGAATAAACTGAAAAAAGTAACCCCCCACTACCAATTTTAAAATCCAAAATTTTCTTTCTCAAAATAAGACACACGATCTCAACTCAACTACTTCATCATCCCGATTTTGGAAATAAGAACCACAAATCTCAACTACTTAGAAAACCGATATAGAGCTAGATTTTTATAAACCATCACCATAGTTGAACAAATTCTTTGCAAAGTAATTTTTCACTCGCCAAATTAACCTCTTATTACCTGTCCAATCCTCCGATTATAACACCACTGAAACACTTGGTTAGCAAAATTCAAAACAAGAACTAAGAGAATTCAAGAAAGACAAAAAACACAAGCAACAACACGCACAACAAGATGGCATCTTCACAAAGTATGAATGTCCTACGAGATGCCTAAAATCATGACCTAAAAGAATATACAAAAACATATAATGATTTCAGTGACTTGATCCAATGTTGCTTTTTATTACTGACAACATTATAAACCAACATTACCTCAGGTGAAGTCAATGGAAGCTTACCCTTTAACCCAAGTTAATGACTACGTCAAGATCTCTCAAGAAGGTGAAATTTAAAGATTGGATCTTTTTGTATCCAAATTTACTTCATCCTTGAAGGGATTTGAATCTTTTGATCTTCAGCAATTGCTGTTAACACCTCTTGTTTTTGGGCCTGGGAGAAAACCAGTTTCTGCGGGCAAATCCTACAATCACCTAATTGAAGAGGTTGGTTCTTTTTGCCATCACTTTTATTGAAACACAGGACCTTATTGCACTTTCAATCAAGCTCAATGCATTAGGATTATGTATGAAAAGAAAGATAAAAATGCATGCAAAAATATACAGATGTTGTGACTGATGTTGATATGAGGTGTCATAACATCACAAACCAACATTGGTTCAGACAATGCACATACCGAGATCTCTTCTCAACCGAGAGAAGGTCTCGAAATCTAATGCCTTAGTGAAGATGTCAGCAAGCTGTTTGTCTGTCCCTATATGCTCAAGGCTAACTATCTTCCTCTCAACCAAGTCTCGAATAAAGTGGTACCTTATGTCAATGTATTTGAATCGAGAAAGATGGACCGGATTTTTTGAGATATCAATGGCACTGGAATTATCACAGAGCATAGTCAATGTTCTTCTGTGTAGACCGTAGTCCTCTATCATTTGGTTCATCCACAATAACTGTGTACAAGCACTTCCAGCTACAATATACTCGGCGTTAGCTATAGAAAGAGAAATGCAATTCTGTTTTTTGCTATACCAAGATATAAGATTTTTTGCATATTTGGACTCAGAAAAAATACCATCATCCAGTTGTTTAATTTTCAAACCAAGAAAGTAAGAGAGATTACCTTCCATGCTCATCTCGAATGTGTCAGACATTTTCGTAATAAACTCACTTACCATCGATTCAATACGAGTGACTGGAGCAAACGTCTTATCTGAATCTGAGTCTAATTTTGGATCAGCTTGAGTCGATGTTGGGTTTGATGTTGAGTTCCCAGAATCGAAACCAACATCACCAATTTCTTCAGTTTCAACACATGCATCTTCGATTTGGTAGCAGTTGTCTGATGTCCTCTGACCAGTAAGAATACATGTATTGCCCTCGTCATAAAATTCACATTTTTCATGAGTGAGCTTGACATTAAAACCACCATCGCACAGTTGGCTGATACTTATCAAGTTCGCAGTTAAGCCTTCAACAAGTAATACGTCCTCTAGATTCGCAATACCAGGGACATGAAGGGTTCCTTGGCCAATGATTTGGCCATTTGCTCCTCCACCATACTTAATATTTCCTCCTTGAAACTTGACAATATTCGAGAGGAGATCTTCCGAGTCGGTCATGTGCTTAGAGCATCCACTATCGAAGTACCAGGCTCCATAGACGTGGGATTTCAGGGAGGTACAGATCATGTTGCACTTGATATCAGTTTTCTTGACCCAAACTTGTTTTAACCTGGTGTTGGTATTGATGTTGGTAACACGAGAACCAACATGGGATTCAGCAGTCAGCTTCGACCTTTTAAAATGGGTTTGCTTGTCAACTAGCTTCCAGCAGTATGGTCGTATGTGACCTGGTTCACCACAGTGATGGCACACGTATTGTCTTCTTCTTCTCTTGTGGCATTTGTTCGACTTCATCTTTTGACTTGAATTTGGCTTTTTAACATGCTTGTATCCAATCCCGTGTTTTGAACAATTCGGGATACTAGATTCTAGAATCTCATCCACCTTGGCCTTGCCTTTGTTGAGATTTGAGATGGTTTCTTGGACCTTCTTCACCTCGGTTTTCACCTTTTCTAGCTCAGCATCCTTATTGGTGAACTCTGTTTCCAAGCGGACAATAATGTCGAGCTGATCCTCCCTTTCTTTGGTAAGCTTTTCTACTTCTTTCACGAGATCTTTCACCTTGAGTACCTGTTTTCCCCAACTAACAAACAATCTCTGGTGATCAACACTTAGTTGCTCGTATTCCTCTTGATAATCAGTTATTTCTGCATTCAAGCACACGATGTTGGTTTCAAGGATACCAACATGGACGTCGTCGTCCCACACAACATTGGTAAATAAGGATGGATCAGGTTCAGTTGACTCGTAATCATTGACATCCTCTGTAGCAACCATGCTCTTCTTCCTCGGAGTATCCATAATACCTAGACAAATAAGGATCAGTACTTAAAAGGTTAAGTAACCCGCTCTAGATGCCAATTGTAAAATTTGAAGGTCTATGGTTTTAAAAATAAGTCTCAGTTTTACGATATTGTTATTCAATGTTAACCAACACTGATTACCAACATCGACCAGAGTAAAGTAAAAATATGCAGCGGAATAAAACGATAAGATCAAGATAGAACAAATTCAGTTCACAAGTAAAATACTTGTGAACTTGGGTGTACAAACCCGAAAACTATATTACTTTCTTGTTCACGTTCAATACAAAAATATAAAGTAATATATGAAAACTAAAGTATCAAAAACATGATACTAAATACTTATTGCCGAAATGGCAAGATCTTCTCCGTTGGTCACGCAACTTCGAAGAGCTTGTTAATCTCGATCAATGGCTCCAAGTAGTTCTTCGTGTTCTTCTGCTTTTGCTCGTGCGTCTTCTCTTGGAAAATTCTGTGCGTAAAGATCGTAAGTACAAGCTTTAGGAATTCCTTGTCTTAAATAGACAAACCTAGAATCCTAAACTTGGTAAATACCTAAAAACAAGTCCTAAACACAATCTAGGAATAATTAAAGTCTTTTACACAATCTAGGAAACAAATCTATAGTCCTAATTCTAGTTCCCTAATATATTTTGGGCCCAAGAAAGGCAAACAACTAAATAAGGAATTATTCCCAAGAATAAAATCCTCAACATCAAAGAATTGTGTAAGAAATATGCTCTTTCGGCATTATCAAGTAATAATGATTGATTCGATTTGTTACTCCTTCGTGAGTATACATGATTATTAATATTGCATATAACACAATGTCATTTTTCAAGAGCAATAAGTATGCAATAGAATATTAAGTACAAATAGTGCTACTTCAGGAGCAATATAAACTCCTTACTAACAATTATAAACTCATTGCTTCTTTCAGAATCATATAAACCACTTACTTGAAAATATGAAAGATAGTGATTTTTTGGAAAAACCGTGTAAAGTAGTTAATCTTATAATTTCTACAAGGATATTTTTAAAGTAAAATAAGATAAGTAAAATATGATATAATATCTTGTATTTATAATTCACAATTCTATCACAAAAAGATAATTAATATTTATCAATGATACCATAATTTGTAATGTATCTTTCAAATTTACATTTTACTATTGCCAATTCAAGAGCAATATACCAAAATTTCCAAGATTATTAAATAGCCAAATAATTATATAAATTGCTTATGAGGGGCATATTATGTTCTGAAAAAAATATTGCATTAGTTGTGCTTCATCTGAAGCAACGACTAAATGTAATTAAAATACATGACATAATATAAATAACATGGTAACGATACGAGAACAATGCTCTTAATAGTTAAAAAATCTATATAATAAAGTTGATTACTCAAGAGAATTATCATTATTCTTATGAATATTATACTATTTTTCATCAGGAAAAATACGGATTAAAGATCTTCTAATGTTCTTCAGCAACATATCATAATTAACGTTCTTCGGGAACATATCATAATTAACTAAAAATTTATGGGATGACATTATGTTTCTTCGGAAATCATGATTTATATTTTAATATTTCTTTAGGCTATTCCGCAAGATACTACGATAAACATGAATTGACAATAAATTTCATGTAGTGCACTAATATACATGGTTGCATGATTTATCAAGAAAGTAAAAGACAGCTTGATATTTCAAATTCATCGTGTTTGCATATAAATTATGGTTGTAAAATCAGTTACAAAAATCAAACCAAAAGTGTATTCTAGTTTCATATTAGTGACTAGTTCCCATTCAGATCATACTAACTATAAATGTTTGGGAAGCATCGCTTTTTATTCCGAAACACATCCAAGTAAGTATATATGGACAAGATTTAGTATTTTTATTTTTATTTCATAGTCTACTATGAAAATTATGAATTACGACATAATGCATATTAACAACTATGCAAAACTATTTCAAAATGGAGAAAAGACTTTCTTTTAACATCGCACCCACAATCAAACATTAAAAGAATATTATGCATAAAGTACATAGAGTATGGTTCATGTTCTCCAATGATTATCAATCCAATAAGACAAAAGTTTCTAATGTCATGAACGTAGATACATGATAGAAACTCGAGATAATTATATAATCTTATCACATTTTTTCTTTAATTGTAGATATAATTCATCAGAAGCTCTCTACTAATAAGAATCGATTCACATTTTGAAGCACATAATCTTGAATTAACATCTATATTAAAAGAGGAAATATGTACCTTAATTAGAATGGTCTACTCATAAAAAATATGTATTGGTGGCTAGGTTCTCATAAGATCTCGATGGACTTATGGACAAGGTCTCGTTCATCAATTGCTCGAAAAAAAAATAAAGGTAAGTAATCTCATGAAGATAATATTTAATCTAGGACTATAATATTAATAGTATATAATATTATACATTTTTTTCTTTTTCTGGATGATAAGGAGAGAAAAAAATTGTATCAAAACAAAATGCCATTTTGAAGTTTTATTTGGGGGAAGAATCCGCACAAATTTTTTTGAGGAATGTATTGAGAGATAATTTAATTTGGTTAGACAGTGTGTGGTTGGTAAACAAGAATCGGTTTTTTCAGAAAGGTATGAAATATATAGTCATATATTCAATTTGATTCCAAAAGATCCAATTTCGTTCAACTAACGAATTCTAGCCAACTGAAAGGAACTTCAAGGATCATAAAATGTGTTACTTCAAAATCACATCAAATAGTTTAGATTATATATAATATATCTATATTTTTAGGAATATTAGATTATCGCATAAAATATGAATCTTCTAAAATATTATACTTAGTTGTTTTAATTCATTAGAAACAACTTGAATTAATATAATATACATGATAAGAAAAAAAATAATATAGGACTAGAAAAAAATTAAATAAATTAAAAATATATTACTTTTCAAGAAAAAATGTACATAATTGCATAATACTCGTCAAGAATATTATATTGTGTTTATCATCATGAAAAAATAGTTTTAGATCTCATGATGTTCTTCAAGAACATATCATATCCTACTGGAATACTATTGGATAACATTGTGTTTATTCTAAAAATTCGTATCTTAATAGTTTTCTGAACTATTAAGAATGTGCACGTATTAGATCCGATCTCCACCATCCAAACTCTACGTCTATGTGTCTTAAATAATATATCCGAATTTTAACTTGATCTAACAGTTAGACCAATTGCAATCTTGTTTAAAAAAACTGCACGGACGACCCCGATAACAAAAATTCGTTCTGTTCGTAATCTAGTATCGGACTCCATAAAGTTTAGTCAGGTATTCACCATTCATATTTTATTTAGGCGAGTCCTGAATTAACTATAGAAATTTGAGCGCAATCGAACAGTTAAAAGGTCGGAAAAAGGTTATGTAAATTTACTGTGTGCTTGAATTTTTCTAAATACAATTATTTTTCTTTGGTTTTTGGAGGCTTGGGTTTACGGAGGCTATTGTGTGTTAGAAGTCAATGAGAATAGAAGAATATGTGAGGAGAGAATATTATGAGGACTACAAACTTCTATTTATAAGTACAAACTAGGGTTTAGATATACAATGGTCATTAGTGTGTGTGTAGTTATAAATAAAAGTTTGGAGAGAGAAAAATGATGAGTAGGAGAGAGAAAAAATGGCACGTATGATTTTTTTTAATTATGTAGAAATTTATGTCATAAAATTATAATAGTTACCCTAATTAATATTAATGATGATTTAGTTTCTATATTTAATTAAAAATCCAACTAAGATTAGTTTTTTTAATTATGTAGGATTTTTCTTAACATAATTAGGATAGATCCACTAATTAATATTAAAAATAATAAGAATTAATATTTAAAATATATTTTTTTTTAATTAAAAGCCACCTGAAGTAGTTTATTTTTTAATTATGTAGGAATTCTCTTAACATAGTTATGAAAGACACCCTAATCAAGAATAATTAGATCATTTGAAAATATATATATATATATGTGTGTGTGTGTGTGCGCGCGCGCGCGTACACACATATATATAATCATTTATATTTTGTATTGTGAGTTTTTTTGTTTTGTTTTAAGTTTTTTTTAATTGTGAGTCCAATAATATAAAATTTGTCACTTTTACTCAAAAATAATTTGACAAATTTTTAAAATTAAAATTTATGAAAATGCGCAAAATAATATGATTTAATACTTATTTTATTGGCTATCAACATGTTATTTATTAAATATTATTACGATTAAATAATTTTTTATATGAATTGATCTTATAATATTCAATATAATGATTTTTTAGTTTCTTTATGATTAAAAATCCACTTAGGATTAGTTTCTTTTTTTAATTATGTAAGAATTTTCTTAAGATAATTAGGATAGATACCCTAATTAATATTAAATAATAAGATCAATTGGATACATACATACATACACACACACAAATATATATATATATATATATATATATATATATATATATATCACTTATATTTTATTTTAGTTTTTATTGTGATTTATTTCATTTTACATTTCTTTGTTATTTTTTAATTGCGACTCCAACAATATCAAATTCGTCACTTTTTTTTTAAAGTACTTTGACCACTTTTTTTAATTAAGTTACACAAAAATGCATAATATAATATGATTTATATTTATTTTATCAGCTATCAAAAAGTTATTTATCAAATATTATCACGATTCAATACTTTTTTATATGAATTGATATCATAAAATAATGTATCGTGCAAAATAATACAATTGTGAACCCAGCATCGAGTGAAATGAACACTGTAACATCAACTATAATGGGTTTTTAAAAAGATCAACTAATTCCGAAACCAAGAAGAGAAAGACCGCCTTTGAAAACAAATGTTGATCAAAACAGTATTCTTAAAAACATTCATCACATATAGAGGTGTCCAGCGGTTTGCACGAACCGGCCAAACCGCCGGTTCGAACCGGCGGTCAATGGTTCGGAAAACAAATGAAAAAGTTGCTAATATTATAAAATTAAATATGAATTCATAGCTACAAAAAAAGTACCATTAAATTATAGAAAATTATTAACTAAATATAAAAATAAAAAACAATCAAAAATTACAAGAAATATAATATAATATAAATAAAATTGGGAAAGAAATAAAATGAATAACAAAAATATAAAATTTATAATTTGATTTTAAAAATTACTTAATAATTCTGTTAACTAAAAAAAAAGATAGTACGAGTACAATTAGAAAATTGATGTAATGAAAATAATAACAAAAAAAAAATTATAATCGGTAACAAGAACTTGTATTTTCTTCCATGATTTTATTTGTTGACCAGACCAGGTGATATGAGGACAAACCTAATAGTGTCATATCTTTTCAATTTTCTATATGTGACTCGAGTAAAACTCGGATGACCCAAACTTTGACCCTAAACGTGTCACAGACTTGACAATGACACTTTTTTTTTTTTCGTTTTCATAAAAAAAATTAAAAAATTATATTATGAACATAAGTGAAAGATAAATAACTTTATACAATTATTTGATTAAAGTTTGAAATCAAAATTATATGTGAGCAGAACACAAAAATGATTATATAATCGCATAACATAAAGAATACAATACATTAATTTAAAAAATTTAACTGAATAATTATTTATGAACGTTTACATATTAATAATTCGTGACTAATTACTACGACTTTAAGTATTTAACATTAGAAATCCACACATAAATGATTTATTATTCTTGGTTATATAATTACTTTCGTATAAACTGAAATCTATGTATAAATTTTAATTTATTATCGGGTTTATGAACTCACTCGGTGACTTGGTGGTTAATTACTCAGTGGCTATCTCGAGTCAATTACCGGGATAATTTAAAAAAATAACTATAGTAAAATAGAATACGAAGGCCCTCAATTAAAATTCAATACGATACCTCATTTACTTGGTAGTTCTTTTTTCATTTTTGTACTATTTTTTATATTTTCACAATATTTATATTTTCTTTATTTTCTAGATTTAGGAGATAGTTCTTTATAATATAACATTAATTAAATATATTACTTTTTATTTTAAAATATTTTAAGATTTATTTTATTATATTTTATAACTTCTTGATCTTTGTTATTGTTTTATTATCAACTTTCAATAGATAAAAAACTATTTAAAATTAAATTTATATATTTATTTAATTTACTTTATCACTATCGCAAATTTATTCTTTTAATGTCTTTAAAATAGATATTTAGAAATTAATGATAATCTTATTATATTTTTATCTGATTTCAAAATAATTTCATACTTGTATTATTACATTATATTATAATATTTATATTTTATTTCATTTAGAAATTATTAAGAACCATTTATAATCAAAACGTATATGTTATATATATATATATATAACTGAATATATATATATTTTATTATTTTATTATTTATAGCATTTTAAGTGTGTTTTGTTACTTTTAGGATTTAGTAAATGATTATTCAGAATTTAAATTATTTTTAATTTATTCTATAGAATTATTGTGAAATAAGATTTATTTTATATTATTTAAACTATTACTATCTTCATCATTTTTTAAAATTATTTGATAAGTATTTGTATATAAAATATATTTCTTATATATTATTTAATATATTTCATATTCTTATATGATTTATGTTATTATTTTATAATATTTCTTTGTTTTTTCTATTATTAAGTAATTATTTATAATTCATAATATTTTAATTCAATTTTAAAATAGTTTAGGATTTATTCAGTAAAAGTAGCCACTTTAGTGGGAACGAATAGAAAAGGTTGTTCGAGGACAATGTTGCTATACTTGGTAGTATTCATCGCGATTCTGAGTTTTTTCAAGTTGAAAGCTGAAGAAAATGAAAAACAATTCAATTTTTTATTCCTCTTCCTTGTCCACAAAAAATCACCACCCACCAGGTTAAACTGGTGCTTGCCGTTTTTATATTATTTATAATATATATGATTTTTGTGATTTTTTAATTTTAATTTAATTAATATATATTTATAATCTAAATACAATTTTTTGTATTTATTTAGTTGATTTTATTTTTTTTTTCAAATTTATATTACAAGTATTATATTTTTATTGGTTAAAAGTTTATTTAATAATTGTATAATTATGTTGATATAAATTATATCTAAAATAAAACGTACAACAAAGTACGACTAAAGTACAACTAGATTATTCAGTTGTACTTAAGTTGTACTCAAACAGATTGATGTGATTGAATTATGACATAATCTAATGATAAACTTTCGTGTACATGTTGACAAACAAGTACAACGGATACCGATAATTAGAAAAGTCTAAATTTATTATAAGATCTTCACTTTGTCTTTGATACAATGACTAAACAAGGAGATGGACTCAATGATTTGTAATAAAAGTGACTAGATATAATTGTTTCGCGACTAACTAAATGGGAGAGCTTGAAACTATTGTCATGTGAGTTAAACTATAATTTGACGTATAATGTTAGTATGCAAAAAGTTGTTTCATAATATATAAATGTGGAG
>BMAC01000702.1:592188-609160 GCA_014905375.1 Phtheirospermum japonicum
AAATAGATATTTAGAAATTAATGATAATCTTATTATATTTTTATCTGATTTCAAAATAATTTCATACTTGTATTATTACATTATATTATAATATTATATATATATATATATATATATATATATATATATATATATATATATATATATATATATATATATATATATATATAACTGAATTCATATTTTTTTTATTATTTTATTATTTATAGCATTTTAAGTGTGTTTTGTTACTTTTAGGATATAGTAAATGATTACTCAGAATCTAAATTATTTTTAATTTATTCTATAGAATTATTGTGAAATAAGATTTATTTTATATTATTTAAACTATTACTATCTTCATCATTTTTCTAAAATTATTTGATAAGTATTTGTATATAAAATATATTTCTTATATATATATTTAATATATTTCATATTCTTATATGATTTATGTTATTATTTTATAATATTTCTTTGTTTTTTCTATTATTAAGTAATCATTTATAATTCATAATATTTTAATTCAATTTTAAAATAGTTTAGGATTTATTCAGTAAAAGTAGCCACTTTAGTGGAACGAATAGAAAAGGTTGTTCGAGACAATGTTGCTATACTTGGTAGTATTCATCGCGATTCTGAGTTTTTCAAGTTGAAAGCTGAAGAAAATGAAAAACAATTCAAATTTTTTATTCCTCTTCCTTGTCCACAAAAAATCACCACCCACCAGGTTAAACTGGTGCTTGCCGTTTTTATATTATTTATAATATATATGATTTTTGTGATTTTTTAATTTTAATTTAATTAATATATATTTATAATATAAATACAATTTTTTTGTATTTATTTAGTTGATTTTATTTTTTTTTTCAAATTCATATTACAAGTATTATATTTTTATTGGTTAAAAGTTTCCTTAATAGTTGTATAATCATGTTGATATAAATTATATATAAACTAAAACGTACAACAAAGTACGACTAAAGTACAACTAGATTATTCAGTTGTACGGAAGTTGTACTCAAACAGATTGATATGATTGAATTACGACATAATCTAATGATAAACTTTCGTATACATGTTGACAAACAAGTACAACAGATGCCGATGATTAGAAAAGTCTAAATTTATTATAAGATCTTCACTTTGTCTTTGATACAATGACTAAACGAGGAGATGAACTCAATGATTTGTAATAAAAGTGATCGATATAATTGTTTCGCGACTAACTAAATGGGGCAGCTTGAAACTATTGCATGTGAGTTAAACTATAATTTGACGTATAGTGTAATATGCAAAAAGTTGTTTCATAATATATAAATATGGAGTTATTTACCTTTAATTTGTTTTAAAGCGCGAATATAGGCACTTCATCTATTCATGACTTCACCCCAATAAGAAAAAAATAAAAATGTCAAAATTACGCGCGCCCCCCTTCCCAAGAAAAAAAAATCTTCTTCTCCAACCCTTCACTACCACTCCTACTCGGCCATTATCATTGCCCATCACACCGTCGCCGCTACCGTCGAAAAGGAAGAAGAAAAAAGGTGATGGGTGGTGAAAGGTAAGTAATGGATTTGGGCGACAAAGGGTAAGAAACAGATGCAAAATAGGGGTGTTCGTCTCTGGTTTCTCGAGCATATGTCATGTGTTTGAACTTTTTGATCGAACAAAATAACGTTGTTTGAAAAAAAAATCGAACAAGCCTTTAAGGGGGTGTTCAAATCAATTTTTTGAACATGTGTTTTGTGTACGAACCAATTTTTTGTGATTTTATTTTGTGTTCAAATCGATTTTTTAAACATATATTTTGTGTTCGAAAGTTTGGTTTGAATGACTTTTTTAAAGACATTTTTTTCTTTTTCTTTCTTCAATGGCATAGCGGCGACAACATATTTTTGTGTGTATATTTTGTTTATATTCTTCAATAGACGGCGGTCATGGCAGTGGTGGCAGTGTGGGCAACAGCTGGAGTGGTGGTGGAGAGTTTATGGAGATGAAGTATTTGGGGTGTACGGTTTAATGATAATATTGATATTTTTTTGATAACATTTTTAGTAGGGTGAACTAATAAATAAAACGAGGTGCGTATATTCACGCCATTTGTTTTAAATTTGCTCATGTTGACCATATCGTGACTTGAGTACTTTAATTTATTATATTACATTCATAAATCAATAATATTATACTTACATCGAATGAAATTACACCATCCATTTCAATTCGCTCCGTGCATCGCACGAGTTAAGCAATAGTAATTAATAAAATAGATATTAGACACGAGTTTAGAATGTGACGCCTTTGAATTTTTGTAAGTATGTAACTAAGATCTAATGAATTTAATTTAAACATCAAATACAAATTTATTTAATATTTATAATAATTAATAAATAGATCAGACATGTACAAGGTAATAAATAGATTAGACATGTACAAGGTACGGGTTGGGAATAATTATTTAAATTTTTTATCTTAGATTTAAAATTCATTAATTATCAAAAATATTTTTTATATTTATCTTTTGATAAGTTCTGTGTAATACACGGGTGTTAAACAAGTATATATTAATGCAAAATTCTCCTAATCTATGTGTCTGCTTCGTATGTTTCGCTTGAATAATAAAAAATCTTGGTGCTTCGTTTGCTTATGTTTCATCCGAGCCTAATATATACCTAATTTAATATTTTCCTTTTACTAAATCTCGCCTAATTCAATATTTTCTCTTTATATTTAGCCTAACTTAATAGTTTTCTTTATTATATTTTGTCTAATTCAATAATTTTCTTTTATACTCATAATATAAAAACATAAATAAGTCATATATAATTAATAGAAAAAAATTAGATTAATTATTTTAATTAAAAGACAAATTACATTTACAAAAAAACTTATATATGAAAATAATTAATAAATAGTATTTATAATAAAACTTGAAATAATTTAATTTTGAAATTTTAAATATTTTGTGTAGGTAAATTATGATATATTTGCAATAATTGGAGTATGTAACTAAATATTAGTAATGAACTCAATCTAAATATAAGAAAATAAAATTATATAATAATTAATTAATATTTATTAGACAATGACACAATGCGAGAAGGTTTGAGAGTATGACACCTAATAAATTTTTCAAAGAATGTAACTATAATTACTAACAAAATTAATTTAAACACAAAATATAAAATAATTTAATAATAATTAATTAATATATATTACAGACGGGTTGAAAATGTGACATTTTTTGAATTTTTATAAGTATGCAAATATAATTATTAATGAATTAATCTGAATATTAAAATATAATATTAATCAATAATTATAATAATTAATAAATTGAACAGGTCACGGGTTGAGATACACATCCTTTCAATTTTAAAACTTTATAATTTCACAAATATTTTTTATATTTATTTTTTTATAAATCCCGTGTAATACACGGGTGTTAAACTAATATATATCACCCCTATATATTAATGCAAAATCCTCCTAACCTATGTGTCTACTTCGCATGATTCGTTTGGCAAATAAAATATTTTGGTGCTTCGGTTGATTAGGTGTCATCCGAGTTTAATATCTATCTAATTTAATATTTTCCTTTTATTGTATCTTTCCTAATTTAATCTTTTCATTTATTATATTTGACTAACTTAGTATTTTTCTTTTATTATATTTTGTTTAATTCAATATTTTCCTTTATTCTCCTAATAAAAATACAAATAAGTCATATATAATTATTAGAAAAAATATAAATTAGTTATTTTAATTAAAAGATAAATTACATAAGATATAATTTCAAATAAAAAATTCTTATTACGAGAATTGTTAAATAAGCAGTATTTATAACAAAAGTTAATATAGTTTTAATTTTTGAATTTTAAATATTCTACATAGGTAAATTAAGATTTATTTTAAATAATCTAATTATGTAACTAAATATTAGTAATGAATTCAATCTAAAATAAAAATATAAAATTGTATAATAATAATAATAATAATGATGGTGATGATGATAATTAATTAAATATTGATTAAATACGGTACAATGCGACACGAGTATTATATCTGTTTGATTTTTCAAAGTATGTAACTAATATTATTAACGAATTTAATTTAAACATTAAAATATAAAATAATGTAATAATAATTAATAAAAAGAGAGTAGGCACGAGTTTAGAATGTGACTTATTTTGAATTTTAATAAGTATGTAAATAAAATTATTAACGAATTGAATCTAAACATTTAAATATAAATTATTTAATAATTATAATAATTAATAAATAAATTAGATATGTATAGTCACGGGTTGAGAATACTATCATTTAAAATTTTTATTGTCATAAAACTTTGGAAGTATGAAAGATATTTTTTATATATTTTTTTTTATAAACCCCGTGCATTACACGGGTATTAACCTAACTATATATATATATATATATATAGGATCATGTGAGAATGGATCCGTAGATGAGAAATAAGAATGAATCATAACCACTAAATTTAATGCTTGTGATTAAAAATACTCGTTGGCATTTTAGTAATTAATAGGCATTTTTTATTAAATGTGTGCCCTTCTCATTTTTGCCCAGACCTTCATCCCGATCGCTTCCAAATCCCAATTTCACCATTTTCGTCTCACCCCCATCGCGAAACCCAGCTCCGGAAACCCACCTGTTCTTTCCTGACCGCTCTCCGGCGACCTGCAATTCATATCTACTGCTGGTGGTCAAAAATTAAATGAAATTCCTGTTTCTCTCTCTAAAATTCTCTCCGTCCATGGCTACTGCTGGTGGGCCGCCGCTAGCACGGCCAAGTTAGGGTTGGGCATCTCTACAATCAGAAGGGGCCACGCCGACGAATCGACCTTCATGCCCTTGAAGGCCTTCTCCGTCGCTTCCCTCTTTGTCAGCGTCGCCGCCTCCGCCGCCATGGTATCCCTTCGTTCTTCCGGCCTCCAATCTGTAAGATATTCATGCTCTTATTTTGTTTTTGGTGTAAAGAATCCCAATTTTACTGTCTGAGAGAGATCCTTTTCCAGATAGTATAGAATGAAATGCATATATGGATTTTTAGGGGTTTTTGTGTGTTTGAATGTGATTGATTAGTATATAATTAATAATTTCCTCCTGCAGCTCTTCGAGGTTTGCTTCTCGATTTTTGACCACGTGGACGGGCCGAGCAGCCTGGCGACCCGTATGGTCCTCACGAGTGGTTGGTTCGCCCTGGCGCCTATACCCGTTACCGTATTATCCCTCGCCGCTCGAAAAATACCCGAGAAACACTCGCGCAAGCGAATGTGGAGAAAATTATTCCGTTATTCGTTATGGTCTTAGAATGAAATTGTGATTTTTCAGTCTAAGAAGATGAGAATTAAATTGAAATTGTGACTTTTCTAGTTCAAGTGGAACTTGTTACATATTAATTAATTGTATGGTCTTCTTAGAATGAAGTGCTTTGTTTTTCTGACAAGTGCATGACCTTGTTTTTCTAGGTTCAGAATCAAAATCTGCCTATGGAATTTTTTATGTTGCTCATGGCTATTTGAATGAATGTGTTTTGTTCATATGCTATAGCACACTCGTTAGATCTCTATTGATTTGAGTGGTATTCATTGTGTCGTAATCAGAACAAGTTTCGATTTTAGAAGTTTTTTGCTTCTCTGTGTAAACAGCTGGTGTGAAAATGGGCAATAACAATGTAATAGTTGCTTAGGTAACACTACTTGATCTTATCTGAGCAGGTGGCGATGTGAGGACGGTGGTTTCGGTTAACCATTCTTTTTCTTTTTTTTCGACAGATTGTGAAGAAAAAAAAAGGATTAGGTCGCCGCCCTCCTTAAGTGGCTGCAGGAGGTGCCAAATTCTTTCACACATTTCTCTCGAAAAATGAAAAAAAAAAAAGTCGCCTCCTTTTCTCCGCTTCCACTGCGATGAAGACTGCCTGCTGCCGGAGCCGATGCGGCGGTGATGGTTGCGCGGGCTTTTCATTGAAAGTCGACGTTTAATCTTTTTTTTTTCATTTCTTGTTTTGCTGATCTTTTTTTCCTCTTATTATTAATTCTCTCTCACTTGAATTATTGATTCGTACTTTTACTCTATTTTTTTAATTTTATTTATTTTTGATTTTTTTATTGGAATTTAACAAGCCAAGTGATGAATTTGGATTAGAATATATCACGCCGGTCGTCTGAGGTTCGCATCACTACCTATCGTTGATGTTTAACAATCCTATTTTCTGATGTATTGTTATCTCTGTTTTTTTTTTTTTTTTTTTAATACATATAAAAAAATGTAATAGTTGCTTATTTGATTTTCTTGCAGAGATGTCTTTCACCGCGGGATGCATTGGACGAGCATTTTGTCATCCACATGGTATGAAATTGCAAAACAGCGATATTTTTGTTGAATAACTGTAATTGGATGTATAGTGGCAATGTGATCTTTTATCTTGTTTATCATATTGGCGTGTGTCATTGACCGTGCTGCCTGTGTTTGTTTAAAGCTCGAGATCGTTGCCAATATCATTTTATCACTAACTCCACGAAAGTATCAGGCTGAAGGAGTTAAGGGTTTTATGCTAATTTCACATTAAACACCCCCACCTGTTTCTTATGTCCCCAAGTGCTGATATACAAAAACTCCAAATTAGAGGAAATGACTCCATGTTTAACATGCATTGAATACACATTCTTATAACACATGGAAATAAATTAGGCAGATCTGACTCTAAACTATCAATACACCAAGCATTTTAACATAAACTCCATGTTTATTTTATTTTTTTGCTTGAGATCGTAATTTGGCTTGATTGTTTTAACATCATTTTGCGTATTGGCTTGTTCTTTGAACTTTATATATTTTTTTCAGACGCTTTCTGATAATCGTGCAAAGTGCTCCTGCTCGGGTAAATAGAATTCGAAGGATAATCCGGGAAAGGTGATTACGGCGTTGAAGGTTTTGAAAGATTCAAGTCTTGCTGATTTGAGGAAGCTGATAGAGATTCATCTCGGGGGGATCAGCAAACCTTCACTTTTCTTGTTCTTGTCGGGGACCCGTCTGGTGCTCTAGTGGCTAAGGAGAAAGAAGCAACTTTACAAGCAAGTAAGCTTCCGATTTGCAACAACCAGCTACGTGATGGTGGTCGTTTGGCTTGTCTGCGCCCTGTGAAGCCGATCCAGTGGCCTGGTCGTCATCCGTTTAGCCCTCTTGAGAACAAGATGGCAGCAGCTACAACTCCGAACTCGCATACAACAAAGAAAAGCGAAGACTGTTTTTTTTCCTGATATGGTGGTCGTTTGTGCATGTAGTTATGAACTAATGTGCACGCACGTATGAACTAATGTGCAATTTGCTGTGCACGCTTGTGTGAACTAATGTGCAGTACATTTACTTTTTTTTATACCTAATGTATATTTGTATCTTTTATTATGTAAGCACTCTTGTCTAAGTAGAAAAAACTGGAACATAATGTTTATTATGTTTTGATGTCTATTTTTTGTTGTTCTGTTTGTTCATAAGTAGAAGAAATTTTTTGCGACTCAAAAAACTGTGTTTTGCATATTTAAAATTTTTAATAATGGTCCTGATGAGGGAAAGACAAATATTTAAGTTTCCGATTTTTTAACTTCGATGGTTGCACTTTTGGTTGGACATATGTTATTGCATTACTTGTGTAAATGATATCATTACAATCCGATCATCGAGTTGGATTTGTCATTAGACTCAAATAAAGCATTATCGATGTACGATAAGAAAATATATAGACATGTTTAAATACAAGATAACAAGCAAATAGAGAAAGAAAACGCAAAAAATGTCTTATTTCTAAATCTCAGACAAAACTATAGTCTAATTAATTTGTATGAAAAGCCCAAAAGACCAACACCTAAAATAGGAATTTATAAAATACCATTGTGCATAAATTATTTTACTATTGTGCAAGATTTATTGATCGGTTGTGCAAAATATCATACTTGTTTGTGCACAACCTGCGTCGCAAAATTAAGAGTAATAAAAAAAAGAAAATAATATGCAGGGTCTTGAACTCTGCCAATTGCTCCTTTGTTTTACATAGTCTTGAAAGCTAAAAATAAGAGCTAGGTGTCATGACTTGAACAGGCTCACAATTGTGGGAAGAACATTCAACATCACCTGCAAAAGCTCGCATTCAATCAGTGCACAAAAAAATACATGCCACATATAACACGACAGAAAAACAAATCACACGACAACCACATCAGACAACATGTACAAATTTTTTTAATACTTCGCGACACGTGCAAAACACCATTCAGTACGGACGTGCACAAGGGAATACACTAATGTGTAGAAACTGACACTGAATTGTGCAGAAAACAAATCAGACAGCAACCACATCAGACGACGACATGTACTGATTTTTTTAAGACTTCACGACACGTACAAAACACCATTCAACACGGACGTGCACAAGGGAACACACTAATATGCACAAATTAACACTGAGTTGTGCACAAAACAAATCAGACAGCAACCACATCAGACGACAACAAGCACAAATTTTTTTAAAACTTCACGACACGTGCAAAACACAATTCAGCACGGACGTGCACAAGGTAACAAACTAATGTGCACAAACTGACACTGAGTTGTGCACAAAACAAATCAGAAAGCAACCTCCTCAGACGACGACAAGCACAAATCTTTTTAAGATTTCACGACACGTGCAAAATACCATTCAGCACGGAAGTGCACAAGGTAACAAACTAATGTGCACAAACTGACATTGAGTTGTGCACAAAACAAATCAAACAACAACCACATCAGACGACGACAAACACAGATTTTTTTAAGACTTCACGACACGTGCAAAACACCATTCAGCACGGAAGTGCACAAGGTAACAAACTAATGTGCACAAACTGACACTGAGTTGTGCACAAAACAAATCAAACAACAACCACATCAGACGACGACAGGACACAGATTTTTTTAAGACTTTCACGACACGTGCAAAACACCATTCAGCAGGGACGTGCACAAGTTAACAAACTAATGTGCACAAACTGACACTGAGTTGTGCACAAAACAAATCAGACAACAACCACATCAAACGTCGACAAGCACAAATTTTTTTAAGACCTCAGGACACGTGCAAAACACAATTCAGTAGGGACGTGCACAAGGTAACACATTAATGTGTACAAACTGACAATGAGTTGTGCACAAAACAGACAACAATTAGCCCAAATGCACATCAGGCGAGTTTGTAAATCAGATGCACTATTATAATTAGATGAATTGACCTAATTTAAAAGAAATATTACCTGATTCGTCCAAAATCGAAGCCATTGGTGTGCAAGAAAAATCAAATCGTAGAAAACAGAAAAAAATTCGAGCAAGACCCTCCAAATCAAACAAGATCGTGCCTCCAAAATCAAAATTTTTCCCCAAAATCGAATAGAATCGTTTTTGAATAAAACCTAGAAGAGAGGGATCGAAGAATTCTGTCTTGATCGAAAAGAGAAGCAGAGCGGGATGCTGTTTAGGTTTTGCGGGTGGCCCAGATTCGGTTTTGCCAAGGTTTCGCCGCGGTTGTCCAGAGTCTGTTTCGCAGAGCGGGATCGAAAGTGGCATGAACAGGGAGAGAGAAACGGCCAATTTCACGAGAACAGGGTTTTGAAGAAACTGGATTTCTCGTGACAGGGAGATATCGCGTGAACACAGAATTGTGTGGACATATTATCTTGCGTTGTTTTCCCTATTTTAGGATTTATATTTGTTTTATTAAATCTAATCCATTAGATTAGATTAGTTCTAATAGCTATGATTCATTCTCATTTCTCACCCACGGACCCATTCTCATCGGAACCCAACCCTATATATATATATACACCGCCCAGCTTGCAGCCAAAAAGAATAATCAAATCAAGCTTGTTACAGAACAGACATTCCATTCTTTGTTATAGCCCCAGACATTCCATTCTTTGTTATAGCCCTGCTACAAGAAATTTCGAAATTATATCCAATTTTTATCCATCATGTCCACAAGCATTTTCAGAACTTAAACAAAACTAAATATGCAATTTATGTCAACAAGTCACAGGCAAATTTAACACACAATCGTCCAAGACGTGTAGAGAGAACATGCATCAATTAATGAAATCACAGTTTCATAATTTTCAATTCCCAAAGGATATTCAACACAAAATGTCTATTAGACTAGCTTGTTTACTCTAAAAACCAACAACCACATCCACATAGGATTCAAGGAACAAGCCTTTGTTTTAAAACTAAATTATTCTAAAACTCAACACTTCCCACGAAATAAAATGCAATACGTCAGCAAAATCAAATACGACGTTTCTTCGGGAGACGGCACCCGTTATGCGGTTTACGCGTTGTGTCCTCCAGATACACAACCGGGTTCATATCCCCCCGCGAATTCGTATACCCATCTTTAAAGCTCAGAATCGCATCCTTCTTTCTCCTAAAAAACGTGAACCCATTCACCTTCACAACAACTGACCTCGTTTTCATCTGTTTCACTTTACGCCCAATATGCTCTGCGGCCGCATCGCCCGAGTACCGAGTAAGTTTACCGCCTTTGCCTGCCAGCTGGCCGGCCGAAACCCCGGCTTTCTTGTTCCCTTTAGAATCGGTTACCGTTACAAAGGCGTTATTGCGCAGGAGCTTTATGTGGACGATATCGGCGTTCGACTCGAGCTGAGGATGCTGGTAAAGGGGGGTGCGAACGTTAAAACTGTTGTTTTTTTGGAACGAGTCGGATGAAGGCGGGTAAAGTGGAGGACGCCCGTTTATGTCATTTTGGAGTAGTCCCTGAACGTAGTTGATGGATCTGGGAGGAGCCATTCGTGCCTCGTTCTCGGCTGAGTGGATGAGGTTTTTGAAAGTCAGAGCGTATGAGATTATGGGACTTTTATTCGGACCTGCATTTCATGTTACGGGGCATGAAAAGTAGTTATTAGAAACTTAATGTTGTTTAGAAACACGAACTCACCAGAGTTCTTGATTAATAATAATCTTATGAAATATATTATCATGTTCTTGGGACTAAACGGAGATGGGGATGGGGGTTGGCTAAAAAAAATCCAGGAAAAGTTCGAGAATTAGTCGACAAAATATATCGTTGCGTGGTGGAGCTGACAACATATAGGCATCATACATTCAGAATCCATATAAATTGTTCTTATCTGCAGTCTCCATTTCAAATTGAATCGTATTGGGATTATCCTACTAATAGGAAAGTCTGAGCTAGGTTAAATTTTCTCTAGAAACTAAGATACAGAAATGGAGACATATACACACACACACACCAAATATACTTAAATTTACAAAAACAGAAAGTAAAACTGGGATTATATGTGATAATTGATAAGAACAGAATTAATTTAACAAAATCCAGAAAACTCGCATCAAAACAGGTGGAAATAATTTGCGAATATGTAAAAAACCTTCTGCAAGTATTTAATTAAGTTTAAAAAACTAATAATCAACAAAAACTGGACTTAAAAAAAAAACAGAAATGAAGAAGAATATAAACCAACCGGAAAATGCAGAGGCGTTTTGTGGGATCTGGGAAAACGCACGGATAGCACGACCGAACCCAGATCCAAGGGCCCGAGAAGCTTGCCTGTGAATTTGAGCCCGCAGCCCCGACCCGAAGATAGATCTTTGAAACATCGTTTTATGGGATTTACTTTAGAGATTTGATTTGAATCAGATAATATAAATCACATGTGAGGTTTGAGGGTTTAGGCGTGATTGACTGTGGAAGGAAAAGAAAAAGATTTTTTTTATCCCACTAAAGATTTTTAAATTATCTCATTAATTATCCTAAACCCTTTTCTTCATTTTTTTCACAACTTTTCATCTCACAATCCCCAAATTACAGAATTACCCTTCATTTATTATCTCTCCACCGCCAAGCTCTCATCTCCCTCTCACAAGTCGAAAATTTGTTGAGCGTCGAACTCATTATTTACTCAAATCACCCAACTGTAAATTAAGTGCAGAAATTAATTGGGCGAGACTGAGCACCTCTGGGTCTGGATTACTGTTTTTTATTGGAAATTCCCCCAAATTTCCACTATAAAATCACACACCACACCAGCTTTGGAGTCATGGTTGAGTCGCTCAAACCAGTTCAGAGATTCTTATTTGGAACAGAAAAGAAAAAATATTTAAAAAAGGTTAGACTTCAAATCTAAATCATCTTTCAAATACATAAGGCTTTTCTTCACATGAATTTAAGAAATTGCTTTTCTTAGTTTCTCAGTTACGAAGATTCACATCTGTCCAGACAACTCACTATGTTGTTCTAGCGTATGTATTTGTTCAGAAAATTGTTATCCAATCGGTTACACATTTTATTGTTGATTCGAGAGACTTTATTTAGTTTTTGGGGTCCTTGATGGGTATTATGGGTTATATTGCTACTCTATATACTGTTTTGTGTGCTTTCATTTTTCACGTAGCAAGTATCGACTCACACATACTACCCATAACTTCAGCTGCATATCATTGTTCATAAAGATTACCTTTTAATATGCGTATTGTTGGTTTGATGTTGTTAGATGGGTACTAGTTCACAATAATCTACGACTTGTGTTGTTGGTGTTGATGCCCAATGGCCACATCAAAATGTGAGGTTTTTTGTGATGTTAATGTACGATGATGTAGTGAAAGGTAATGTTGTTGGTAGCAATTCACACACATCCACTCTTGTTCATTTATGGCTATACATACACGATGAGACAATTACATAGCAAAAGCGATCGACTCAAGCAAAGGTGGAAAAATTACCACAGGATCCTGACCACTGCTACCGGGTTTGGTTGGGATGAGGCAAATGGGCTAATCATCGGCTCAGAGGAGTTTTGGGCTTTCTGGATATCTGTAATCTATTGAACCTTCTCCTCGTTTCGTGTTGATATTATTTCTTAAAACTTTATTTTATTTTACTAATGTGTATCTATTTCAATGGATAGCCAATGAAACGCACTATGTTTATGAAATAGAAAACTGATGAACGTAGGTGCTTGACTCATCTTCTTTGCTGCTATTTAAAGTTTTGGAATTTCGTTCTTCGCAGATTTTGTGTTCTTCTTTATTAGTGTAGCAATGTTATGTATTATAATGATAAATTAATATCTGGGTCTAATTTTTCTATTTCATTTTACAGTTAAACTTGTATCATTTCATGCACCATTATAATAATTTAATGACAACTAATGTATGAGGCCAATCATTGTGACGTTTTAGGCTTACATGACAAATTATTAAGTTTTAATGCATGTAGGATGTACCATTCAAATAGCGATGAGGATTACATAGCAGATCGGGGGTTCCGATGATGATAATGTCGACTAAGTTGCGGATGATATTTATGAAGATGTCGTTGATGATGTGGCGGACGACGAAGAGGTCTCGGTTAATTATTTCCTAGTGACACTTGTATTCAATGGAATGAAAGCGCGTGAACTCTTATAGCAACAATCTAAAGGTTTCTTACGCTTGTACACAATAACACCCCAGTCATTCTCAAACATGCTAAAAGAACCTTTTCGTACACCTCGGTTCCCAGGCTTAGATTGGTTGGGCAAGTTGTTAGTTGGTCACGACCAGTGCTTCTACGTTTCCTTTCTTTATTTGCAGTATTTCACATGGCATCGGAGTATAAACAAGCACCCAATTTCGATGTCATGCCTCAATAGATCTAAAAGACTACACAATTGTTTCCATATTTCAAGGTACATTACGATACACATTTCCCATTAGATTTTGCAAATTGAATTCATAACCATTGTAGATTATCTATTTATGTTGGGAATTTGAAGGATTACATTGGACCAATTAACGGGACGATTATCCCTGCTTAGGTCCCACATCATAAGCATTGGATGTGGGTCTCGAAAGGGGCCTCTTTCTTAAAATATAATGATCGCTTGTGATTTCAACCTCAACTTCACTTTTGTGCAATCTGGGTTAAAGGGAAGTGCAAATGACGCACGAGTATTTGCAGAGGCATTGTCTATTACTAAATATAATTTTCCGTGGCCATCGGAAGGTGTAATTTCTTTCCCTCTCAATTTTTTCACCTCATGTCATGTTATTACAAGTCCAGTATTTACCCGTTTCAAATTATTTCGAATAAATGAGCATTACAGTATATTTTATTGTTATTTGATAACATAACAAGTTCATTGCAAATGTGTACAACCTTTACATGTAACAATATGTAAAATAAATGGGTTACACAGGTAAGTACTATGTTATGGACTTCGTATACTCCAACTTTACACGGTTTTTGACACCGTATCGTGATGAGAGTTATCATCTACTGGAATGGGTCGGTGAAGATCGCATTCCTTCAAAAACAAAGGAGTTGTTTAATTGATGTCATGCAACTCTGAGAAATGTGATTAAACATTATTTTGACATTCTCAAACAACGATTTGCGATGATAAAGGGATTAATGCCAAAATAGTTTACCAAGTGGACATTGTAATCGCGTGTTGTGTAATCCATAATCTTGTTAGACAATTCGATTCGAATAATTCACTATTGGATTCAGTGGCCAATCTATATTAGATTGCACCCCAGACGAGGAATACTTATATATATATATATTTATATATGTGTGTGTGATTAGGTTCAATGAGAACCATATCTTACGTGTGAACCTCGAGTCAATTATGGTCTTGAAATCAGATTTTTTGTTATTTCCTTATTTAATTAAAACATTATAATAAAAGCACTACTGATGTATATAATTGAATATTAATAAAGCACTGCTGGTATATAATAAAAGCACTAGTTCACAAGTGTATATATATATATATATAGAGAGAGAGAGAGAGGGAGAGAGGGGGAAAGGAAAATAATAGAGAGGAGATGAAGTAATTAGAAAAAAAAATATTTGCCCCTCAATGTATGCTGTTTTTTTCATTTTGCCCCCCAAAATATTTTTTGTTCCACTTTACCCCCTGATTTACAATAATTTTCGACGTTACCTCCTATACTTTATTTCTGGCGGAATAGTCCTTCTAAATTCAATCGAGGGGCAGATGGGGGAAAGTGCAAGAATCTTATAGTTTTATAATTGGGGGGGTAAAGTGCAAAAAAACTTAAAGTTTGGGGGCAAATTAAAAAATATATAAATATTGGGTTTTTGTCTTAAGTTTTTATATTTGAAAAAGATATAGAATTTTTATTTATACACACACACACACAAAGTTGTCAATATAATTCCAATTATATAAAAAAAAATCTCATAAATTTCCAATTAATATTTATAATTTTGTAAATATAAATGTTCTCAATACATCTTTTATATTATTAAATATGAAACAAATGACTAATTATTATGTAAATTATTAGGCTAAAAAATATAATAATATATTATTATATAATATGATTGAACAAAATATAATAAAGTTGTATTTCGTATATGCATTATAATATTATCATTCGATATTATTATTTCTATAAAAAGTTTGATTAGATGTTATTTTAATCACGAGTACATTGTTATATAAGATTGTATCACATATTACTCAGAGAAAAAGTGTAAGAACGACTTTAATATTTGCGTTCAAGTGCAATTATACTTATATTATAAAATAGTTTTTTAATTATATCTTTTTAACTATATTACTAATTATACAATTATATATATGTATATATATATATATATTGACAAACACTTGTCTTGTGTTAGGTCAGATTAACAGGTCATGACCTGTTAGGCCATCTGACCCGATATTATAATGTATTGGTTTTTGTACTATGATATATTGATTTTTGTACTCAAAAGTATTGATTTTTCATAAATTTTTGACTTGTGCTATGATATATTGGTTTTTATACTATGATGCATTGGTACTATGATGTATTGGTTTTTTACTATAATGTATTGACTTTTGAACTATGATGTATTGTCATAAAATTTTGGCTTAACGAATGATCCGTTAGTCCGAACTGACAAGAGTGCTACCAATGGGTCGAATTATTAAAATGGGTCCATAGGGCCAAATCTCAGCCACTCATTAGGTTTAGATCTGATGGATGTAAATTAAATGGGGTATGATTGACTAATAAATATATAGCATGTATTATTGCGTACCTGTACTAATAACTGTGCATCATCGGACATGTAAATGTGAATTAAAAAACTATTAAATGTGCAGTAAAACTGTTTGAAATTGGCTTGGAGAAACATGACATATAATGCAAATATCGTTGTTATTCTAATAATGCATCAATGTACGTCTAAATGTGCTACATGCATCTAAATGTGTATTGAATTTCTATTTTTAATTATTTGGTTTTTGAAAATAATTTGAATTATAATTTTTAAAAGTACAAGTTTGTTGGAAAAAATGGTATGGGTATTGTTCCTTAGATCGTAAGGAATAATATGGTGTAATTTATTTTGGAAATATATATATATATATACACACACACTAGTTTAACACCCGTGTATTACACGGGATTTTTAAAAAATTAAATATAAAATATATTAGTGAAAGTTACAAAGTTTTAAATTTAAAATAAAAAAATTGAAAGGATGTGTTCTCAACCCGTGCCCTGTTCAAACGAAGTATCAAAATTTCTTATTTTCCAAACGAAACATACGAAGTAGAAACATAGATTAGGAGGATTTTTTATTAATATATAGGGGTGATATATATATATATATATATTGAGACTTATAGAGAGATTTCAATAGAATAATTATTAATTGAGGAGAGAGAGAAATATAAATGACTTAATTTATATTAGTCATTAATATTAATATTCATTTAAATGTTAATTGATGAATATTTAAAAATCTATTGATACACATTTAGAAAGACATAGATGTATTTGTCACCCAAACTAACTTATATCTATTGGATCTAATATATTGGATGACTGTGATTTGGCCCTACGGACTCATTATAAGAAATGGACCCATTGGATCCACTCCCTATATATATATATATATATA
>BMAC01000702.1:621130-652459 GCA_014905375.1 Phtheirospermum japonicum
CTAATTATCAAAACTAAAGCAATAATTAAATTAATCATGAACAAATCATCACCAAGCATGAACAAGAGAATAAACGCAACGACTAATTATTATTAAAACTAAGAATCTCAAGGTTCAAAACTCAGCGATTCAATGTTCAAACGATTCGAAATAACTAAACGGTTCAAGAACTCAAACGAAAACAATTAGAATCTAAAAACTAAGAATTAAACTAAGAATTAACTAAAGTTTAGAGAACTTATTAAGTAGCTAAAGGTGCTGAAAGTTCTCCGTGAATCCGGGTTGTTGGTGGTTGCTCTTCGTCGAAAAATTGGAACTTGAACGAACGTCTTCGTCTTGGTGTTTCGGATCTTGAATCTTCGACGTAGATCTTGAAAATATGTTGTAGGGTGTTGAAAATAGGTTTCTCAACCCTAGGTAAGTGTTTGGGTCATGTTTGTGTGTTTAATCCGAAATATGAAGGGTTTATATAGTTATTTCATGACTTGGCGCACAAGAAACCCTAAAAATTACGATTCTGGGCCGTCGCGTCGATCGACGTCGGTTCTGGCATCGGACTGACACGAAACTGGTCGACGCTATAGAGACCGTGGCAGGTGCGTCGATCGAGTCGATTCTCGCGTCAATCGACGCGAACTGGTCGACGCTACAGAGACCGTGGCAAGCGCGTCGATCGACGTCAGTTCTCGCGTCAACTGACGTGAATGGTCGATAGTGTGCGCAGCGCTCGACAGGGCTCGGCAGGCGTGCATCGGTCGACGCACATTGGATCGACGCTACAGAGAGTTGTGGTCGTCCAGGCCTTTCTAAAACGGTTCCAGGAGAAAAACCGTTATAGAAAGTCGACAACTTTAAATTCTTCAAATCGCGGCCCGTTTTCGCTGAAACTCCACTCGTACGCCCATCCTCGACTATCTTCAGGCCAAAACACCTCAAAATCCTGTAATAAACATTAAATTAATTAATTGTAATTAAAATATGATAAGATAAGTTGGAGATAAGAAAATACAAAAATATGCTCAATCTATCAAACTTATACCAAAAATAAACTAAAATACTAATAAAAATCAAGACAAATTCGTGCTAATCACCAATCAATCAAGACTTTTAAGAACACAAGTGTTTCCAAGCACCTTATGAACAAATAAAAGTCAAAACATGAAAATAAATAAAGGGATCATACTTGAATCAAAGGAATTATCACAACATTATTCATATCAATCGCCAGAATAAAAGGAAACTCGCTAGACATGTTCACTATTTCATACAGCTAATTTATCAAACATCTAGCATTCCTAATGAAAAGTAAAAAACAAAGATAAACCCTTGAAGCGTGTGGATTGTTAACTCTCCGTGCTCCACATATTTCTCCTCCAAATTTACTCTCAAATTGACTCAAACTCATAAAAACTATTGTGGATGATGGAATGAAGCCTAATGTGTTTCTTACTGTTATGCTTCATGTTTTTGATAGCTTGTAGGCATTTTTTATAGTGTAAAATCAAATATTGACCATTAACTCTAATTGTGGACCATTTTGTAACACCTGTTGATGCATTATCGACCACATTAATCAACCACTAATTGGGTTGATAATTGTTGTCGTGTAAATATTACGCAATAGCAGTTTGGCTATTGACCACTACTCAGGTCGCTAATTATTAACGTTATGAACATTAGCGACCCCTTCATCAACCGATAACGAGGTTGATAGTGAGTCTCCAAGCCCAGTTGACTTGTGGGTTGTGTGGATTGCTCGAGGCCTGGTCCAATGGCCTCCTTTCTTCCTTGTATTTGGCCTAAAGCCCTAATCTTGTTATCATTAATCCCAAAGGAGCTCAAATTTCCTACAAAAACAACAAAATCATATTAAACAAGTAATAACATCCAAATAATATAAACTGACGTGTTTATTCTCCAAATCCCTATAAACTATCTATATCATAATTTTAAACTAGTATGAAGAAATGTGATACTCTATGCGGATGGATGATGGAAAGGGATGAACTTGGACTGTTTTAAGGTCCTCCTTTATATCCAAAAATGAAATCTCTATCATTAAACTATATTTTAACGGTTTCTGAACCGTTAGTGATTGAGTTTGTGACCACGAACATTCATTGTGATAATGGCACTCAGTAATGACCTGAGTCATTAATGGTCTCCGTGAAAACATCTTTAAGTATTTACCCAAGTCACGATCGCAAAGGGGGTCTCGGCTACGTTTTTGGGGGCCGTTGACTCATTTACCTTGTGGGCTTGTTCCTAGCTTCACCGAGTTGGTTCTTTTATTCTAAATCTTCATTATTTTCACCCTTATGCTCTTTTAGGCCCAATTAACTTCAATATCCTATAAAAATAACACAATAATATCAAACACGTAATAACATCCAAATAATAGAAAATCAAGGTAAAAGATGTTATAAATGCACAAATCATATATGAAACATAATCAAATAAGTCCCAATATGTGCATAAAAAACGTGTTTATCAAATACTGAGGGATATACTATTTCTCGATAAAAGCTCTGAAAATACCGAGAGCCCCAATCCCTCGGTGATGTGCGTATAAAATTAAAAGTAGAGATGTTATAGCCCGCATTTCCTTTCCTTTTCTATTTTCTTCTTTATTTCTGCCTCCACCACAGCTGGCGTCTCCTCCGCCCACTAACGACAGTCGCCTGCCGTAAGAAACCACCACCATCCCCACCTCCTACTTCAAGCAACTGCCACCATCCCTGCACCTGTTGCAAATAACCACGAGCAATGAATGTAAACAACCACCACTGATGATCTCCGTCTCCAGGCATCATCATAGTCGTGCTATCATCACCTCTTATAAGCCCATCTCTGCCACTACAAAACCACCTCTCAGAGATCCAAATGTACTTTTGCCACTACTGCCACCGTCGTACGACTCTACTGCCACTATTGTTCCTAGTCTCGCTGCAGTCTCCTCACCGCCGTCTCGTGGTTAGTCAACAAGTAATTAAGGTAAGTTCCCCAGTTTTTCATCATGTTTAATTAAATTTGTTGTTAAATTAGATTTTTCTTTCCTTATTTATGAGTTAATTGTGGTTCAATTGTAGGTTATAGGGCTGAATTGAGATTTATAGGGTATTGAGGGTTCAATTGTTAATTTGAATTTTAATGAGTAATTTGGGGTTTAATTTAGATTAATTATTGCTTACTTTAAATTAGGGTTTGATTATTTTAACTAGGGGGATTAGTTATACATTAAGAGTTTAATTAGGACCTTATTATACAACTAGGGTTTTATTAGTTTAATTAGAGGGCTTAATTATACATTTAGAGTTTAATTAGATTAATTATGACTTTGTTATATAATTATGGTTTAATTAGTTTAATTAGGACCTTATTATACACTTAGGGTTTGATTAGTTTAATTAGGACCTTATTATACACTTAGGGTTTGATTAGTTTAATTAGGGGGCTTAATTATATGCTTAGAGTTTAATAATTTTAAGTAGGACTTTATTAAACAATTATGGTTTTATTAGTTTAATGAGGGCTTAGTTATACCACTAGTTTAATTGAACTTGTCGAGGTTATTTTATGAATATATATATAAATATATATATATATATATATATATATATATATATACCTCTTCATGAATTATGGAATTATTAAATTATTTTTTGTTTATGAATCATTGTGGGTATATTAGTTTTGTGATTGGTTTGTTTTGTCATTGTTTGTTGTGGTGACGCTGGTAGTTGATGACATGGTTTACGACATTGACCAAGAGGTTTTGTCTCCAATCATGGACTTAAGGTTTTGAAATATGATGATTATACATACATACATACATACATACATACATACATACATACATACATACATACATACATACATATATATATATATGTGTGTGTGTGTGTGTGTGTGTGTGTACCTCTCCATGAATTGTGAAATTATTTTTTTATGAACTATTGTGGGAATATTAATTTTGTGATTGGTTGGTTTTGTCATTGTTTGTTTTGGTAACGTCGGTGGTTGATGACATGGCTTACGACACTAACCAAGAGGTTTTGTCCTCCAATCATGGACTAAAGGTTTTGAAACCAAGAGATTTTTTGTTTATGAATTATTGTGGGTATATTGGTTTTGTGGTTGGTTGGTTTTCTCATTATTTGTTGTGGTAATGTCAGTGGTTGATACATCGTTTACGACACTAACCAAGAGGTTTTGTCCTCCAATCATAGACTAAAGGTTTTGAAATGTGATTATTATTTTGATATGTGGTAGGGGTTTTGAAATTTGGTTTCCAATGTTGGCACAACTCCATCTTCCTCACAAAGAGCAAGTAAACTCAAATCTCCAACATCATCTAGGATCTCTAATTGCATCATCCCCACACTCTCATCCATAAAATCATCAAAAATCATAAGAGGGGTGATGCACATATACAAACCCTCTACCTAAACCTCTTTAACCATCCACCAATAATGTATTCCAAATTGAGTCACAAACACCCGGGGTGGGTTCCACCACATCAAGAATTGGTACTTTGTCAAAAGTAAGTCATTTTGCCTCATCACAGTTACCCACACTATTTCCATTCATCATTTCTTAAATAATGGCATATGTCCATTTGGAGTGCTCTTCACAATCACTAGAATCCAAGTATGCTTCCAATGTAATGTTAATGTTACAAAGAGTCTCTTTAAAACCTGGAAAAAATTCAAGAGGTGGATATGAGGGTTCACACCCATTTGAGTAAGGAGCATAGTCGTGCAAGACATCGGGGTGGTAGTTGACTTGTTGGTTGTGGTTGGAAGGAGGATGTGGGGCATATCATCATAGATCGGATAGTATAGAGTTAAGGTGGGTAGAGCTTAAGAGTTGTAGCTCATATAAAAATAACTGGAGTCAGGTGGAGCATACAAGTCATATCATGTATAATAAATTAGTGAGGTGGCTGGAGCATATGAATCCTTATAATTTGGATTATGGAAATCGAAAGATGAGGCATAAGGAACATTACTAGGATCATGGTGATCGGGTAGAGCATAGGGATCATTGTGTCTTGGATTGTAAGAATTTGTAGGTGGGGCCCATTGATCACTCCATTGTTGATCCGAAGATTTAGAAATAGGAGAATGGAACATCCCTATGAACAGATCATAGACTTCATCCCACATCTTCAAGGAATTGGGTTCTAAATTCATCAACCATATTCTTGCCCGAACCTTCAACATTAGATAAAAAGTCGCATCATCACTTGATCCTTGGCGAGTCCTTGGAGAGGGAAATATTGGATGATGACATCATACTCATGGATAAAATTAAGTGGATTCTCGTAGGGGAGCCCATGGAAAAACAAGATTAGTTTGGAGAAAAAATCATCAAGATCACCCTCACATCACGGGGCTAAATCTAATGGCCAGTCTACGAGTGTGAGGAGCGTAAGGATTAGCGTGTGGTAGAGGTTCTCTATACTTAGACATTTTTGGGTTTGTTAAATCTCGGAACTCAAAAGATGTGGTTGATTATTGATGTAACTTGAACACGAAACCCTCAATATATGAGATTAAACGCACCAGCGAGAGGCAAGAAAAATAAACAAAAAGAAAAACCAAACACGTACAAGATACAAAAGCAAAACAAACAAAAATATAAACTGAAATCACAAAGAGCAAACACAAAAACCAAGTCTTTTAGCCTTTCCTGGTAACGGCGCCAAATTTCTAAGTGATCTCAAACGCACTAATTTTACAAACGTTTTGGGATTGCCCGCAAGAGAACGGGGTTGATCATAGTGCGGTGAGGCGACTTAAGTCATATCTCACAAGGAAGATTAATCAGAAGTGTTTTTTGTGTTTGAATCATGAAAATAATGTAAGAAAATGCTAAGTTAAACACACGATCAAATATTCAGGGGTTATGGTTTTTAGCGACTAAGACAAGAATTTAACTTACAAAATTGAAATAAAAAAGATTGAAAAGATCAATAAAACGAGAGTGTAGGGCTCTAGACTTGTCTCCATTATCAATTGGCATTTATTGAACACTTAATCTACAAGTTAGTCTTTTTCAATCCCAATTTGGATATTACACACCCAACAATGTCAATTGATGGTTCTAAACTCAACTAGGCACTAAACCCATAAATCTTACCCAATAATCATGAGAGTCGCATTACGTAATTAATCTAAGAACAAGTATTAATATCATAAACCAAGAAGTATTTCATGATCAAACAAAATCAAATATAAGGAAGATTAAATTACAACTAAAGCTTGGAGGTTGTAAATCAAGAACAAAAAGTTAGGAAAATCATGAATTTCATAAACTTAAACAAAAAAAAAATCATTGGATGGAAAATGCACTCAAACTACTCCTAAATAATCAAAGATGCTACTACAATGCTTGGACAAAGACTAAGAAAGAATCTAAACTACAAGTTTGTTTTGCCCTGAAAGTTATGCCGAGCACCTGCTTCTTCTCGGAGAATACCCTTATCTGCTTCAATCAAAAACACGTTAGAAAGGACCACTAGGGGTTTTCTGGTGGAAATCTTTCCGATGCTTAAGTCAGTTAAGCATTTTAAATCGAAATCAGCAAAATCAAGAGAAGAATGCTTAAGAACGTCATACCTCTTTCAGTCTTAGGGCTGAGATATTTATAGTTTTTGCCAGGTGGGACCCTTCCGAGATCCCAAAAATAGAAACCAGCGAATCTTGGGCCATTATTCAAGCTGACCTGACCAGGAAGCTTCTGCTAAGGGCAGGATAGCTTTGTCACTAAGTTCTTCAGATTTCTGACCTGATCTCCCGAGACCTTATTCAAGGTTTCAAACCAGGTCAGGACAATATCCATCTATCAGTAAATATGTCCGCCTCATCTTTCTTTTTCCCGAGGCTTTAGGTCAGCTCATCCCCACCAGGTCTACTAGGGTAAACTCCCTTGCAGGATGTCTTGACCAGATTATCCTACCTGCGACAAGTAGAAACATGACCCCACCATCGTAGATCTTCCTTCTTTCCTAACCTGAGCAGGATAAATTCCACCTTTGAGACACAATCCCACATCAGGCTTAATCTTCATAAGTCTCGGGTCCAACTCGTCCCCTTTTTCCTCTCAGGGTTAAAATGGCAACTCAAGTCATCCCAACCAGGTCTTAATCTCCTATGCCCCTTGATTTCTTCAGTTCAGGCATATTTAGGTCGTACCAACCAGTTCCCCCCACCCCCAAGCGGTTGGGATGAACCGCAAAAACATAGGGTTTCCTTTCAAGCAGTTGAGATCTTCAACACGTCTTTTCAAATTCCTCAGTCTGTCCTACATGAATCCCATTGAATTCGCCTTTCAAATCATGTCGTATTTTTAAGGATGATCTGTAGCGTCTGATATTACATCTCCAACGGTTGAGATCCCAACACGTCTCCTCAAGTATTGTGCCTCTGACGCGCATTAAATGAATGAATCCCATCAAATCTCCCTTTTCCCAAAAATTATTTTCAAAACTCTTCCCTTTTCTCCCGCGATTCACTTATCATTCTCATTCCTCTTATTCACCAGACACTCGTTTTTTTTCTCTCTCTCTAACTTGCAGCTTCACCTCCTTCAAGCATTTTCTGATCACCTTCAAAACCAGGTATTTTTCCAGTCTTTTGTCTTTTCAAATTACGTCTACTCAATCATCTTCTTCCTCTTCTACCCACCGGAGCTCGGCTCCTTCTTTGCTGGCAATATTCTCTTCTTCCCCGAACACCTCAGCGAATGGCTCCCTCTTATCCTAGGACACCCCGTTAATACGATTTCTATCTTTTGCGATAAGACGGTGGAAGGGCTGAGGCCAAGATTTCAATTTCTGGCAGAATTCTCGTTAGTTAATCCAGGCATAGGTGAGAGGGCTTACCAGCCATGGGCCGGTCACCTGACTTTGTTTCTCGACCAATTGTAGGAGGGGTTGCGCTTCCCCATCAACCCCCTCATACTAGAAATAGCCCAAATGTACAAAATCCCAGTAAACCAATCCGTCCCAAATTCCTTTAGGATAATCATAGCCCAGACATTTTATTCACTGTTTCAGGCCAAGAGTGCTTATTTCAGGTACTTTTATCTATGTGCTCGCCCCGGCGTCCGTTTCTTAACCGGCGGTCCTTCTTCCAACAAATCCTGGAAGAAGAAATTCTTTTATGTACATTGTTCTGGTGATTGGGGCTTTCCCCCTAAGTCCATCGACCAACTCCCACCTCAGGCCCAACTATCCGTGGGAGACAGGTCTCCCCGTTTGAAGAAAATTATCGCAACCCTGAACAAAAATGACTTCCATTTTACTATACATCTTATCCATTTTGTTCAGGATTTCTTCAATTCCAGAGAAGAGACGGGTCCTTTGACCCCTAAGATTGGTACATGCAAAAGAACTGACCTGCCTTGTCTTCTTCCCATTCTTACATACTTGGTAGATCTGACCTTTGACCCGCTACTTAACACACACACTCTCTCTCTCTCTTTTTTTTTTGCAGCCACCATGATGCGAAAACTACTAGAGGCTCAATAAACTACCGCGCTCCCTGAGAAGAGATCTCAAGGAGAATGAGCTGCTGGATCAGTGGAAACCACTCAGCCAGCGCAGTCTGGCCATCATGAAGTGTCTGCCCCATTTGAGGTGGATCTGACAAATCAGTCTGAATAAGGGTAAGAGCAAGCGCGTCTTTCCCCAAAATGGGCTAGGTCAGGAAAAAAGGCGGCTACCCCGAAAGTCAAAGTAGTTAATCTCAACGCTACTCTGTTCACCAGCACCTCCGTTCTGAACTACTCTGGAGCAGTGGTTGTTCAATTTATTTAAGGTCAATGCCCAGCATCTGATCGAAAAACCCTGGAGAAGTGGTCTGACCCAGAATTAATCAAGTATCTATGTTAGGACGAGTCCAGGGTAATCCTTCTTTCCTCCCGCATATGTTTCAGGTTACTATCATTGTTATTTTTATCAATCCCTTTATACCTTATCAGGCCACAACGAAGAGGTCGATTCTGGTCACCCGTGCTAGAGGCTCCTTGATGAATGCCGACCTGGTCAAGGAGCATAATCTTTTTAAGGAAAAAGAGAAGAGGTTGATGGCGCTCTGTAAGGAGAGGGGTTCCGAGCTGAAGAAAATCAAGGCTGAGCTGTTGGCTGCCAAGAAAGTTGAGGAAGAGGCCTGAGCGAAGATGTCAAGCCAGGTTGAGGCAGCTCTGGCGAGAGGTCCGGCAGAGGGAAGAACTGAATTTCTTAATTCAAAAGATGGGCTCCGACTCATCCAAATTGCGAGGGAGGCCACCCGACAAGCCTTCCTTGGGTTTGAGGACCTCTACAGTCTTGTCATGCACGAGGCCATAACGTACTTTTATCTTGGCCTGGATGCCTTTGAAAAATGGTCCAACGAGAACCCTTCGACCTCTTATGACCGGAGCCAACACATCCAAGGAAACCCCGAGCCTACAATTTTCACCTATTCTGTTGAGGATGACTGCCTTCATAGGCTTGGAGCCCACGAATTTGCAGAACACGTTCTCAAACTCTTCTATGCTCCAGTTCCAGGGCCTTTTACTCAACCAGACCAGAACGTGACCCTAGCATTGACTGCCTCTACTCCTTCCCCGACCTTCGCTGGTCTCGGTGAGTTATCGGAGGGGTATCACCAAGCGACCTACCTGAGGAAGATTCTCTGGAGCAGTTTGCTAGAGACCTGGATGCCGGAGATGGTGGTGTTGTGGGCTAGGCTGGTCTAGTTTGTATTCTATTTTCCTGCTTTGATTTTGACTGGTCTGTACTTTAAACAACTTCTTATCATTTTGTAATTTTAGGGTTTCCTTATTTTAAGGAAACCCTAGTACTATTTTGTTATGGACCATGTGCTATGCTTTCTTTATATACATATTCTCCCATTATGCATTTTATTATGGCTTCTTCCTCTTTACTCGAAGAAATCGATACTCTGAAGAGAAAAAATCTTGCACTCTTCTCTGAAAACTTTAAACTTTCTGAAAAACTTTTTGTGTTCCGCGGAAAATTTTCTCAATTATGCAGATTTTTGGTGAGAAAGAGGCAAAAAAAACGCCACTATAAGCGTGAATGGGCTGAGCTCCGCCAACTCAAACGTCAACTTCAAGAGAAGAAAGTTGATCTACTAGAATCAGTATGTCGGCTGACCACCACCACCAGCAAAGTTCACTCTGTCTTTGAATGGGCATATGGATATTAACAACGACTCCACGAGATTAAGCGCAAACTGTGGCATGTCTGCCGGGTTTTGGCCTCTAATAGGAGGGCTTTCTCTTCCCACCCCTGACGTTTTAATGCGACAGCTCTTCAATTTTCATTTTGATGTATTTCTGTGTTGTTTCTTTTATATGAGCATTTTCTTTCATTTCTTGTACTTCAATCAAGTTCTCAAAGTTCTATTACGTATCGAAATAAACCCTTTGCCTTAGATATCTTTCGCTCTATTTTTCTATTTTCTTGCAATTTGAATTTGGGCCTTGATAATCATCCATAATCGAGTCTGATATTTTAGGGCATCCATCTCATAATCGCTTAGGATTAAAATTTTGTATTGATAATCAGATTAGGCTCATCAAGGCATCCACCTCTAGCTAATCATAGCTAGCATTTTTGCTGACAATCAGGTCAAAATTTTTGAGGCATCCATCTTTAGCCAATCAGAGTTAAAATCTCGCTGACAATCAGATTAGGATTTTAGGGCATCTGACCTTAGCCAATCAGGGCTAAGATTTCACTGACAATCAGGTCAGGATTTTGGGGCATCCGCCTTTAGCACATCAGGGCTAAAATTTCATTGACAATCAGGTCAGAATTTTGGGGCATCCGCCCTTAGCCAATCATGGCTATAATTTCACTCACAATAAGATCAGGATTTTGGGGCATCCAACCTTAGCCAATCAGGGCTGAAATTTCACTGAAAATCAGGTCAGGATTTTGGGGCATTCGCCCTTAGCCAATCAGGGCTAAAATTTCACTGACAATCAGGTCAGGATTTGGAGGCATTCGCCTTTAGCCAATCAGGGCTAAAATTTCACTGACAATCAGGTCAGGATTTTGGGGCATCCGCCCTTAGCCAATCAGAGCTTAAATTTCACTGATAATCATGTCAGGATTTTGTGGCATTGAAGTGTAGTTTTTAGTGGTTTTGAAAATAAAGGTTCATTTGGCTTGGTATAATTGGAATTCAATTCGATTGAAGGAACCAAAGTGTTTGTAGCTTGAGAAATAAAAAGAAAAAGAAAATAAAGCAATTAAACTAGCTAAACTAATCTAGGAATTGAAATAGCAAGTTGGTCGGATGCCTCGTCGTATGCCTCAATATAGAAATGCAAAGCAATAATGAAAATAAGCAAGAAAATGCAATATTTCACCAAGTACAAGCATCCAAGCACAAGGTACAACTATGCATAAAAACTCAAATAATGAAAATTACCGAAAATCAAAAGCATGGATAGAAAGAGAAAGAAAAGTTGACTTGAAAGTTTAAAACTTTATAAAAAATCACAAGCAACAAAGAGTAGATCTAAGATTCAACCTAAAACTATGCATGAAAATAATAAGATTCAAAATAAAGCATAGGAAAAACTCAAAATCAAGACGATCCAAGACCCGATCTATGACCTAGACGTGTCACTCATCTAGATTCGATAGCGAGTCTCTAAGATCTAACATGAGATCAAGGTGTCAAGTCAAAAAGCATGAAAATGAAGAACAAAGCATGAAATTAAAGGAAAAAGCATGAAATTGAAAAGAAACTTACTTGAATTAAGACGATCTTGAATTTAATTCCATCAAAGTAACAACTCAAGGGAGTACTTGAATTCTTCTTGGGCTTACAAACCCAAGAGGTGCTTGAAAGTAAATCTAAATCTAGAAAAGAAATTACATCAAAGCTTGAAATTGAATCTAAAACCTAAGAGAGAAAATTATCCAAGAACTGAGAGTAATTTGATCCCAAACCCTAGCTTGGGTTTGGATGGGAGTGTATAACTACAAAAATGAGAGAAGTCTACTATTTATACAAGCTCTCATTGGAGTTAAATGGGTCAAATTGGGCTTTAAGGCTTAGTTTCCTTGGTTTGACCAAGTTTTGACCCTAAAAAGAGGCTCCCTAACCACGTGGCTAGCCTCTTTTGGCTTGGTTGTTTGGTTGGGGCGTGCATGGCTAGGGGGCGTGCTTGGGGTGCAAGGGGGCTTGGATGGCAGCTGGGTGGCGCTGGGATGGCCAAGGGAGGGCTGGCCATCTCACATGGCGCGGAGATGGCGCTGGGATGGCAGCGGGCTGCCTGTTCGTCTCACATGGCACGAAGATGTCTGCTGGATGGCTGGAGTAGGCTGGATGGCAGCTGGGTGGCGCGGAGATGGCTGCTGGATGGCAGGGAGATGGCCACCATTCCAGAATGCTTTCCCCTTTGGAGCTCCTTCTTGGCACAATTTTGGCAAGCCATTGACAAGGAGATGGCTTGACTTTTTTGCCTCCATACCTTAACTTGAATTCAAATCATTAAACCACCTGAGAATTTTCAACATAAAGACCCAAGAATTTCACCAACCTTAAATCAATTAAAACTATTTAATCCAATTAAACATAAAATCAAAAGAAGAACACAAAAACCCTAAAATAAGAAAAATAACCTAGAAAAAAAAGCTAAACGACTCAAGAACCACTAAAAATAATATAAAATCCAAATTAAAAACACGAGAAAAACACAACAATTACAAGCAAAACAACTACCCCACACTTATTGGTTTGTTCGTCCTCGAACAATGAAAAGAATCGAGAATTTACATGCAATGAACATTGTGTAAAACGAGAAACCTTTTTGCTTATCCTTATTAATGTGATGATAGTATCAACATAGACCCGCTATCGTCAAGCATTGCCCGTATTACTCTTTCTCAAATGCAAGCCAAATTGATGACTTCCTCTTAAATGGAATTTTGAGGGTGTTCGCTCAATTCACTCAAGTGTATATAGGACGTGTTTACGCTCAAGTCGGTAAATACATGCACCTTGTCAAGATTTCACAAATAGGACGCTCAAGATTGCTCATAGTACATGACCAAATAAGAATCGAAAGAGGTCTTTATTATGGGTTGTAATGTTGGCTTTTGGTAAGGTATGGAGCATTTGGATATAGTGGCTAACACACGATCAAACGCGATCAATAACACACAAATCCTAATTTCTACACCCGAAGCTTATGATCGCTTCACCCTTCCCAATTTACCAAACTCTCATTCGAAACCCTTTCATACTCACACCCTTTTCTGACTTTATTTCACAACACTTAGAAGCCTTTCGAATTTGGTTCTTTTTACTAAACTTAGCCTTTCTGAATTATGCTTTTCACTTGTACGCACGCTTTATCACTTTTCGTGATTTGTGTTGGAGTATTATTCTTCTTCTCATTTTTTTTTCTTTTTTTTTTGTATAAGCAACTTAAAACCCGAAACCCACAATCGATTTCCCTCACATTTCTTGTTAATTAATCATACACTCTTACCTCACAATTTATGAAGATATAAGAGCTAAAATCGAGCTCGCCTAGCAAGAAATGGGATATAGGCTCAAGGGGGCTCGTTTGGGATTTTTAAAGTAGCTTAAATATATGGATATGGCCGGAACAAGGGTGATATATGTGCCTCGAGGTCATTTTCGAATTAAATCATGAACGAGAATCAAACCTCCTCAATGCAATTTCCATAAAAACGCAAGCAACCCGATAAATCACACAAGGCTACTCACTAGTTTGCACCAAATTTTGGGAGCGAAATCAAAAGGGTTTTTAGAACTTTTCAAACTTCGATTATATATATATATATAGGCGGGTTTTGGGCGAAACACAAAAACTTAACTCCTTGCATAAGAGGCCATAAATATGTAAAAACCCGACAAGTAAACTATTCAAACTTCCAAGCATGTGGAGATTGCTTAAACATGTAATAGACACACAAAAGACACAAAAATCGACTCAACCATATAAAGCGCAAATAGTAAGCATCACTTCGCAAAAACTGCCTCACTTCGCCAAGGCTCGAGTTGGGAAAGTCAAATCATGCTTTGTGATACCCGGACCCTAACCACCTACCTACCCCACACTTAAACCATGCAATTCCCTCATTGTATTTTAATGAAAATCAAGTAAAAGGAGGGTGAAATAGAAACTTCCTTAACCGAGCGAGTTTGGGTCGAGCTCGGTGGGGTCCACTTAAGAATCTAAGCAATTCGAGTGAACATCGAGTATGGCTAGTATTTCCCGGCTCCACGAACGCTACCCTCTTATCAAATTGCCAAAGATTGAAGTCGGAAAACGAAACCCTATAAAAGGAAACCAAACAAAATAAAAACACAAAGACCAAAAAGAACCAAAAGACAACTCAATAATATGTTTTAGTTTTTTTTTTCCAGTTTTTCAAATTTTTTTGGATTTTCATTTTAAGAAGAAAAATAAAAGAAATAAACGAGAAGAACTTGGGTTGCCTCCCAAGAAACGCTTGTTTTACTTCACTAGCTCGACGTACTCCCTTTTTGATCAAGGTGGAAAGATAACGGGAGGGTCCACAAAAACAATCTCCTCCTTGTCGGGAGGGTCTACTCTTTGGATTGTTCTTGGCACATTGCATAGCTCATATAAGATCCGCCAAAAAGCAAACGTTCCAAGCGGGAAATCGCAACTTGTCTCGACTAGGTCCTCGGGTGGGATGGTGGTTTTGAAGTGCCCCGACGACTCATCGAAAAAGAAAAAGGAGTAATGTCCGGCTAACTCTTCCAACCTTTGATCGATAAACGAGGGAAGAAAATGATCTCTCTTGGTAGCCACTTTCAACTTGTCTCTTGGGCACGTTGGAGCACAACGGATTCGTCATTACAAATAAGGGGCTTAACAACCTCGCAACAATCCTCAATATCAACGTCCGGGATAACCTCCCACGCATGGTACATTTCCTCCATATAAGCTTGTTCGATAAACTCTTGGGCCACGTCCATGCATAAGCAAACCTCGAAGGATAAGCTTGATTGATAGGGTATAGGGGCATCGGGAATATTCTTTGCAAAATTGGGGAGGGTAGAATCGGAAAGAGTAAGAATACTCATAATAGAAACCACCTCCACCTCAGACAGTGGGACAAGCTCATTATCAACCACCATACACTTATCAAGGATCGTGACCGTAAGAGGATGCGAAGGTTGGCTTGGAAACTCGTTTTCCTCATTCGCTTGCTTCAACATATTCACATCACTTTCTAATTGCTCAATTGTAGTGCTTAACCCGTTCGTCGAAGCCTCAAGAGCGGTGAACCGAGCCTCAAAAGTGGTGAACCGAGCCTTAAATGACATCGACATAGCTTTCAATTGTTGCATGATCAACATTAGATATGGATCGGAGGCTGGCGGTGGGGCATTCATCGGGATATGGAGGGCGGGAGAGGCATTTTGGGAATTGGAGCTCACACCGCCAAATAACTCATACGGATCGGGATTTTGAGCACTATTGTTGACACCAATTGGGGTATGATTGAAATTATAAGCATGAGGACTTCCATACGGGTCGGGGTTTAGATTATGCATGTGCGGACATTGATTAGAAGCACCATAACCCTCGTATGGATCATTCGTACCCATGTAGCCGTTATACCCAACATGGTTTTCACCATTCCCCCCCATGTTGGTTTGCCCATATCCGAATCCACCATTGGCAACGTGGTTTGCACCATGCCCTCCCACGTTGCCAAAACCATTACACATCCCATTCCCAACATGGTTTGAACCATGCCCTCTCATGTTGGGAATGTATCTACCATAGATATACGTACCTAACATACTAAACAATAACGTCAAATAACAAAGAAAGCTAAAAGCACAAAGAAGAAACAATCAAATTGAAAGCCTTAACCAAGCCGAGTCGCAACGATGCCATTTTGAAGTGTATTTTTTAGTGGTTTTGAAAATAAAGGTTCATTTGGATTGGTATTATCGGAATTCAATTCAATTGAAGAAATCAAAGTGTTTGTTGCTTGAGAAATGAAAAGAAAATGAAAATAAATCAATTAAACTAGATAAATCAGAGCTGGCTAAACCAGAGCGGCATCTTTTGATATTTCCTGCAACTGGTGAACTGGTGCAGGAATGCAGAACTAAACTCATCAAAGTTGCTTATGGAACCGGGGGGCAGCTGGCTAAACCAGAGCTGGGCTAACTTTGTAAAGGTCGTAAGGAAAAATCGACACATCACCGCGTCGGAAAACTTGTGCAAAGTAGCTGCGATCTAGAATCGTCTCAGGTGATACCACAGATCCATTGTCCCATTGTATTTGAAGCCCATGGAACGGTAAGAAGCTGGAGATCATCCCTCATGACCGCCTCCGTGAACGGAGTGCTCCACCGTGCCTGGCCTGCGACCACGCCCGCCATCTTTCATTTAACTTCCCTGACTTCTTTTTTACAGATTCTGCATTTGCTCGGTGAGGTCTGGGTTGGTTTTGCTTGAAGGTTTGCCTTTTGAAGTAGAAAACCCTCTTCGTTCTCCTAGGGGGGAGGGAGCTTTGGCCTCTCGCTGGGCCATGCGCGGTGGCTCTGTATCCGGTGGATGGTGTCAAAAGTTCAGCAAATTTCTTTTCCACAGCCACCTGCACCGCTTTCTCGACGAGGTCAGGCAATTGCCTCAAAAAGGAATCATTCAACGATCCTCCTGCTTGCTGGGCTCCTCCTGGAGGGGATTGCGTTGTGCTCGGCCTAGCTGCTGCCGATGGCCCTGTTGACACCGGTATGCCCGTTGGCGTAGCAGAACTTGGTGTTCCACCCATTTCTGCCACCAGATTTTGCCTGAGTCCATCTGATTCCATACTTCCTACTCATGTCTTGCTTACCCACGGATGTCGCCAATTATTTCGCCCTGAAAATTATGCCGAGCACCTGGTTTTTCCCTGAGAATGCCCTGACCTGCTTCAACCAAAATCACGTTAGAAAGGACCACCGGGGGTTTTCTGGTGGAAACCTCTCCGATGCTTAAGTCAGTTAAGCGTTTTGAATCAGAATCAGCAAAATCAAGAGAAGAATGCTTAAGAATGTCATACCTCTCTCAGCCTTAGAGCTTAGATATTTATAGTTTTACTAGGTTGGACCCTTCCGAGATCCCAGAAACAGAAACCCACGAATCTTGGGCCGTTATTCAAGCCGACCTGATCAGGAAGCTTCTGTTAAGGGCAGGATATCTTTGTCGCTAAGTTCTTCAGATTTCTGACCTGATCTCCTGAAACCTTATTCAAGGTTTCGAATCAGGTCAGGACAATATCCATCATCAATAAATCTGTCCGCCTCATCCTTTTTTTTCCCGAGGCTTTAGGTCATCTCATCCCCACCAGGTCTACCAGGGCAAACTCCCTTGCAGGATGTCTTGACCAAATTATTCTACCTGGGACAAGTAGAGGCGTGACCTCACCGTCGTAGCTCTTCCTTCTTTCCTGACATGAGAAGGTTAAATCCCACCTTTGAGCCACAAGCCCACATCAGGCTTAATCTTCTCAAGTCTCGCGCCCAACTCATCCCCTTTTTCCTCTCAGGGTTAAAATGGCAACTCAGGTCATCCCACTAGGTCTTTTTCTCCTATGCCCCTTGATTTCTCCAGGTCAGGCATATTTAGGTCGTACCAAATTTTAACCATATGTATTAAATTGGTTAAGCTTGGCTAAATCCATTTCTTTAACTAAAAACATCATTATTACCTTTATCTAGTTTTTCCAACAGAAGAAATAAGCTTAAAACATAAGTAAGATGTGAAAATGGAGGAAAATGAAGGATTATTAACAACACATGAAAAGATTCAATGTCCAAGTACCAAATTATACATGAGAATTTAGTATTATAAACCATACATAATTCCTACTTTTCCTTCCTAATACTTCTATGGAAGTTTAGGTCTGAATGTTATGAAGATAGATGCACTCTTTGGAGTTAAACCTTCTCAATTGTGTTACTTTTATTCATATCCTTCCACCCGTTTCTCCACCAGCAGAAGAGACATTGGTACCCACTTCTTACTAGACCTATGATATTTAAAAGCATATTCTGGGTCGTCGATCGAATCTACTATTACAGATCTTTCATCTCTGCCTTTGTTCGTTGTATGGGGTTTCATCTCGTTGATACAAATGAGGATGATACTTAGTTATATGATATTGGTAATACTTCTTATCCTCCACTTTACTCTAAAAAAAGCTTCTAATGTTTTTTAGAATATTCAAAATCCTCAATTGTTGGAATATAAAATCTTGATTTTGAAATCTTTAAAAAGAAAATTCTACTAACCAAGCATAAAGATCTTATCCGCACAGTCACTGGTGTGAATTCTTATCATAAGTATATTGTGCTTTATTCATATACAAACCTTACAACTCATATAAAAGTATTTGGGTTTGCTCATTTTTGTCATATCCGTCATTGTGATTTTATTTTGATATGATCACTATGTCTTTAGGGCTAACTTATATTGAGAGATATTTTTAAGAGGACTTCAATATTATGGTCATTGTCCTTATAAGGTAAGCTCTCTGATGGGCCTGTCGAAATCCTGATTGAATCTATCGTTGATGACCCTAGACTTCAATAAACTTCACGAGTTTAGGATGAATAATTGGATGTCTACTAAGTCCTGCATCTTCACTTAAAAGCGTGTGTTTCCCTATTAATTAATCTTGAACAAGCCTATTGGCTTTGACTATCATGTCTTCCACTTGGTCGCTCGTTCTGTTGAAAGTTCAAATATGACGTGAATGCTTCCATGTCCTTAATAGGTTTGGGTACTTTTTCATGATCAAGGCTTATATCAGAGTTCCAAGACTAATGTCACTCTTGGTCTTATCATCTTCTTCACAGCACTTCTCAGAGGACTGTTCGAACAGTTGTTGGCAGACCTCAACCAATTGTTCCACCAAATGAGGAGACTACTGCGTTGACCACTGCTTCTATTTTCGATAATGTGTGACCGCACGCATGACTTATTACTAAGTTGGTACATCATGAGACTACTATTATTGATACAGGCATTAATCGATTGGCTTATTCATAAAAGGGGGATAAATGTGGTGTCCCAACTAAAAAGGATAAGGTTGTGAATATTATACATAGGAAGAAAGTTGACTTTTCATGAGAGTGATTTTGGCTTCTCTTATATTAGTTATATGCAGGTACTAGTTGAACAATCAATTATCTTAACATTGCTGGTTTGTGATAAGAGGCAAAGGAGGAGATTGTAAATATATGAAGATTGTCATAATTGATAGCAAGAAATTTTTTAACTATGTCATGATACATTATACCAATGAGATTGACAATTTACTTTTCTTACATGAACTTACTAGACTAAAAACCTGATTTGTTGGGATTATGTTTCTTGAGTTATCTTCATTAAGTAGGTTAAAAGATGTTTGATTTATAATAATTGGAATGAGAATTCATTATAAATAAATCAATATTGACATGGTTAGTCACAAGCAAAGTTGTTGATTGTGTCCTGATGCGTTGTACCAAAAACTTGATTTTCTTTATATATTTTGACTGTACTAACCACCCGATTTATTGAGATTGTGCTTCTCGATTCAATTGTGTATTTTAGGTTGAAGGATATTTATCGATACTAACCGAAGTATCAAGTTGTCAAGATCTCTGGTAATGAACGAAATTTAGAAAGGAGAATCTTAGTGATTAAGGAAGTAATTGATATGCGAGAAATTATGTGGTAATTAATGGTTTAAAAACTATATTTTTGTGCACTACATATTTTCATATATGTTTATTTCTCACTTATATATTCTTGTGGATTGACGAGCACCAAATGCATATTTTTCATCTATTTTGCAATATTTAGTTGTTGGATTGGTGCAATGATGATTGAAGAATGCTAAGTAGCCGAGGAAGTTCAGCACTTAATAGATGAGGCTTGCAAACCGTTGAAAGAATCGGCCATTCAGAATCTTGAAGTATTTTGTTCTTGGGATGGATTAGTGTGAGCCTACGAGTAGAGTTTTAACGAAATTCGGCTTTGATTTGATGTGTTACCGCTGACACTGGGTCTGTAATCCACACTGGGTTACCCAGTGCGTACAGAAAGGGTTAGCGGTAGCTCTTATAGCTGAGCTACGGTTAAGTGTTGATAGAGAGGTTTAGCGGTAGCCCCAATGGCTAACTATAACTAACGGACCTATAATCCTATTTTTGGAAGGAAACTTCTTCTCCATGTCTTGGAAACTTATAAATACTTCCATACTTCAGCAAAAATGGGATCATTGACACTCCTAGACTTCCGAGGCATCAAGAGGAGTCTAATTCATCCATCCATCAAGAGATTGAAGATTGAAGATTCAAGATCTAAACTTCTTTTCCCCTTCTTACTCAAGAACTACGTTTGTTTTTCTATTTCTCTTTTATAATTTCATGAACACCATGAGTGAGTAGTTTATTTATTTCCAGTCCTTGTGGCTTTGAAACCTTCGTGAGATCATGTTCTAATCAATTCCCATAATATCTATATCTTTATTCATATGAGATTGTTTGTGTGATTCTGTTTACTTGACATGATTACTTAATTTCTGATTTGGATTGATCACCTAGATTAGGGGTTGGTTGTCAATTGCTAGAAATAGGGCTGCTTCCCGTGTAATTTTTGTGGTTTCTATTTCATTGTAGCAACTAATGGTCGCGTATCATTAGGGGTAACACAACATAAGTGAATTAAACCGATCTTATGAGTTTATTTCTTAGATTAGCCTATTTTCCTAGCGTTTAATGCTGTTATTGGATTAAATCTAGAGAGATTATTCTAGGTTGTTCATTAATTAGGTTTAATTGAAGATCTTGTTTTGATTAGCTATTTAGGGCTTTTAGTTTCATATGATGAGTGAATTATGATATTACAATTGGTTAGATGAATCGATCGAGGGTGGAAACCGAACTTGGACTCTATTTTCTCATTATTGATAAATCCTTATTAATTCACTTACGTGTTTCGTTTGCTTGAGTTTATTTATTTTGTTTCTTCATCATCTATTACCCCCTTTGATTATTTAGTTAAATACGAACAATCACAAATTAATCCACACTCCTCGTGAGATCGACCCTTGCTTACCGCTTCTACTAGTGAAAGAAGTTTAGAGAAGAAAAGGAGGCATTGGATACGGAACAAATACTACAGAATTACTTATCCAACGAGTCTTCAAGTGAAAGCGAAGAGTGAGAGGATACTTGAAATCCATTTAGAGAGAACGTAACTATGGCAGGAGTTGTAGAACGTACGTTGATAGAGTTAGCTAATCCCGATCTTCCACAACAACCACTTTGCATCACATTTCCAACCGTGAATGATGCCACATTCGAACTGAGATCGGTTTTAATCCACCATCTACTGTTGTTTCATGGTTTAGGTAGCGAAGACCCGCACAAGCATTTGATTGAATTCCATGTCATATGCATGAGCATGAAGCCCGCTAGAGTAACTGATGAACAAATCAAACTACGGGCGTTTCCATTTCATTGAGGGACCTAGCAAAAGATTGTCTCTACTACTTGCCATCGGGATCATCACCACGTAGGGAGCGTTAAAAAGAATATTTTTACAGAGGTACTTCCCCACCTCGCCAGTGGCAAACCTTCGGAAGGACATTTTTGCAGCAAGGCAATCACAAGGAGAGACATTACACGAATACTGGGGGAGGTTCAAGAGACTCTTCGCGAGTTGCCCGCAACATCAAATGGGAGAGCAATTGTTGATATAATATTTCTACGAGGGCTTATGTCTCACGAACAGAAACATGATAGATGCAGCGAGTGGAGGAACACTTATGGATAAGACTCCTATGGCAACAAAGAAGTTGATCTCGAACATGGTAGCAAATTCCCAATAGTTCAGTAGTCATGATGTTTTGTTTAAGACAGTAAATGCGGTCGGCACTGGTTCGTTGCAAGCCCAAAAAAATGATTTGACACCCGTGATCAGTAAAATGGCTACGGGGGACTTCCTAAGGCTCGACCATGTGTTCTTTGTGAGACGACAGAACATGTCACTGATGATTGCCAACGACTCCACACCGAGATTGAAGCACACGCTAATGTGGTGGGGGTTGGTAAAAGGCAAGGAAGATAGTACGATCCATACTCCAATACTTACAACCCAGGCTGGAGAGACCATCTGAATTTCAGCTATTGAAATCAGCAAGGGAATAACTTCGGAGATCAAGATCAGAGGCCACCTCATAACTTTCACAGGGGACAAAGTTTTTCAAGACAATACAATACCCCGCCTGCTGCAAAAGAGACGTCCCCGTCACTCGAAGACATGATGAAGGCTTTGACATAAAATACCTTACAATTCCCACATGACACTAAATCCAGCATAAAGAACTTGGAGGGGCAAGTTAGCCAACTGTCGGATCACATAAGCCGTATAGACGCGCATATGGGGGAAATTGTTGTCTCAGTCCAAGATAAATCCAAAGAATATGAGTTCCATTACGCTACAGAGTGGTAAAGAACTAGAAAGCCTGGAGAATCTATTACTGGACTTAGAGGACGGAAACGAGAAAGAGAAGGGAGAAACGGAGCAGATACACGTTGATAATAATGTGCCTAAACTAATTAATGACATTCATGATTCCGTCGGTTAGCCGAGCCATTGTCGTTTCCACCAAGGATTAGGAGCCAAGTTAAAGAGGACTCGAAGAAGCATGTATGAGATGTTTTCAAGACGGTGGAGATCACTATTCCCCTTACCGATGTGATAAAGAAAATTCCTCGTTATGCCAAATTCCTCAAGAATCTTTGCACCAACAAGAGAAGGTTGAAGGGAGACGAAAAATTCTAATGGGAGAGAATATGTCGGTTGTGTTTCAAAAAAATCTACTGCAGAAAAGAAATGATCTGGATATGTTCTTTATTCCTTTCATGATCGGAAATTTGATTGCTAAATTCCATGTTCTATTTTTGATTGCTTGAACGTGGGCCTTTTGAAGAAGACTGGGGTAGTAATCCAACTCGCCGACTGCATACCCTGATGGTGTCATTGAAGATGTTTTTATAAAAGTTAACAAGCTAGTATTTCTGGCTGATTATTATGTGCTGAGCATAAACGTCAGCGCCTCAAAGTTACCACCTATCTTATTAGGTCGACCATTCTGGAATACTGCTCAGACAAAAATTGGTGTTCCTCGGGGCACTCTCACAATGGAGTTTGACGGTCACATTATTCATTTTAATATTCTTGACGCTATAAAATTTCCTGATTGTAATAACTCCATTTATGCACTTGATTGTTTTGACTCTCTATCGTAGGAATTTCTAGAGGTGCACAATAGAGACGAGCTCGGGACGACCATCACTCTAAGCATGGGGAAGACTCTCTGCTGTTGAGTCATCTGATAATAGAGCCGAGTTAGGAGAACGAGGTGCATGAAATGATCTCGGCTTTGCGAGCATTCAAACTGGAACCTAGTAGATATGCTATCAATTATGTTAAACTTCCCGAGTCGCATCAAAAGGTTGTGCCATCCACTGTACAAGCACCGGATCTCGAACTTAATTCCCTATCGGAACACCTAAAGTACATCTTTGGGAGAGAACGAGATGTTGCCTACGATCGTATCATCGCGATTAGACACTTTTCAGGAGTCATCCTTGTTACGAGTATTGAAAGAAAATAAGCAAGAAATTGGGTGGACGATAGGACTTGCGAGGAATAAGTCCATCCGTATGCATGCACCACATCCTACTCGAGGACGGTGCCGGACCATCGAGGGAGCCTCAACGATGACTGAATCCACCCATGATGGAGGTGGTGAAGAAATAAATCATCAAATTTCTAGACGTGGGGGTGATCTATCCAATCTCTGATAGTCGATGGGTGAGTCAGACTCAAGTTGTTCCTAAGAAATCAGGGGTAACCGTTGTTAAAAATCAAGAGGGCGATTTGGTGCCCACCCGAGTGCAAACTGGATGGAGAGTTTGTATCGATTACCATAAGATGAATGCCATAACTCGCAAAGATCACTTCCCTTTGCCATTTATTGATCAGATGCTCGAGAGGTTAGAAAGCCATTCTTTCTATTGTTTCTTGGATGGTTTCTCGGGGTACTTTCAAATCCCTATAGCTCCCGAGGACCAAGAAAAGACAACCTTCACGTGCCCCTTTGGCACTTTCGCTTATCACCGTATGCCATTCAGACTATGCAATGCACGGGACACATTCCAGAGATGCATGGTAAGTATTTTTTTGGAATATGTTGGTGAGATCATAGAAGACTTTATGGACGATTTCAGAGTTTATGGCGGCTCATTTGAGGTATGTCTTGAAAATCTTTCGTTAATTTTGAAGCGATGTGTTGACACCAACCTTGTGTTATATTGGGAAAAATGTCATTTTATTATGGAACAAGATATAGTTTTAGGACACATTATCTCATTGAAGGGTATTGAAGTCGATAATCTAAAATTGATATTGTAACTGCGTTGCCTTACCCCGCAAATGTGCGGGAAGTTTGTTCTTCTCTTGACCATGCAGGGTTTTACCAAAGGTTCATTAAGGATTTATCGAAGATAGCGGCCCCGCTATGTAGGATTTTACAAAAGGATGTGGAGTTCAGCCTCGATAACGATTGCAAGATGGCCTTTGACACATTAAAAAATCGGCTGACCACTTCTCCTATAATCCAACTGCCAAAGTGGGACCAACCGTTTGGAATCATGTGCGATGCTAGTGATTATGCTGGGAGAGATGTGTTAGGACAAAGAGTTGATAAGGGGACTCATGTGATTTACTAGGCTTTGAGAACATTGAACCCCGCCCAAGAGAATTATACGACCACTGAAAAAGAGCTCATAGCCGTTGTCTTTGCTCTCAAGAAATTCCGCTCATACATTTTGGGCACTAAAGTTGTGGTATTTACTGATCATGCAGCTCTCCGACATCTCCTTACGAAGAAGGAGACAAAACCATGACTCATACGATGGATATTGTTGCTCCAAGAGTATGACTTGGGAATCAAGGACAAAAAGGGTGCCAAGAATGTCATTCCGGACCATCTAGGTCGACTAACACATGTGGGGGACAAATTACAACTCAACGAGAGTTTTGTGGATGGGCAACTGTTGGCGATCGAAAGATCAACCTCGGAGCCCTGGTGCGCTGATTTGGTGAATTTCCTAGTCGCTCGTATTTTTCCAACAAAGATGGTTAAAGCAAGGAGAGACAAAATAAAGAGTGATGCCAGATATTACGTGTGGGATGATCTATACCTTTGGAAGTATTGCACCGATCAAGTCATTCGAAGATGCATTCCCAATTCTGAGTTTCACTCTATTCTATCTTTTTTTCATGCTCATGCTTACGGGGGACATTTTTGATCCAAGAGAACTGCCCACAAGGTACTCGATAGTGGTTTATACTGGCCGACTCTTTTTCGAGATGCGCATGAAATTTGCAAGTCGTGTGATTGTTAGAGGAGTTTTAGTGGTGTTGAAATATATCAACGGGTTCATGACTTGGTATTATCGGGATTCAATTCAAATGAAGGGTTCAATGTGTTTCAAGCATTGGAAATAAAAGAAAATGCAAATAGAGCAATTAACCTATCTAAACTACACTAGAAATTGAAATAGCAAGTTGGTCGGATGCCTCGTCGTATGCCTCAAATAGAAAATTCAAAGCAATAATGAAAACAATCAAGAAAATGCAATGTTTCACCAAGTACAAGCATGCATGCACAAGGTACAACTATGCATAAAATCCTAAATAATGCAAATAAGTAAAAATTGAAAGCATGAATGGAAAGAACAATGAAAATTGACGTCAAAGTTTAAAAATTTAAGGAAGATAACAAGCAATGAAGAGTAGATCTAAGATTTAACCCAAAACTATGCATGAAAATTAAATTTCAAATAAAGCACAAGAACAACTCAAAATCAAGATGATCTAAGACTTGATCTATGATCTAGATGTGTCACTCATCTAGATTCCATATCCAATTCTTAAGATCTAACTTGAATTCAAGGTGTTAAGGCAAAAAGCATAACATGAAGAACAAGCATGGAATTAAAGCACAAAACATGAAATTGAAAGGAAACTTACATGAATTAAGAAATGAAACAAAGCTTGAATGTAATTGCATCAAAAGTAACAATCCAAAGGAGTATTTGTATTCTTCTAGGCTTACAAACCCAAAGCCAAGAATGAAAGTAAATCTAATCTAGAAAAGGAAATTACATCATAACTTGAAATTGAATCTAAAACCTAAGAGAGAAGATTATCCACGAGCTTGAGAGTAATTTGATCCCAAACCCAAGTTAGGGTTGGGAAGGGAGTTGTCCTCTTCAAAGGTGCAAGGTGTGGGCTTTATATAGTTGTTTTTAGAGGCAAAAACGTCAAAAACACCAAAATTCCCGTAGCCCTCAGCGTTGCAGTTGATCGACTGCAGAGGTGTCGATCGACTGCTCTGCTCGCAAGATGTTGGCTACTACCCGACAGTCGATTTGGAGCTCTTTCAGTCGATCGACCACCAGTCGATTTGGAGCTTTTCAGTCGATCCTGGATGCTTTCGGCTTGAATTTGTCATTTTCCATTCCAAAACGTCCGCTGAGTGAACCTAATCCTTTTAGCCACCTACAAAACAAGAATTCATACTTAAAAACCCAAAAATAGCACAAACACCCCACACTTCTTACATTTTAAGACTAGAAGCAAATAAACAAGAAAATTACTCAAGAACTAGAATAAACGACTCAAAACGACTAATAACAACGCTAAACTCTAACTAAAAATACTAGGAAACACAAAACAATTACATACAAAACAACTACCCCACACTTATCGGTTTGTTCGTCCTCGGACAACGAAAATAATCGAGAGTGTGCATGCAATGAACATTATGTAAAAAGAAAACCCTTGTGCTTATCCTTATTTAATATGATGGAAGTATTAACATAGACTCGCTATTGCCAAGCATTGCTCGTATTACTCTTTCTCAAATGCAATCCAAATCGATGACTTCCTCACAAATGGAATTTTGAGGGTGTTCGCTCAATTCGCTCAAGTGTTTAGTATATAGGTCGTGTTTACGCTCGAATCGGACAATACATGCACTCGTCAAGATTTCATAAATCAGACGCTCAAAATTGCTCATAGTACATGACCAAATAAGAATCGAAAGAGGTCTTTGTTATGGGTTATAATGTTGGCTCTTTGGTAAGGTATGGAATATTTGGATATAGTGGCTAACACACGATCAAACGTGATCAATAACACACAAAATCTTAATTTCTAAAACCCGAAGCTTATAATCGCTTCACCCTTCCCAATTTAACAAACTCTCATTCGAAACCCTTTCGTATACTCACACGCTTTTCCGACTTTATTTCACAACAATTAAAAGCATTTTGAAACTGCCTATTTTGAAACTTTTCGTGATTTGTGTTGGAGTATTATTATTTCATTTTTTTATAAGCAACTCAAAACCCACAAACCCACAATCGATTCCCTCACATTTCTAGTCAACTCACAATATACACTCTCACCTCACAATTATGAAGATACAAGAGCTAAAAATGAGCTCGGCTAACAAGAAACGGGATAAGGGCTCTAGGGGGCTTATTTGGAATTTTTAGTAGCTTATATATATGGATATGGCTGGAATAAGGGTGATATATGTGCCTCGAGGTTATTTTCAAAATCAATCATGTATGAGCAAAATCAAACCTTCTCAATGCAATTTCCGTAAAAATGCAAGCAAGCCGATAAATCACACATGGCTACTCACTAGTTTGCACCGAATTTGGGAGCGAAATTAAAAGAGCTTTTAGAGCTTTACAATCTTTTCACGAGAAAATGTTGATTATATATATATAGGCGGGTTAGGACGAAGCACAAAAATTCAACCCCTCACACAAGAGGCCATAAACATGCAAAAATCCAATAAGTAAACTATTCAAACTTTTAAGAACGTGGAGTTGTTCAACAATGTAATAAAGACACAAACGACACAAAAATTGACTCAACCATATAAATGCACAAATAGTAAGCGTCACTTCGCCAAGGCTCGAGTTAAGAAAGACAAATCATGCTTGACAAAAACCGGGACCCTAACCACCTACCCACCCCACACTTAAACCATGCAATGCCCTTATCGCATTTTAATGAAAATCAAGTAAAAGGAGGGTGAATAGAAACTTCCTTAACCGAGCGAGTATGAGTCGAGCTCGGTGGGGTCCACATAGGTGTCCAAGCAATCTAAGCAAAAATTAAGCACGACTAGTATCTCTCGGCTCCATGAACGCTACTCTCATATCCACTCGCACAAGGTTGAAATCGAAAAACAACACACTATACAAGAAAGTCACACGAAACTAAAACTCAAGAAAATATGTACACGAATCTCAACAAAATATTTTTTTGTTTTTTAATTTTTCAAATGTTTTTTGGATTTTCATTTTAAGAATAAAATAAAACAAATAAACGAGAAGAACTTGGGTTGCCTCCCAAGAAGCGCTTGTTTTAGGTCACTAGCTTGACGTACTCCCTTTTTTTTTTTATCAAGGTGGAAAGATCACGGGAGGGTCCACCAAAACAATCTCCTCCTTTTCGGGAGGAATTGTGGTCTTAAAGTGACCCGACACCTTGTCTAAGATCCAATAAAAATATTGGCCGGCTAGTGTGTCTATCGGGCAAGTAGGAGTCGCCTCGGGTAGAATTCCGGGTAGAATTATGGTTTTGAAGTGACCCGACGACTCATCCCAAAAACAAAAGGAGTAATGGCCATCTATCTTTTATAACATGTGGTCGAGCGATGGGGGAGGGAAACGATTGCTTTTGATATCCGCATTAAACTTCTTAGAATCGATCAACATCCTCCATCTCGTCGTAGCCCTCGTGGCCAATAACTTTCCCTTTTCATCCTCGATCACCTTCTCGTCTTCCACTATCTCTTTAGAATTTGGACTCAAATGCCATTGAAATTCTTGAGGTGGTTGGGCATCATCCTCCAAGAAGAGTTTATGCAAGTAAGTCCAAGGGCTAGCTCCCTTTATCACTCTGGGTCTCCAACCAATTGCACCCTTACGAATTTTAAGTTCTTCAATCGACACCTCCTCCTCTTCTCGCTCCGTATTGGCAAAGATTATGATTCGATTACTCTCCTCTTTCTCCAAATAAACACGTTTGAGGGGATATGGAGGAGGCTTAAGCTCGATCTTGTGCCTCCTCTCGACCTCGTTGGAGGCTAGCTTGAACAAATCACCACTCCCCTCAAAGCATTCTTCAAGCTCTTCAATCTTAGCATCACTAACCTCCACCTCCCCCTCTAAGAAATCGTCAATATTTCCAATCTTATCATCAATAACCCCCACCTCCCCCTCTAAAAAGTCGTCGTTGCCCTCAACGACCCATAAACAAACTTATTCACACAAGGCTTGGGTACATAGAGGCACAACGGGCTCATCATTAAGAACACGGGGCCCATCCTCACAACATCCCTCAATATCCACATCCCGGACAATATCTTCCTCAATGCTCCTATCATCCAAACAAATTCGTTTGACTATGGCCTTGATGAAGTCCATATACACCCACTCTTCACAAGATTGTTTTGAAGTAAAGGGTTGGGGGTCAAGAGGAGTAAAAATACTCGTAATCGAAACCACGGCCTCCTCCGTCGGTGAGACAACCAAATCAACTACCCCACACTTATCAAGGAACGTGACCGAAAGAGTAGGCGGATGTGGACTTGAGAATTATCGTGTAATGGCCCATATATCCAGATCGGGGGATAGAGTAGGAGCAATCACCGGGGTAGCCGGATGAAAGGGGCCCTTGGGAGGAGTAACAAGAGGATTAGGAGTCGGCGGCGGAGCACAACTGGGTCCCACCGGATATCCATGGCCTCCATACACATCCTCCGAATGAGGCATCGACAAGATGAATGAGGGAAGGGAAAGGCTGTTGGGATTTGATGATGCCGTCGCGCAGCGGAAAACAAAAATTTTTTAAATAAAAGGAATTTGAATCGAATTCAATTGACGACGGCCCATTTTTAATTTCAATTCATTCAAACAATATTTTAATTACTATATAAATGAAACAATTTGATTTCCACAAAATCAAACGAGCATGATAAATTTCTATTTAATATATTAATCACATATATAACAATTATATATATATATTAACATATCAATCATTTATATATTATATACACATACTTAAATATATATATATATATATATATATATATATATTATATATATATATATATATAATATATATATATATATACTTAGCATGCATGCATATATTTTATATATATATATTAAACATCACCATGCATGCATATATTATATATTTAAATCATACACAGAGTGCATGTAATTAACAAATATACATAATACAACATGCATGCATCTATTATTAACTATATATATATATATCACATACATTACACATATATATATATATCTATATATATATAAATCATGTACACAGCACATATATGAAAACATATATATATGTCAGATTATAAACACACACACAGGCATGCATATATATATATATATATCAATTATATTGTATACACCGGGCAGCCATCGATACCTCACGGCACGGTTGAGGAGCGACGCGGATGGAACTCCGGCAACGAGGCAGAGGAGCTGTCGGGAACGGCGAGATCGACTTGAATTCGGAGACGAGGCAGCGTTCAGAACGGCTCGGCGAATTGGCTTAATAGTAGGATAGCGACGCCGTCGGGGAGCGGCAACTCCGGCTGGAAAACTGGCGACTGCAGCAGGAAAGTGACGCTGTCGGGGAGCAGCAACTCCGGCTGGAAATCCGGTGACTGGCAGCAGTGCGACGTCGGAAGCGGGCTGTCTCTCTCGGCCAGCGGCAGGCGCTCTGGCTTGGCAGCAGCGGCAGGCGAACGGCAGTGGAGTGACGACAGCGATCCGGCGGATGCGATGCGGCGTCTCCGGCGTGGCAGCAGCGGCAGGCGAACGGCAGTGAAGCGACGACAGTGATCCGGCGGCTGCGATGCGGCGTCCTCCGGCGTATCGGTGTCACACACCGTATTGCCCGACGTACTTGCAACGAAGCACTAGTCTCGTCGTGAGATTGAGAACGACGGAGAATACGAGGACCGAACGGTTTTGGTGTGGCGGCGGCCGGCGGCAAGCGACAACGGCCGGTGGTGGACGGCTGGGCGTTTCTAGATGGCTAGGGTTTGCTTAACTTTCTTTTAAAAACCGTCTGCCCTTCTTTTTCTAAAAGATCCTTACTCCTTTTCTT
>BMAC01000702.1:659944-687882 GCA_014905375.1 Phtheirospermum japonicum
TTAAATTAAAAGGTTTTGGTTTTGTTCCTTTAATTGAGCCCAACCTTTGAGCCCTTTGGGCTTGGCTTGTTTTAAATTAAAAATATATATATATATATATATATATATATATATATATATATATATATATATATATATATTAAATTAAAAGGTTTTGGTTTTGTTCCTTTAATTGAGCCCAACCTTTGAGCCCTTTGGGCTTGGCTTGTTTTAAATTAAAAATATATATATATATATATATATATATATATATATATATATATATATATATATATATAGGGATAAAAGATATGGAATGCCAATAAGTATAAAAGATATTATTACGAATAAAAAAAAAAACCCGATTGTATTACAAGAAAATGGTCAGACCACAGCCACAAGTTGGCTTGTTGGTCACCTTATTCTAACAAAGGCAAGAGTCGGTAACATGACCATGCGGTCCACACCATGCACATCCCACAAACGGTCGGTTAACATCCCTCATAGTGCGGATGGGGGGGCCACTTTTGATACTGGAGCTCGGGCCTCCAAACAACGCATAAGCCTCGTGATCTTTAGCGGATAGGGTTATGCGCATCCCAAAATTGAGATTCGAAGTAGGAGGACCTCCACTCGGGCCGGGACTCGGATATCCACCATTCACATGTCCACTTGGAGTCATAATCGGCATAGGAGTGAAATTGTAACTGGATGGGGCTCCATATGGGCCGGGATTCGGGCTCGGCATATTAAGATAATTTTGTGGAGCACCACAGCCATATGAGCCGGGAGTCGGGGTTTGTACGTTCGGATAGGAATATGGAGCTTGCACGTTCGGATAGGAATTCAGAGCTCCATAACCACCCAAGGAACTATTCATGCCTGAGAAACTATCAAACCCGACATGGTTTGCACCATGACCTCCCATGCCGGGTTGCCCATAACCAAATCCATCATTGGCAACGTGGTTTGCACCATGCCCTCCCATGTCGGGAATGTATCCGCCAAAGCCATACGTACCTAACATACTTAACAAAAAATGTCAAATAACAAAGCAAGCTAAAAACACAATGAAACGACAATCAAATCGAAAGCCTTAACCAAGCCGAGTCACAACGGCGCCATTTTGTTAGAGGAGTTTTAGTGGTGTTGAAATATATCAACGGGTTCATGGCTTGGTATTATCGGGATTCAATTCAATTGAAGGGTTCAATGTGTTTCAAGCATTGGAAATAAAAGAAAATGCAAATAGAGCAATTAACCTATCTAAACTACACTAGAAATTGAAATAACAAGTTTGTCGGATGCCTCGTCGTATGCCTCAAATAGAAAATGCAAAGCAATAATGAAAACAATCAAGAAAATGCAATGTTTCACCAAGTACAAGCATGCATGCACAAGGTACAACTATGCATAAAATCCTAAATAATGCAAATAAGTAAAAGTTGAAAGCATGAATGGAAAGAGCAATGAAAATTGACATCAAAGTGGAAGATAGCAAGCAATGAAGAGTAGATCTAAGATTTAACCCAAAACTATGCATGAAAATTAAATTTCAAATAAAGCACAAGAACAACTCAAAATCAAGATGATCTAAGACTTGATCTATGATCTAGATGTGTCACTCATCTAGATTCCATATCCAATTCTTAAGATCTAACTTGAATTCAAGGTGCTAAGGCAAAAATCATAACATGAAGAACAAGCATGGAATTGAAGAACAAAGCATGGAAATAAAGCGCAAAACATGAAATTGAAAGGAAACTTACTTTAATTAAGAAATGAAACAAAGTTTGAATGTAATTGCATCAAAAGTAACAATCAAAAGGAGTATTTGGATTCTTCTTAGGCTTACAAATCCAAGGCCAAGCATGAAAGTAAATCTAATCTAGAAAAGGAAATTACATCAAAGCTTGAAATTGAATCTAAAACCTAAGAAAGAAGATTATCTATGAGCTTGAGAGTAATTTGATCCCAACCCCAATTTAGGGTTGGGAAGGGAGTTGTCCTCTTCAAAGGTGCAAGGTGTGGGCTTTATATAGTTGTTTGTAGGGGCAAAAATGTCAAAAACACCAAAATTCCCCGTAGGCCTCAGCGTTGCAGTCGATCGACTGTAGGGCAGTCGGTCGACTGCTCTGCTCGCAAGATGTTGGCTACTGACCGTAAGTCAATTTAGAGCTCATTTAGTCGATCGACCACCAGTCGATTTAACAGTCGATTTGGAGATTTTTAGTTGATCCTGGATGCTTTCATCTCGAATTTCTCATTTTCCATTCCAAAACATCCTCCAAGTGAACATAATCCTTTTAGCCACCTACAAAACAAGAATTCATACTTAAAAACCCAAAAATAGCGCAAACACCCCACACTTCGTACATTTTAAGACTAGAAGCAAATAAATAAGAAAATGACCTAAGAATTAGAATAAACGACTCAAAATGACTAAAAACAATGCTAAACTCTAACTAAAAATACTAGGAAAAACACAACAATTATATGCAAAATAGTGATAACTGTCAAAGAACGGGGAATATTTCGAAGAGAAATTAAATGCCCCAAAATACTATAATGATTTGTGAAATTTTTGACGTGTGGGGTAATTATTTTATTGGGCCCTTTCCACTCTCTTTCAAAAATCTCTACATATTGTTGGCGGTGGATTACGTCTCAAAATGGGTGGAAGCGAAGGCCACTAAAGCTAACGACTCGAAGGTGGTTGTTCATTTTATTAAATCTTGAATATTCTCAAGATTTAGAATCCCTCTGGCAATGATAAGTGATCGCGGAACTCACTTTTGTAATAAGAAGGTGGAATCACTACTTTAGAAATATGGTGTCGTCCATAGGCTTTCTACAGCGTACCATCCGTAGACGAACGGGCAAGCTGAGACGTCGAATCGAGAAATCAAATCTATCTTAGAGAAGACTGTTAATGCAAACTGAAAGGATTGGAGCATCAAACTCAAGAACGCACTTTGGGCATATAGGATAGATTATAAGACACCTATTTGGATGTCTCCATATTGAATCATTTTTGGGAAGCCATGCCACTTGCCGGTCGAACTTCAGCATAAGTCATTTTGGGCGGTGCAGCAGTGCAATTATGATGGAGTAGGGGTACGTAGAAAGTTGCAGTTGTGAGAATTAGAGGAGATTAGGAATGAAGCATTTGAGAACTCCTTGATCTACAAATAGAAGACGAAGGCCTTCCATGGCCTAAAAATCTTAAGAAAAATTTTTGTTGAGGGCGAGAAAGTGCTAATTTTTCATTCTCGTCTCAAGTTGTTTCCAGGGAAGTTGCGTTCACGTTGGGTTGGGACTTTTGTCATCACTCGTGTTTTCCCTCATGGTGCAGTGGAGATTTATAGTCCGAAGACGAGAAAGACGTTCAAGGTGAATGGTCACCACCAACTCAAGCCGTATTATGAAGGGTTTCGCACAGTTAACAAAGAACAAATGGAGTTGGAAGCACCACCTTCAACTTAAACAAGGGCGTAAGAAGTCGAGCCAATGACTATAAAAAATGGCGCTTATTGGGAGGCAACCCAATGTTTATATTGTTTTTATTTTAATTTTTTTTTATTTTCCTTCTTTCTTTCTATCTCACAGTTGAAGGGGGAGAAAGGTTTGGTTTAAGGATTTGGATGTTTGGGCTTACTTAGTGAAGATAATTCATCATGATTGTTCAGCACCGGGACCTGTCCGCCATTTACTCGATTGGTTTCTATTCCTACTCTTCCCTCATGTTTGGTATTGTTTTATGCTTGATTGAGGATAAGCAAGGTTTTAGTTTGTTTTATGAATGATGTTTAGTGTGAATATATATATATATATATAAAGAAGAGAGTAGCATAACATAATAGTTAATGGTCTATTTGTTGTGATGGTCTGAGAGTTGATTAGTAATAGTACTTACTTGCATTGCTTAGGCGAATTATGTATCGGTTAAAGTCTTTAAGCATCATTTGATCTGGGGGTCAAGAGCATGATTGTTAGTACTTTTGTGATTCATTTGTGGGGTGTCAGTTCTAGCTTGTTTGTATTATTGAGGTGTCCTTGTGGTTTCCGTACTCAATATGAGTTTGTGTGGGGCCTTGAAGTTGGCGGTTGTGTCAGTATATCGAGTTAGTTGAAATAGAATTTATTGAAGTCCGGTTGGAGAAATACCGACGGGGTGTAGTCGAAAAATTAAAAAAAATTAAAATATTGAGGTGCTGAAATAGCTGCCTATCCGTGGTTTACCAAGTGCGTTTCGCTTACACTACGGGCGATTTCCAACGAAGACATGATCAGCAGCACGACATTTCACGCACATATGCTTATACTCAAATGGCGCATACTAATCTCACTTCCAATAAATCGGAGGTGAAGCTCGACAAATCAAATCAATAACCAAGACGATCCTCCTGTTCAGCGCCTGACCCTAATTATCAAGTCAAGAACAGTAGTGCGGAGCTGCAGGCCTCAATAAAAAAAAGGAAAGTTTTGAATAAATGGGTGGACGAGATATTTGATCGCAACCAACAATAGATAGTAGCCAAACCATCGAGTAACGAGGGGGCACATAGTATATTGATGTGCATATATGAAAAGGGGTTGCCAATCTACTGGGGTCGCTTTAGTCGATACTTGAAATGCTTGCGATTTCTAGAAATATAAGGGTGTCTAGAGTCCGGATGAGTTCATGTGAGCAATTCGAGTGACTTACTAGAGCGAAAGTGCGAGGACCTGTGTAATTAACCATTTTCTTGATGTTATGTGTGTTTTGTATTAAATTCGGAATTGCGTGAGGACAAGCAAAGGTTTAAGTTTGGGGGAGTTTGATATGCGAGAAATTATGTGGTAATTAATGGTTTAAAACTATATTTTTGTGTGTTGCATATAGTCATATATGTTTATTTCTCGCTTATATATTCTTGTGAATGGACAAGCACCTATTACTTATTTTTCATCTATTTTTGCAGTATTTAGTTGCTAGATTGGTGCAATGATGATTGAAGAATTCTAAGTAGCCGAGGAAGCTCAGGACTTAATAGATGAAGCTTGCAAACTGTTGCAAGAACCGACCATTCGGAATTTTGAAGTATTTTGATCTTCGGATGGACGAGTGTGGGCCTACGAGTGGAGTTTCAACGAAATTGGGCTTTGATTTGATGTGTTACCACTGAGAATGGTTCTGTAATCCACACTAGGCTATCTAGTGCGTACAGAGAGGTTTAGTGGTATTACGGCTGAGTTACGGTTAAGTGCTGACAGATTAGTGGTAGCCCCAATGGCTAACCCTACCGCTAACGGGACCATAATCCTATTTTGGAAGAAAACTTCTTCTCCAAGTATTGGAAACTTATAAATACCTTCCATACTTCATCAAAAACGGGGTCATTGACATTCCTAGGGTTCCAAGACATAAAGGGGAGTCCAATTCATCCATCCATCAAGAGATTGAAGATTCAAGATCTAAACTTCTTTTCCACTTCTTACTCAAGAACTATGTTTGTTTTTCTATTTCTCTTTTATAATTTCATGAACACCATGAGTGAGTAGTTTATTTATTCCAGTCCTTGTGGCGTTGAAACCTTCGTGAGATCATGTTCTAATCAATTCCCGTAATATCTATTTCTTTATTCATATGAGATTGTTTGTGTGATTCTGTTTACTTGACATGATTACTTAATTTTTGATTTGGATTGATCACCTAGATTAGGGGTTGGTTGTCAATTGCTAGAAATAGGGCTTCTTCCCGTGTAATTGTCGTGGTTTCTATTTCATTGTAGCAACTAATGGTCGCGTATCATTAGGGATAACACAACATAAGTGAATTAAACCGATCTTATAAGTTTATTTCTTAGATTAGCCTATTTGTCTAGCGTTTAATGCTGTTATTGGATTAAATCTAAAGAGATTATTCTAGGTTGTTCATTAATTAGGTTAATTGAAGATCTTGTTTTGATTAAATATTCGGTAAGGGCAAATTTGAGTATCAGAGCTTGTTTCTATTTAGGGCTTTTAGTTTCATATGATGAGTGAATTATGATATGACAGTTGGTTAGATGAGTCGATCGAGGGTGGAGACTGAACTTGGACTGGATCTTCTCATTATTGATAAATCCTTATTAATTCACTTATGTGTTTCGTTTGCTTAAGTTTATTTATTTTGTTTCTTTATTTTAATATCTAGTTAGTTCATCATCTTTTACCCCCTTTGATTATTTAGTTAAATACGAACAATCACAAATTAATCCACACTCCTCATGGGATCGACCCTTGCTTACCACTTCTACTAATTAGTGGAGAAAAGTTAAGGAAAAATAATAAAATTAATTTTATCGCGTAACGACGCGCGGTCAGTAATCAATCAAAGAAATTAGGAAAGAAGTTTAAGTCAAATATTCAAGTTAAGGAAAGATATTGAGAACTCTTTCCTTACAAGTGTACCAGCTCTTTAGGCCATTTCTTCATTCGTGTATTATTAAGGCACGATTTTGAAAGAGAGAAATATAGGCAGAATTTGTGACATTGTATTTAGTTATGTTGTATTTTTGATTGACTCTCTTCAATTACTATTTTTTGACGAGTTTAATCTAGCCAACAGAGACATTGTTCGAACAACAACTCGCACCTTTTTTATTGACCCAACAGAAGGCTGCATTTAGAACAATGTATATATATATATATTGCAGGTATTTAGTGATAGCGACTCATTTCCTCCTGAGAGTATTGAAGAAGTTCAGGCTCAATGGTCGAGATATTTTTTTGAAGTTACAGATGTATGATTGGATGATTGAATTATCATATATGGCTTTGGATGTATACTTTGTTATTTTGATATTATTCTAAACATACAGTTCACTTTGGTATTATTCAACTTTTGGACTTTGTATTTCTAACGTTGTGAAACTATCAAATTTTCCTAAATATTGTTTGTAAGTGGGATTTAATATTTGATGTTATTTAAAATGACTGTGAGGGATTTTTAATATAAACAGGGCATACAATTTAGAATTTAAATGTTAAACAACATCGGAACTTAAAAGATCGATGCTAAGTTTACATTGGTTTAATCATTGACATCAGTTATATAGTTGGTGTTGTATATAATGAAGTTGCATGCTACATCGCCTTATGTAAACCGATGTTAGTGGTCACATCGGTTTTGGAAAGATTTAACATCGGGTTGATAACCGATTTTTAAACCATCGATGTTATGGCAACATCAGTTTTTTGGGAGAACCGATGTTTATGTAACATCGGTTATAGAATAAAACGGATGTTAAATTTACATCGGTTTCTAAACAACCGATGTTAACATCAACATCAATGGTTTTACATTGGTTTGATAACCAATGTTAAAAGTTATTTGAACCGATGTTAAAACTATTTTATGTAGTAGTGAATGGAAGAGGCTCGAGAGGAAAGAGAAATTCTTTCCTCGTAAAAGTATATATTAATGTATTACATTTATTGTTTGAACAATAGCACACTGTGCATGTTTACAATTATTATGTTATAGTTCGTACAGTGCACGTAAGTACACTTTCTAATCTTATACAAATCTTGTAAATTTTAGATTTGTTATTATTTTATATCGATTGATAAAGATGCTTTGTTGATTTGAGCATTTGACCATCTGAAAATCTCTTTGTAAACATGTTAAATAGAGAAATAACTATTGTTATTTGTTTTTTAAATTATTTAAATTGCAGACCATTGTTTCAGTTGAAGAATTATAATACCGTCAAGATTTGTTCAATTGGGTTATGTAAATTTGTCCTTCTTTAATCTGTATATTTGTTTTGAGACACCAAAACATGAAGCTTTTCCTAAAGTTATATTTGCTTTAGAATTTAATACTGTATCTCCCCGAGATGAGGGAGTATACCATGGACCCAGTTGCACCTTGTGGGGTGCACCCGGACCCACATTAAACTTACAATAGGTCCGAAAGTGCTTCCTTCCAGAAATATTAAACCTTGCTATTTCGATTTCTCACCCAGACTTTTTGATTTCTCGCTCAACCCACACTCAATCTACACGCAAAGCAAAGCAAAAATACACGTAGGTGTTTCTCTGGCGATTTATCATGCAAAAAGCAGATTTTCTCCAGTAATTTTTATCTTCTCAAACAATTTGTTAATTCTACGGCTATCAACACGTAAATTAAATTTGTACAGTAAGTTTTTGAATTCTTTTTCCATCGAATTGGTAGATGTTTCATCATCGGCTAGTGGTTTAACCATCGATTGATGTTGATTCATCTGTATTTTAATTATATGCTTTTGATTCTATGATTTAACAATCGATTGATATATGTTGAAGATTTTAGGATTCTACGATTTTGTTAAAAACTCCCTAGTTTAATTTTAGATGTTATATGTAGTTTTTGATGATATGCGCATCTTTTGTGTGATAATATATATATGATTTGTGTGATGATACGTGTATAATTTTATTCTTTTTTCGGGGAATATAGATGAGCTTTTATGATGTTTTTGATGATATGTGCATGTTATGTGTAATGATATGTCATGTTCTGTATGATGATATGAAAATCATATGTGTGATGCTATTTGCAATTCTTTGAAATAATATGTATATGTATATGATATTTGCATATCATGTGTGATATATGTATAAGATGTGTGTAATGGTATTTTCATATTTAGTGTGATAATATATTTATGATGTGTGTGATGCTATGTGCATGTTCCGTGTGATGATATTTGCACATTTTGTGATAATATGTGCATATCCTGTATGATGATATTTGCATATTATGTGTGATGATATAAATGTGATGTGTATGATTATATGTGAATGTTTTGTGTGATGATATGTGCATATTTTGTGTGATGATATTTGCATGTTTTATATGATGATATGTTCATATTTTGTGTGATGATATGTGCATTATATGTATGATGATCTTTGATTTTGTTTTCATTTTTATATTTTTTGTGTTTAATTATAGAAATGAAGAAAAAAGCACCCATTGTACCTTTAGAGCAACTAGATATACAAATAGTAGTTGGTAATGGACTTGGTATAGGGCTCACTCTTCAAAAGGAAGACCTACAATGAAAAATGTACGAAAGAAGAGAAAAGTCACAAAACGAGGAGAAGTCTAAACGGGCTCTTGCTCCGAAAAAGAATGGAGGGCAGGAGGAGATTTTTAATGATGCAACACCGGTGTTGAGAAATAGGTTACTGCTACTTAGAAAAAAAAAGAAGGGATGAAAGAAGAAAATTCTCATACAAGCACCTGATGGAACCCCGGTGGTCGATAAAACTAGTTGTGAAATAGAAGCGGAGAAACATGTTGTGAAGGAACCGGCCTTAGAGAACAAGTTGGATAATGAGAAGAGAACCTTGACTGTGAAGCATCGTAAAACATAGTTGCCTAGAAAGAATAGAGTAAAAAAGGTTTGTTATTTTTATTACTTTTCTATTTTGACATAAATAATAATTCATATTCGAATACAAATTAAACAATTATGTTATATATTTACAGGTTGCAGTAGTGCTGGACAAACAAAATGAGAATAAAGAAAGGATTATACCAACTGAGGTTTGACCTTTTTATCCATAATTATAAAACACTATTATCATCTCATGTCATCTACTCATATTAATATTTTCATATATTTTACATATCATCACAAATAAATGCAACATATCATAACATATTTCAGACATATATCATCACAAATTCGAGCCACATATCATCAGAAAAAATCAAAACCTAAACCTAAAACCCTAAATAGAAAACTTAACCCTAAAATGGAAAACTGAACTCTAAATCATGAATCTCTGTCTGATATCATCACATTAACCAACCACATATCATCACATACACAAGCCACATATCATCAAATATACTAGCCACATACTATCATCACATACACTAGCCATACATCATCACATACACCAGCCACATATCATTAGAAAAAATTGAATACAAAAACTAAAACCCTAAAATATAAAACTAAACCTTAATATGGAAAACTTAACCCTAAAATGAAAAATTAAAATTTGAATCCTGAATCTCTTTCAGATATCATCACATATATTAGCCACATATCATCCTGTACACCAACCACATATCATCACATACACCAGTCACATATCATCACATACAGCAGCCACATATCATCACATATAACAACCACATATCATCAGAAAAAATTAAATCCTAGAAATAGAAAACTAAACCTTAATATAGAAAACTTAACCCTAAAATGGAAAATTGAACTTTAACTCTTAAATCTCTATCAGATATCATCACATATACTAGCCATATATCATCACATATATTAGCCACATATCACCTTATACACCATCCAGATATCATCCTATACACCAGCCACATATCATCACCTACACCGGCCACATATCATCACATACACCAGTCACATATCATCACATATAACAGCCGCATATCATCACATATAACAGTCGCATATCATCACATACACCAGTCACAAATAATCACATGCACCATCACATATCATCACACACACCATCTACATATCATCACATAAATAGTTATATTCAGCATACAAATTTACTAATATTAACATTTTCGGCTTAAATTATTTTTCAGCTTGTGTTTCGGCAGATTCATAAACGAAAACAACCTGAGTCTGATCTAGAATCCTTCTCCCCAGAAGAAGAAATTTATTCGTAAATTGAATAAAGAGCATATCCAGTTCAGGACGTCTCCCAACCCTCTCTTCAAACTTATTGAGTATCTGACTAATGATTAAAAAACAGCAGTGAAGGATATTGGATTTGGTGGAATGTTGCAGATGTCAACTTGAGAAAATCATGTTGAGTTGATAAAATTTCTAGTGCAGAAGTTTTATTACTACAGATGCTCAATTAGATTGGAGAATGATGGGTTGAAAATCGAAGAGTATGATGTAGTTTCTGTGTTTGACTTGCCGATGGGGGAAAAACCCATCACGGAAGCTTTAACTGGAAAAGGTATTCTTAGATTTTTTACATTAATTCATTACACTATAATAATTTTGTATCCTAAATAATTTCATTTCTCAATTCATATTCTAAAAGACAATGACAACTACAAAGATTTGGTAAAAGAATGGCAACAGCGTTAGGTAGTTACAAATGTTGAGCCTTTAACATCTAAAATTGTCGAGGCTCTGCAGGCAAGGGTTGACTGTGGTGATGACTTCAAATGCAACTTTGTCGTGTTTGTTGTCACCGCCATGTTCAAGTTACACCAGGATAAAAAAGCAAATCATAAGATCCTGAATTATCTTCAAGATGTGAACGAGATCAAGAATCTCAACTTGTGTAATTTTATGATCCACTACCTGATTTCGTCATTTGAAGAGTAGAGGACAAGCACATCCTTGAATAAGGTTTTCACAAGACCTGCAATTTTCTTTCTGGTAAGCATTTGTGAATTAGTACTGTATCATGGGATATAAAATACTAGAAAATAAAAACATCTAATATTAATGTCTTTTATGCAGTTATGCTACCATGACCGGATGGAGTTCAAGGTGCGGAGGGCGAATTCATGAATATCCCCAATTTGCTCAAATTGAGGATCAAGTGAACTGGAGAAGAGAGTTAACAGGGAGAAGAAATTTGGGGTATTTGGAAGGGGAAAGGTTGTTGAGAGGTTAGCAAAGAAAGAAGACTATGACAAAATTGTATGTGTTTTATTCTAAGATGAAAAAACTAAACAATAAACTCTAAAAATGAAAAACTAAAAATATTTAACTTTCTTATACATGTTTTTTTACAGAAGGACTCTGACCTTGTTCACATTGAAGAAGAGTCAACAAAAAAACTGATGATGGTTTTTAGGAATATGACTGAAGTAGTCAATTCAGAGGTGTAATGAATGAGATCGGAAAAATAGAAAAGACAAATAATATTCTGATGACACCGTTTGAACTGATATTGAGCTCTAAAGAGAAAGAGCCAACTAAAGAGCACCCAGAATCGAGTCAAAAACCATAACCCCCGAATCTCCAACTAATAAAGCATTAAGCCATAAATCACCATCCAAAAAACCACCAATCCAGAAATCACCAACTGGAAAACCACCAAGCCAAAACACAGGTAGTATCATAGATGATGATATGATTGATGATCCAGAAATTGCAGTCGGGATTTTTGAGTTGTGGGTGCTTCGTGCAAACCCAAAAGGTGACAAAGAGAGAGGTGCCAAATGAAATATCACCACCCATGTTTTCTTTAGGACTAGAAGATATTGAACCGATGGGTAATTTTTGTGCTGATGTTGATGGTGATGGTGATGGTGATGGTGGTGGTAATGGTGATAGTGATAATAGTGGTGATGCTAATGTTGGTGGATATGTTGATTGTAATAGTGATGGTGATGATGGTGATAGTGATAATAATACAGTTGATGAAGATGATGATGATGATGATGAAGTTGAGAAGGTGACCCTATTCGATGAGTTGGAATTCAAAAAGTATTAACTATATTTTTTTAGAAATAATGTATTAGTTTTAAATTTTGAATACTGCACTATTTAGATTGATGAATAAAATAAAAATTATTTCTTGTCACATTCTATAAATCAGCATGCTTGATGAGTCTGAGGATGAAATTGTGGATGTACTCCAAAGAGAGAATCTAAAGAGGAAGTGCAAAAATCTGTCGTTGAGTTTCAGATCTCCTTTCTGGATGGGAAATAATTTAAAATTGGATAAACTTGTTACAATGAAGGAGAAACTCATTTCAGAGTATATTCTTTAAACCAACTCAAGAAACAAATAATTAAGTAGTTCTTAAGTTTTTTAATTTTTGTTTCTTAGGAGTAATGATGAATATATATATATATATATATATATATATATATATATATATATATATATATATATATATTCCATTAATTCATTTCATAACTAGGAAGTTTCTTATCCCCCAATTTCGAATTAACCACTCCTCGCATTTCTGCTACACAAGAATAAAGAATATAACCAATATAGGGAACAAGGAAATACCGGACCATATCTGCTTTTGCGCCATGCTACTCATTACCTCATCCCCTTATCTCTTAGCTTAAAGGGCGAATTCACGGAAGCGAGTCTAAAGGCCAAAGAGTTGGATCCCACGATTGGATAGTGCCTCTCCCACTTGGTCTTGATATGCGAATCTGAAATCTGAACGAAGGACTGACTCGAACAGATCACAGGCCCCTGAGCTCCAAAGGAATCAGACCTTGACTTGAATAGTGAAAGAAAGAAGTATAGCATAATGACTGACTGCACTAGTAAAGTATAAATCCATAAATCAGCTTAGTGTCATTGATCAAATCTTTTCCCTTTCATGTGAATTTCCCAGCGGCAAATTCAAAACTTTGGATGACTCATCGAAGCTGTGAAAGCCCAAGTATATATATATATATATATATATATATATATGTGTGTGTGTGTGTGTGTGTGTGTGTGTGTGTGTGTGTATGTATGTGTGTGTGTATGTGTAAATGATATGTGCATGATTTGTGTGATGATATATGCATGATCTATGTGATGATATATCAATTATGGATTTATTCTTTTTTTTTTCTGGGATTACAAATGATTTTTTATGAAGTTTTTGATGATGATATGTTCATGGTTTGTGTGATGATATGTTCATGGTTTGTGCGATGATATGTTCATGGTTTGTGGGATGATATGTGCAAGATTTGTGTGATGATATATGAATATGTTATTCTTCATTTTTCACAAGGACTAGTGACGAATATATATTTGTAATTTGTGTTGTTATTAATGTAATATTCCTTTTTTTTCTTTTCTGGGATTATAAATGAATTTTAAAGAAGTTGTTGATGATGATATATGTGCATGGTATGTGTGATGATATATGCTCCTAGACTGTGTGATGGTATGTGCATAGTTTGTGTGATGATATGTTAAGGGTTTGTGTAATGATATATGATTATGTTATTTTTCTTTTTACTAGGACTGATGATGAATATATATATTGTTAATTTGTGATGATATGTGCATGATTTGTGTGATGATATATGCATGATCTATGTATTGATATATCAATTATGAGTTTTTTTTTTTATGGGATTACAAATGATTTTTTATGAAGTTTTTGATGATGATATGATCATGGTTTGTGTGATGATATGTGCAAGATCTATGTGATGATATATGAATATGTTATTCTTTGTTTTTCACAAGGATTGATGATGAATATGTTTTTATAATTTGTGATGTTATTAATGTAATATTCCTTTTTTTTTTCTGGGATTATAAATGAGTTTTTAAGAGTTTGTTGATGATGATATATGCATGGTTTGTGTGATTATATGTTCCTAGTCTGTGTGATGGTATGTGCATAGTTTATGTGATGATATGTTCAGGGTCTATGTAATGATATATGAATATGTTTACGGATGAATTTTCATAGGATTTGCTCTTTCTTTTATAGGATTATAGATTATATTTTATGTTTGTTGTGATGATATATGCATATTCAGAAGCTCTCCTCTTACTATCTACATGTTTTATTTAAAAATATCAGTGAAGTACTGTTCGATGGGTTTGGAACGGTTTTAAGAATCATGAATTCTATACACTCTCAGAAAGTCAGTGGGTTATCCAAACAATCATCGACGCCTGGTGAATCAAGCTAAATATTGATAATAAGAGGAGAGAACCAGGAGAACCAAAAAGAGTTTTATTCTCAACAATGCCTTAAGTAAGTACTCGATAAATTTATATATTGTCAAATATTATAGACTAAGTTCAAACTTATCAACTGTTAATTATGTAGGATCAGATAGAAATGGATTTAAAATTTAATGAGGATGAGAGCAAGAAAGCTTTCAATAATATGCTTGATAAAGAGCTGAGCATAATGAGTAGTGTCAATATTGATGATGCAGATCTAGTGTGTGTGTGTGTATTTATATAAACATTTTTTTAAATATACAGTATGATGTTCTCATAGTATCTAAAAGGATAGGTCTTTTTCGTTGTATTGAAAGACTGTCATTATTGGATTGTGTGCTTCAATTTCAAAGATCGTGCAATACAAATAATTGACAATAGACCGCTTGTACAATGCACCAATATTGCAATTCATTACAACAATAACACTAAAAAAAATTGTAAGTACTCTGCGACAATAATTACACATTCATCTCACAAAAAAGAAATCTTCTTGTACTAATTGTATCTCATTGTATTTAATTATCTCAGGCACCAGCATTCGGTAGATGTTTGGAACTCAACAATCTGAAGAAGAATGTCAATGTGCAAAAATTTCCGCAATCAATTATCAAAATTTCATGGAGATCATGAAATAGTTTTGATGATTATGGAATTTATTGCATCAGACATTTAGAAACATATAAGGATAATTTGGACATGGATGGGTGGAATGCAGGTTTTAGTAAAGACAATGTAAGTAAATTTAATTATAAGTTTATACTTATTTTCGTTGTATTTATTGATATGTATGTATTTTTATTGTATATTTTTTCAATAGGACAAGGATTTGTTGAACACATTGAGAGCAAAGTACTATTCAGCAATCATAATGATGGAGGAGAATACGAGGAAGAAATAAATGTTGAAAGATGTGGGACGTGTGGTTGTCTACTGTAATGATATTCTGACAATTGAAGAGTATAAACAGAATTATATATTTATTTTGAATTTTGTTTTATGTAGCAAGTTGATGTGTTGAAGAATATTCTGATTTCTATTGTTTATGGTTTAGTTCGGGCCTTTAGATTAATGGTAGGAGGTTGAGGTGTTAGAAAAGACACACTGTTTAGTTCTGCAAAGTGTATGTGGTTATTACATTTGCTGCTTAATATGCTTTGGAATTTTAGTATTATATGATATTTTGGAATTGTAATGAGATATTATATGTTAGTTTCTCGTTTATAAGTTTCTCATTCTTTTTCTTTATTAGATTGCAAATAGATTTTATGTAGTTGTAATGATAAGTGCATGTTATGTATAACGATATATCAAATACTATTTTAACTGTCAAATATTATCTTATTTATGAATATATTTGTATATAATGTTGTTGTATTATTAAGTTTAGTTATTAAACATGATGAAGAGAGTGAAAACTGTTCGCCATAAGTCGTGGCCTTCGAACATGAAGCTTGAATCAGTCATGATATGACTTTTGCAAATGTATTTTTGTAATATGAACATGAAAGGGATGGACGAAAAGGAGAAGAAACTATTGACTAATATATATATCCTCTTGGTGAATCACTTATTTTAGCTCATAAAATCTGCCCAGATGCATGAATCACAAGAATGATCCAAATGGATTTAAGAAAAATTCTAACAAAAATATGGTAGATATCATCTCATTTAAAAGAGACATATCATCGTGTATCAATATTCACACATCATCACATATAACTTTTAAAAATATCATCACAGCTGTTTTGCCCTGAAAATTACGCCAAGAACGCCTACTTATTTCCCTGAGAATATCCCGACCTGCTCCAACAAAGACACATCAGGAAGGACCACTAGAGGTTTTCCGGTGGAAACCTCTCCGATGCTTAAGTCAGTCAAGCATTTGAGATCGGAATAAGCAAAGTCAGGAGAAAATGCTTAGAATTCCATACCTTTCTCAGCCTTGGGGTTGAAGTATTTATAGTTTTTACCAAGTGGGGCCCTTCCGAGATCCCGAAAATAGAACCCATGAATCTTGGTCCGTTACTCGGGATGACCTAACCAAGAAGCTTCTTCCAAAAAGGGGTAAGTCAGATCTGTCACTAAGCTCTCCAAATTCTAACCTAATCTTTCAAAACCTTACCTAAGGCTTCAGATCAGATCAGGATAATTCTCATCGGACTATCGACTCATCCTCTGTTTCAATTTTCTTTCTCTAAGGCATTAGTTCAGCTCGACCCAACCAGGTCTATCCGAGCTATTTGGAAACCTGCCATCAGATCAGATTACACCAATCAGTCTCCTCCCCTTCCCCCCCCCCCGAATGGTTGTGGATGAGTTGCAACGCTATGTGTTCCAATTCTGGCGGTTGAGATCCACGACACGCCTCTTTAGATATCCTGATATGACGCGCATTAATTGCATAGATCCCGCAAAACCCTTTTTCAAAATAAGTCACGCCTTTGGGGAAGGGCTGCGACGCATCATATTCCACCTCAGTAGTTACAAACCACAACGTGTCTTTTTGAGTATCATGCCCTGACATGCCTTAAATGCACAAATCCCGCCGAATCCTCTTTTTCCTAAGAACTCATTTTTCAAATTCATCCCATTCCTTATTTTCACCATTCTACCTCATTTTCCTTAGTGCTTCTCCTTCTTCTCAAGAATTTCACGCTTTCTTATTCCACAATCAAGGCTTTCCTTCTCTTAAGAACCAGGTATTTTTTGTTTCCCTGTAACTTTCAATTATGTCCGCTTCTACTTCTCCGGCCTCCTCTTTTTCCCTTTGCCTGTCATCTTTCTCAACATCTTCGGCGGCTGCTTTCGGCGACCACCGACCTCCTCCTCCCCCGGCGATGGTCATGAAAACATTGTGTCCACTGTTAATGATCACACTCTTCGAGAGATACGGTCCAAATTCCCTATCTCCGATGATTTTTTCTTCACAAACCCAGCCTCCGACGAGAGGGCTTCCCAGCCTCCCTCGGACCATCTGACTTTTTTTATCAATCAATTTCAGGCAGGGTTGAGCCTTCCTATTTGAATCGAAATTTTTACACCTACCTTTTCTTTAAAAATAAAAAGCTCGTCCGCAAGAAAACAGAGCAATTGTAGGCGGTAAGTTGGACTCGAGTTGAATCACAAGGAAGACTAATCAGAATCTTTTCTGGTGTTTGATTTTTTGAACATAGAGGCGAAATAAAAACTAAACTAAACACGCGATTCAATTTGGCTTGGGGTTTTCTAACATCTACGAGCAATAAAATCGAAAGCCTTGAAATAATTAGAAAAACGAGGGTTCTAGTGCACCAGAGTCATCTCCACGATCAGGGTTGTCAATCCCGATGGTTCTAAATGACCCTGGGCACTAGAACGATAAACTTAGCCGAAAAACATTATCATGATCAAATCATAATTTCAACGCAAAGCATGAACACAATCGAACGATAAAAGGAATACAAACTAAATTAACATAAACATTCAAAGATAACTAAATCCAAATACAAAAAACAAATAACAAAGTTCGGAAAAACCTATGATCTAGAAAAGCATCAGCAGCAATCCAACGAACTTCAGCATCGATAAACGAACTTCAACGTTGGACCCAATAGAAATGAAGAAACGACAAACTAAAAATGCTAATCTTGCATGAATCGAAAGGTGGCACGAACCGAGGGTTCTTTGCTTTGTTCTGACCTTCCCCCAAGTTCCAGCACTTTTGAAATGAAGAAACCACCGGCCTTTTATAGATTTTTCCGAAATAACTGCTCAAACTGCCGGAGCGTCGACCGACGCGGGCTGAGCGTCGGCGTCAACGCATGCCAGGCGCTTGCGTCGACCAGGCAGTGCGTCGACCGACGCAAGCACGGATCGACGCAACTGCAAGTTGCGCCTATAGGTGTGTCGATCGACGGAGCTAGGATCGACGGCACTGCAGCTTTGCGTTGACCTAGCGTCGACCGACGCGGGCATCTCTCGGCGTCGACGCGGCGCTGGCTGCGGGCATCGGCAGCACGTCGTGCGTCTCGCCATCTTCGTATTAAAGCTGAAACTAGAAATTAAGCAAAATTAGGCTATTTCATATAAAATAAAGTAGAAACACATTAAACACGAAACGAACCAAAAAACATAAAAAGGAAGGAAAACGAAAAAAAGATACCTAAAAACCCTAAAAGCACACAACACACAATACAAAAACACACGAAAATCACATACAAATATGTACAAATCACTGTTCACCCCTTTGTCCCAGTAGTATCTCGGTTGTATCGGATTCCGGTACACCAATTTGTACCTAATGCGTTTAGAATCATGATAGGGTTTCACCTGGCGGCCCAGTTTTCCAAGATTGTACCTACAACCCAACTATTTTTCTCCCTATATCAGGCAAAGAATTCATCTGTCGGATTCTTTTATCTTGCCGCCCGAGCTGGCGTCCGATTCTTGACCGGCAAACCTTCCTCCAACAAAGCCTGGAGGAAGAAATTTTTCTTTGTTCGATGCTCAGGCGATTGGGGCTTTTCCACCATGACCATTAACACATTCCCACCTCAGTCCCAATTATCCAAAGGAGATCGACCCCCTATCTAGAGAAAACGATCCATACCCTAAATCAACACGTCTTTCACCTAACCAAGCTCATCACACCCAAAATCCTGGGCTTCTTCAACTCTCAACAAGGGAACAACCCTCTGCCCTCCTAGATCGGTACACTTGCGGAGCTAAGATAGCTCCACCCCTTTTTTATATGTTTATCAGATATGGAAATTCCCCATTATTTTTATTTTTATTTTTATTATTATTACTTTTTTTATTTATATTGTTGGTTAACTCTTCTTGCAGTCACGATGATGAAGAAGAAAATGGCAATGCTTCTCCAGGGAGCCACTTCCAATATCCGGAAGAGCCCTCTTGGTGAGTCAGCCAGAGTTGTTATCTCCGAGGAGCCCGCTCCCACACCCAGACCAGAGGTGGTAGTCGAGCCAAAAGTTCCTGACAGGATGGAAAGAGCCACTCAGCCAGAGAGGGTGGCCACTCGGGTAGTCGACCTGACCTCCCATTCTAACTTCGAAGAGGAACAAGCATTGGCTGCCCGGAAGCGGGCTCGTACTGGTAAGGGGGAAGTACCCACGGGGTCAAGCATAGTTATCCCCAACCAGAGCTTCTTCATAGGCTCATCTGTTCTGGACTGCTCGGGAGATGTGGCAACCCACTTCGTCAAAGGGCACTGCCCTTCCGCTGACCGGCGAGTCTTGGACAAGTGAACGGATGCTGAGTTGATCGAGTCCTATTGCCTAGATGAGGCCAAGGTTAGTTCCTAACTTATTCAATTTCCATCTCTCCTCAGGCACCATCTCGCTCCCTGCTCCTTTTCTTTCTCTCTTTTTTTAGGCTTGAATTAAGAGGGTTGTTCTGATAGCGCGAGCTGAAGGTTCTCTGATGAATGCCAATCTGGACAAGGAACATGCGGCCTTGAAAGAGAGGGAGAAGAGTCTGGTGTCTCGCTTGAAGGAGAGGAATGCCGAGCTGAAAGGGGCCCAAATAGAGCTGAAGGCGGCTCAAACTGAGCTGAGGGTGGTCCAAACCGAGCTTCAATAGTCCCAAGAATTAGTGGGGCGAGCCCGAGCAGAAGTGACCATCCAGATGGAGCTGGGAAAGGAGATGTCAATGGAGGCTCAGGCTGAAGGTCGAGCTGAGGGTGAGGCAAGGGGGCAAGCCAACTTCCTCAACTCAGAGGAAGGGCAGCGACTAATCCAGACAACCAGAGAGATGACTCGAAGAGCTTTCCTTGGTTCCATGGAGTTGTACGACATACTTCTCCCCGAGGCCCAGGTCTATTATCATTTTGGCCTGAATGCTCAGGCGAAATGGTCTACCGAAAACCTTGCTGCTCCCTTCGATAGCCTCATCCCCTTGAAGAGTCCTCCAGAGCCCACAAGCTTCACATATGTTACGGAGGATAACCGACTCCATCATCTCGGGGCTCAGGAGTTCGCTACCCGCGTTCATCAGACCTTCCTGTACTCCACTCCACCCCCGCCCCCCTAAATAGTCGCTGACCTTGGCATTACCAGCGACTGTGCCATCTCCTACCTTTGCCAACTTGAAAGAGCTTCAAGGCAACACCTAATTTGAGCGAGATTTTGGAGAGGTCACTAGGATGATCGAACACGTTGGCGGAGAGCTGAACACTGAATATTAGGGAGATTAGGGCCTTCATATGTTCAGGAATGTAATTTGCTTTTATTATTTCATGACCTGTATTTTGAACAATGCTTTATTTTTATTCTTATTTTGTTCCTTTATATATAGGGTTTCCAGGAATTCAGGAAACCCAAGTACCCTCTGTTCTATTCGTATCTATAAAATCCCTTTCTTTTCTGCATATTTTCCATTATGGCTTCGCATTCTTTCTCCGAAGAGATCGATAATTTGAAAAAGAAAAACCTTGCTTTATTTAATGAAAACTTTCATCTTTCCGAAGAAAATGCCCAACTACGTGAAACATTTTCCTAACTGCGCAAACTTCTGGAGAGAAAAAGGCAGAAGAAGCACCATTACAAGCGTGAGTGGGCGAAGCTCCACTATCTTAACCGTCAACTCCAGGAGGAAAAAGCTTATCTGCTTGAGTCAGTATGCTGACTGACCACCGCCGCCGGCGAGGCTCACTCTACCACTGAACGAGCGGACATGTATTGTCAATGCCTTCTGCTGTGGCGCATTTGCCAGTTTTTGGCTTCTGACAGAAGGGCTTCTTCATCTCATCCATGATGTTTGAATGACTTGGTCGGGTGTATTTCTGCAATTTCCGCAAGCATTTTCTTTTACTATGTAGTTGTAATCAAATCAGCTGAGTTAATAAAATTCTTATATTTTCGAATATTTTGTTCTAGACTGCTCTTGTAATACGCATTTATCTTGGCCAAACCAGGCTCGAACAATCATCTCTTGATACCTTGGTTTGATGTTCTTAGGGTGTGTACCTTTTACTGGCTAACTGCAAAGGCTCACATCCTGACGATCAGGCCAGGATCAGGGCTCATTCCCTTAATTGATAATCTGGTCGGGTCAGGGGTGTTCATCCCTTATCCAATCAGGGGTTAGCGATTTCCATGACAATCAAATTAGGTATTTCACGGCATTCTCCCTTGGACAATCAGGGTTTAGAAACTTTCAGTGACATTCAGGTTAGGTCTTCGGGGCATCTGCCCTTAATCAATCAGGGCTAAAATTTTTACTGACAATCAGGTCAGGTTTTTGGGGCATCCACCCTTAGCCAATCAAGGCTGGATTTTATTGAAAATCAGGTCAAGTTTTTGGGGCATCCGCCCTTAGCCAATCGGGTATAAGTTTTACTGACAATCAGGTCAGGTTTTGGGGCATCCGCCCTTAGCCAATCAGGGCTGAATTTTACTGACAATCAGGTTAGGTTTTTGGGGCATCCTCCCTTAGCCAATCAGGGCTAAATTTTACTGACAATCAGATCGAGTTTTGGGTCATCCGCCCTTAGCCAATCAGAGCTAAATTTTACTGATAATCAGGTCAGGTTTTGGGGCATCCGCCCTTAGCCAATCAGGGCTAAATTTTACTGACAATCAGTTCAGGTTGCACCAACAGCAAAACCAACACATCCCCACCCCACCGGCAGAGACAAGAATCTCCGAGAGTAAGAAACAAACCCTATAGTTTGTATTCACAATAAGATGAAGACGAAGTCAAATTAATCAAAACTCACGAACAAACATATAACCTTTTCATAAAAAAAACATTCATTACGATTATAATAAAAAAGATCGGATGAGAAAAAATCAATACAAAAATAATTAAAAAAAATACAATTGGACAATAAAAATTAGTCATCTTTTTATTCTATCATATATGAAAAAAACTAACTATCAAACTGACTTTGAACTAAAATAACTACAACTTAAAGAATGTGGTAATGGTGGAAGTTTTGAACTCATATTTGGACTAATAACTATGAAATTCAAAATCGAAGTTGGAACGGCACTCGGATTCACAACATAACCATTTTCGGCAAATGTAGAAATACCATCCTAAAATAATAGTACAGAATGAAAAAACAATGACATTACAGAAAATAATATATAAAATACAAAAAAAACTATAAACTTTCTACAACCTTTTTAGTTTATGACTCGGCAATTTGCGCTCGGTCTTTTTTCCTTTTGCTTGGTTGCGCTTCTTCTCAAGTACACTCTTTTACCTCTTATTCTGCTTACCTTTCTCATGATAACTTTGAGAATTTTGAATAACACCACTCAACGATGGATCAACGCAGTCATCAAAGTAAATGGGGTCAACTTCACGTATAACACTACATTTAGTACTTTCAAGAGTTTGTTCACACTTCGATCGAACTTCAATATTGTCTTCACTTGCTAAAATTAGCTTATAAAACTTTCTATTCATTTGAATCCTCCATAACGAGCCTGCCATCAATTTGTTCAAAGAATCAAAGATAGGAACATCATCTAAAACCCGCTCACTAACAATATCCTTACGCCACCTTTTTGTAACATATCTCTTGGGAATGGCTCAAACACAATGTATATTCAGCACACACAAGAAAACAGCACAAAATACCCACCTCGAAAAATAACTTGCACGTGCATGATACCGATAATTCTTCAACATTGAAAGTTACCGCATGTTTTATCACATACCTACTCTCAGCCCATACATGATATGTCATAATAGTCCCTTCTGTAGAGAAAAATGATTGATGACATGCATCCTCTTTCATAAATTGATCTTCAGATAAAGAGAAAGCTTCAATTGTATACAGATCTCTAGCATGTAAAACCAACTTCACATCATTTAAGGCCATAGACGGTGTACCTATCATGCAACGTACATCTTCACCATTCTCTTTACTCCTCAACTCAGACACAACTCGGATGAACATGTTGTAGAAATCACAAAGCCCATCCATCTTAGATAATTTCCTTGTAAGCGCATGATTTGTGCCCTCACTTATTTGAGAAGATAAAATGCCACCTGAAAACCAATCCTTGTTAAAAGCATGACACCATTTTGCTCTTATATCATAAAGCCTTAGTAACCAAGAATTATCTTGGCATCCATAATTTGTAACCATCCTAAAACATAAGAAATCACACATTACTGCCACATATCATCACATATTACTACTACATATCATCCGTAATAAGAAAACCCTAAAAACCCTGAATGTCTTTCAGTTATCATATGACAGTATTGATATATATCATCACACACTCTATCCACATGCCATCACATATTACCCCCACATATCATCAACAAAAATCAAAAATCCTGACCCTAAAAAATGAAAAACTCAACCCTAAACCCTAAATCTATGTCATATATCATCACATATTAGATCCACATATCATCTAATATATTGGGCATATATCATCAGCAAAAATCAAAATATGGATTTCTGTCAAATATCATCACATATTAGAGCCACATGTCATCATATAATATAGCCAAATATAATCATATATTGATGTCACATATAATAAATAAAAATTAACACATAATTTAAACATATATATACTCAACATCCATATTCATCGTAAGAACAAGAAAATAAATATTTACTTACTTGTCTTAGTAGAATTGGAATTCAGCTTCTGTTTTCACATACTTGAGCAAATAGTTGAAAAGGTCTATAAAGCCTTTTTGATTTCTTAGTGACCTGATGTTTGTCTTTGAGTTTTCCCTAATATGCCATACGCAGAGTTGATGCCATGACATTGGAGAAATCTTGGAAATAGCAGCAGCCATGGCAGCAGATCGGTTGGTCATAATTATAGTCGGATGCTTACCACCCATAAGTCTTAGAAAAGAACTAAACAACCACTCAAATGACTCGATTCTCGCATTCATTAAAAACACGCACCCAAACATCACATTCTTATCATGATGGTTCATACCGACAAATAGACCACAAATCATATCATATTTGTTAATGCGATACGTAGTATCATGCACCAACAAATAACCGAATAACTCGTAATCCTGGCGCATACGCCCATCTCTCCAAAAGCACTACACAGCTTAGACTCACTATATACCTCAAAATCGAAGAAAAAGTCCTCATTAAACTTGCCTATTTTTAAAATTTTGAGTTAATGTGTTAGAATCAGTACCATCAAATTCGTTCGATTTACTCAACGCATTATACGCTTCTCTAGTGCTAAAACCTAAAAATGGTGAACCACCAGACTAATTTTTCAAAACTCGTACACAATCGGCCGCACCAACACTACTTTTTTTTAACTCTTTAAGATAAGCAAGTTGAGTTGGACAAATATGCCTATGAGATGGAAGAAGATGATTAGAGATAGGTGTACATAACGTATGGTTGTGCTCGTTTTTATGTGCAGTAACAACCCACAAACCACTACGATCAATATCAAACTGAACTAATTTGGTATAAGACCTACTTTTTTAAAAAACTTATTTTCTGACCAGCCTTAGAACGAAGAAAAATTTTCATCGAAACTGAGACACCGACTCTCTTCCTATCCTTCCCCTTCCTAACACTAAACCCAACCCTATACGCATGATCATTGTACAAATTATAAGCCTTGTCAATGGAATTTACTATAATATAAACCAAATCATCATCCCGTATTACTCTCTCGAGTGACTTAATATCACTAACAATAGAATTTACTACATAAGACAAAATAAAACAAACCAAAAGGAAAAATCATATAAATATTAACTACATATTACTACCACATATCATCACATATTACTTGTTGGGATTTGATGGTACCGTCGCGCAGCGGAAAACAAAATTTTTTAAATAAAAGTAATTTGAATCGAATTCAAATTGACGACGGTCCATTTTAATTTTATAATCAATTAATTCAAACAATGTTTTAATTGCTTTTAATAAATAGAAACAATTTGATTTTCGTAAAATCAATAAGAGCATGGTCGGTTTCTATTCAATCATATATATATAATATATAATATATATATATATATATATATATATATATATATATATATATATATATTATATATATAATTATATATATATTAATATACTAATCATATATATAAAATTATATATATATAATATTAATCATATATTTAATTATATATTATATATACACATATCAAATATACATATATATATATAATATTTAAAAACATCATGCATATCATATATATATTGTATATTTAATACACACAGCATACATATATTAACTTAAAATTCATGCACAGCACATACATATGTACGTATCATACACCACACTTATATACTTCATATATACTCTGCATACATATATATAATATATATATATTATATATATATATATATATATATATATATTAATATATATATATTCAAACTGCATATATATTATATATCATATATATATATATATGGCCACCCTTATTACCTCACAGACGGAGCGAATGTGCGACGTGGCTGCTAAATAACCTCCGGAGACAGGCGGCAGCGGGCTAGTCCAGGTGCAGCGGCGGCGGCCCTGTTCACATCGACGGGGCTCGACGGGTGACGGGGAGAACGGCTCAGCGTGCTGCGAAGACAGACGCTGTTAGGGAGATGGAACTCCATCGACGAGCAGTCCTCGGTGACAGCGACTCCCGGCTCGACAGCGGCTGACTTCGGCTCGTCGGAGGAGGAAACCTCGGCTGCGGCTGGAAGACTGGGCGCACTGGCGGCGAACGGCGACTCCGTTCGGAACAGCAGGCTGCTGTGCGGCTGTCAGTTGAAGACGACGATCGCTGGCGGCGAACGCCGACTCCGTTCGGAACGGCGAGCTGCTGTGCGGCAGTTGGGTGCTCGGGTCTCCGACGAAGGCGATCCTCCTCCGACGGCGTTACGGGGCTGTGATGAATCTCCGGTAAATCGGTGTCACACACCGTATAACTCGACGTCCCTACGATGGAGCACTAGATCTTTTGAGGGATTGAAAACGACGAGGACCGAACGATTCGGTGCGAAGGCGGCCGGCGGCAAGCGGCGGCGGAGGCCGGCGGCTGGGGTAGGCTAGGGTTTTTCACCTTTCTGCCGAAGAAGAAGAAAGACGTCTCTTCTATTTTATTAAAAAACCCGTCTGTCCTCCTCATCTTATTCTTCTTTTAATTTTTTTTTTATTAAACTTAAAGGGCTCAAGCCCAAAACTAAAGGGCTGGCCCAATTATAAAAATAAAAAACCAATCTATTTAATTAAAGTTAAACCCAACCTTATGGAGAGGGTTGGCCCAATTTAAAAAACAAACCTTTTAATTTAATAAAGCTCCGGCCCAATAACATTAAAAAGCTTATTGGGTCGACCCAAATTTTAAATTAAAACCCATTAGAATTAAATTATTTCTCACAAATGATAATTTCGAAAAATATAACAATTATATTTTCGCGTCCAGAATAATTTTCTCGTATTTTTTCTCAATTCATAATCACAATTATGAACCTTAGATTCAATCATATTGATATCTAACTATGCTAAAATTAACAATTAATTTCTAGCTATCGTTTTCAATAATAAGGAAACACGTGGTGTGACCCTCAATGGTTCAGGTGTAAGCTAGCCGTGGGTTCACAACACATTGTGATTCGAACAACATATTATTCTTATATGAACTCGTCCCTTAGAGTCCCTGATTAAATAAAACTCATTTTACTTAATCACTGGTCAAACCAGGACCCAACGAATTATGAGAGGCGCCTAGCAACAACGCATCACAATTCCTTAGATACAAATGAAGTGCCTGCAAGAACCTTGTGATATAGCTTATATGTACAGTACGATCCCTTCACGATCTATTTTCCGATTGAACAAGAGGTATTGGTTCATCGAGGCCTCTTTCTAGCTCAATAACTGTGTGTACGTTCTAGGTTCAAGATAATCCGTTCGTGTGTGACTTAGAGAAACACATTTCTCTAAACACCCCACTATCAGCTCTGGCTAGAGACTCCGAGAATTTATCAACCATCAGAACACACAGGACATCCATGACTTATCATGCGTCCGAATCCCCTACTACCACGCACAGACTTCCCACTAGATTCCCGACTATRTGAACGTTGTCCCTTTTGATTGGCCTCCAAAGAGACACAGAGACAGGTCACAACATAGCCTGTCCTCTAGTGAAGTCACGGTGAGGTCTGGGTTTTAAGGATTAATGTTGTACGCTATACCATAGAAATCGTCTACTCGATGAGTGGGAACCACTTAGCGATTTCTAGGTGAGGGAGTTCAGTGAACTCATCTTATGAGCAC
>BMAC01000703.1:0-19252 GCA_014905375.1 Phtheirospermum japonicum
TCTAGTTAAAAAACTATTTTTGTAATGAAAACATACACACACATTTATAGAGGTAGGTTAAACTATGAACTATTATTTTTATTTATAAACAAGCATACCTTTACAATATATTATTATATATATCAATAGTATTTTTATTCTATAATTTAATATTTTTAATTAAATAAGAGAAAGTAGAAAAAATCCAAATCTATCCAAGGTGGGTTCTCATTTGAACCTGATACTATATATATTTAGTTATAACTATATATTTTAGTTAGTTAGTCTTCTTGTGTTTATGTATATAGTCTTTAGGAAATCTATTTATTATTTTTAATCATTTTTTACATATATATTTTTTAATTTTTATGTATATTTTTATTAAAAATTTAAACCATGTTTATGTTGATTAATTAATTTTTAATCAGTTAATTTATCAATATTAATGTAGAATTATTTACCACCTAACAACTACGAATTATCAGCCATCGGTTATCTACCAACTACCTCAAATGAAAATTTTTCATTTTGATCCATTATATTGGTCATATTTCAAAAAAAATACGTGATGATGAATCATCAAATAATATCTGCTAAGTTGGTCAATTTTCGGGAAAACAAAAAAAAGTCAACTTTTTTACTTCATGAATTGGGACCAACTTAGCATAAGGCTTTTTTTTTTTTCCTGGCGTGACGTGATTCAATACTTTCTTATTATTTTTCTTTAACTTTTAATCATTAAATTGAAGAAATGAAATTGGAGGGGGGAAAAATACATTCTGGTTCATTATATTAAGCCACATTTGCATAGAAGATACGTGACGATGATTATCATCATATCATATCTACTAAATTTGATCAAAAAAGGTCCCAAAAAAAGTCTGATCGAAGTGTTTGCTGATGTGGGCATTATTTTATATTTTTATCAATTTACTACAACTATAAATATTAAATTGAAAACAAAAACCTATTTTTGCTCTCCTTTTTCCGTTTTTCTTTTATCTTTCGTTAATCATATTAATAAAATCTTAATCAATAAGAAATTAATAGAATCATTTATAAATATAAAAATATAATATAAATGTTAAAAAATTACAAAATAATATAGAAATCTTAAAAATTATTATAAGAGATTTTCTCATATAAACTTCCTATATTTATTTTATAATTTTTTAAGATTCATTTAATATTTTTTATATTTATCTCTGAGTTCATTAATATTTAATTAATTAAAGTTTTTAATAATTATACAATCATATAAATATTATATTTATTTTACAATTTCTTAATACTTATTTTATATTTTTATATTTTATCCACTGATTCTTTTAATTTCTTATTAATTAAATTTTATTAATTTGATTAAAGGAAAAAGAAAAAAGAGGCAAAACAAGTTTTTATTTTCAAATTTAGTGTTTAAATTAAAGAAATGATAGGAAAATATAGAATCATGGCACGTCAAAAAAAAATCGTTTATTTTGACCTTTTTTTTGATGAATTGACCACTTAGCCGACATGGTTTGACGATGTTCAATTTGGACGTACCTTTTTTGAAATGTGACCAATATAATATATTTTTAATTTAATATTTAAAATTAAAGAGAAAATAATATGAAAGTATTTGAATCACGTCACTTCAGCAAAAAAAGTCCTATTAGGCTTTTTTTGGACTTTTTTTTAATGAATTGGACAGATACGTTGTTTGATAATAATGAACATCACAACCTTTTTTAAAATATGATCAATATAACGAACTGAGAATAAACTTTTAGTCAATTGAATCGAACCAAACATACCTCTATGTTGCCCAAAAAGTTTCATTATGTAATCTAGTATTATCATTTTATATATATATATATATATATATATATATATATATATATATATATATATATATATATATATTATATATATATATATATATATATATATATATCTTTTGGTTAATTAACTCTCATTACAAAAAAAGAATTATCACTTTTCATCCATTTAACTAATCAAAATATGTCATAAGAAGAGAAAATATTTTTATTAAGAGTAGGGTCTTGGGTGAGACCGGTCTCATAGAATGAGACCACTTTTTACCATTTTATTGATTTGACCCGGATTCTGACCCTGACCCAGACCCAGAAACAAACCCCCCAGCCCACACCCCACACACAGACCCAGACTCACCCCCCGCAGCCAGCCCACACCCCGGTCTCAAGAACCAAACCTCCCCAAATTCCCCAAATTTCGTTTTCGCTGTTTTTTCTCAAATTCTGTAAGATTCACAGGCACAATCTACGAATTTCTGAAGCAAATTCATAGGAGAACTGCATATTGAACAGGAATTTCAGCACAAATTGCTGAAAACTTGAATACAAATTTATCGATTTTAGGAGAAAACGATTAAGATCAAAAACACAAAATCGAAGTATAAATCGAAGCAAGGCTACGGATCAGGAATCAAATTCCGCATCTCTGACTCGATTCCAGTTTCAGGTAAATAAAGTTTCTTCTCAATTTACAAATCGAAAAATTTTGGGAAAACTTGATTCAATATATATTTCTAATAATTTCAATTATTCTTGATGCATATGTAGGATATTCGGATACTGCAAAAATTATGGAAAATAGTACAATAGTTGAAGATGTGGAAGAAATTAATACTATTGCAGAAAATACGGACACAGGTATTACCGCACCTTCTATCTTTTTTAATACTTTTAATACTGTTTGTGATACTTTTGACACTATTTCTGATACGTTTTAATGATATTTTGAATGAAGGATTTGATGGTGCTGATTGTATTTCCTACATCAATTAGAGAAGATGATATAGCCCAAGGTATAACTGTACTTTCTAGATTTTTGTAATACTTTTAGTACCGTTTCTGATACTTTTCTTACTATTTGTGATACTTATAAATTCTGTTTTGGTTGAAGGTATAACTACAATTTATAATTGTGTAATACATTTAATACTGTTTCTAATACTTTTAATAACTTTTGTGGACACATTTCATACTATTTGTGATACTTTATAAATGCTTTTTTGGATGAAGTTTTTACTGCACTTTCTAATTGTTTTAATACTTTTAGTACCATTTATAATACTTTTATTACAATTTTTGATACTTTTGATAATATTTGTAATACTTTTTAATGCTTTGCAGAACTAAATGATTTAGTGGATATAAAGGGCTCTTTAATAGGAATAAGAAGAAAAACAATACAGGAACTTTATGATTTGTATTGTGATCATGCTCGTGCGGTGGGATTTAACGTGCGCAAGTCAACAGACAAAAAGAATACCGATGGACAATTGAGAGAGAAATATTTTGTTTGTTCTTGCGCCGGGAAAAATGTTATGAAATCAGGGGATGTTGCAGGGAGAAGAAAAAAAGTCATTACTACACGGACGGGTTGTAAAGCGTTAATAAGATCAAGTTGGATAAAGATATACAAGAATATGAAGTTCTTCTTCACGTTGAAGAACACAATCATCCGCTCACTCGAACAGAATGGGGTAATTGGCATACATCACAAAGAGAAATTACGGAGGAAAAGGGCAAAGCGATAGAAAGTATGATATCTTCGGGGATGAGAACGATGGATTCTTACCGTTACATGGCGCAGGAGGCAGGTGGTGAAAAAAACCTTGGGCATACAGTGAAAGATCACCTAAATTACGTGGCACGATACAAAATGCAAGAGATACAAGGTGGAGATGCGCAGAGAATTGTCGATATTCTATCTCAACAAGCTTCTACTGAAGACGACTTTTTCTTTAGAGTCAGATTGAATGAGGACGGGAGATTATGTAGCTTGTTTTGGAGAGACTATATATATATATATATAAAATGATAATACTAGATTACATAATGAAACTTTTTGGGCAACATAGAGGTATGTTTGGTTCGATTCAATTGACTAAAAGTTTATTCTCAGTTCGTTATATTGATCATATTTTAAAAAAGGTTGTGATGTTCATTATTATCAAACAACGTATCTGTCAATTCATTAAAAAAAAGTCCAAAAAAAGCCTAATAGGACTTTTTTGCTGAAGTGACGTGATTCAATACTTTCATATTATTTCTCTTTAATTTTAAATATTAAATTAAAAATATATTATATTGGTCACATTTCAAAAAAGGTACGTCAAATTGAACATCGTCAAACCATGTCGGCTAAGTGGTCAATTCATCAAAAAAAAGGTCAAATAAACGATTTTTTTTTGACGTGCCATGATTCTATATTTTCCTATCATTTTCTTTAATTTAAACACTAAATTGAAAATAAAAACTTGTTTTGCCTCTTTTTCTTTTTCCTTTAATCAAATTAATAAAATTTAATTAATAAGAAATTAAAAGAATCAGTGATAAATATAAAAATATAAAATAAGTATTAAGAAATTGTAAAATAAATATAATATTTATATGATTTTATAATTATTAAAACTTTAATTAATTAAATATTAATGAACTCAGAGATAAATATAAAAATATTAAATGAATCTTAAAAAATTATAAAATAAATATAGAAGTTTATATGAGAAAATCTCTTATAATAATTTTTAAGATTTCTATATTTATTTTGTAATTTTTTAACATTTATATAATATTTTTATATTTATAAATGATTCTTATTAATTTCTTATTGATTAAGATTTTATTAATATGATTAACGAAAGATAAAAGAAAAACGGAAAAAGGGAGAGCAAAATAGGTTTTTGTTTTCAATTTAATATTTATAGTTGTAGTAAATTGATAAAATATAAAATAATGCCACATCAGCAAACAACTTCGATCAGACTTTTTTTGGGACCTTTTTTGATCAAATTTAGTAGATATGATATGATGATAATCATCGTCACGTATCTTCTATGCAATGTGCTTAATATAATGAACCAGAATGTATTTTTCCCCCTCAATTTCATTTCTTCAATTTAATGATTAAAAGTTAAAGAAAAATAATAAGAAAGTATTGAATCACGTCACGCCAGGAAAAAAAAAAAGCCTTATGCTAAGTTGGTCAATTCATGAAGTAAAAAAGTTGACTTTTTTTTTTTTCCCGAAAAATTGACCAACTTAGCAGATATTATTTGATGATTCATCATCACGTATTTTTTTTGAAATATGACCAATATAATGGATCAAAATGAAAAATTTTCATTTGAGGTAGTTGGTAGATAACCGATGGCTGATAATTCGTAGTTGTTAGGTGGTAAATAATTCTACATTAATATTTGATAAATTAACTGATTAAAAATTAATTAATCAACATAAACATGGTTTAAATTTTTAATAACAATATACATAAAAATTAAAAAATATATATGTAAAAAATGATTAAAAATAATAAATAGATTTCCTAAAGACTATATACATAAACACAAGAAGACTAACTAACTAAATATATATAGTATAACTAAATATATATAGTATCAGGTTCAAATGAGAACCACCTTGGATAGATTTGATTTTTTTCTACTTTCTCTTATTTAATTAAAAATATTAAATTATAGAATAAAAATACTATTGATATATATAACTAATATATTGTAAAGGTAATGCTTGTTTATAATAAAAATAATAGTTCATAGTTTAACCTACCTCTATAAATGTGTGTGTATGTTTTCATTACAAAAATAGTTTTTTAACTAGAGAGTGGCATAAAAAAAAAGAGTTTTTTTTATGAATTATTTGGGAGTTAATTAAAAAATATAGTATTTATAACTTTTTTCTAGTATGAATTTATAAAGCCTAATAGCTATTAAAAGTTAAATAGGAATTTTTACCGAACATCAATAAGCACGGCCAAGCAGCCCCACGATCGAAAGCTTTGTTTGGCACCTGATTCATGATTTTGCCATCATGCATGAGATAATAATAATAATAATATAAATCAATTTATTAAATCAGACATGATTATTAAGAGTGTCACTTTCATGGAAATTAATTATTCGACTGTGCTAATGTGATATTTTCTCAAAAAAACAAATCATTTTCAAAGTGGAATCCTTATAAAATAAAATAAAAATCAATTGCGATGATACCTTAATTTTGGTATTATTCATGCTGCATCAAGTGAATGATTCGCTTTTCATATGAATGATTAATAACAAATGTTGTACTACAAAATAATTAATTATATTAAGTGTAGAATCTAGAAAATCACTTAAATCAACCGTAATTGTTGACCAAGTAATTAAGGATTAGTTGAGTGCAATCAATAAGAAAGAAATGGAGAACAAAGAGAGGTTGAGTATTAGTTAGTGGTACATAAAACCAATTAGAAGTTACTCATGGAGGCACCAAAGAGAAAAATAAAAAAGCTATGAAGTTGACAAGTACCATTTTCATGTTAGGTTCAAAGATGACCATAAGTGTCGAGCACTTCGTTGTAATTCCAATGTCTAGCATGATAATTATATTTATAATTTTTTTTTTGTTGTTGAGTATATATAGTTTAGTATTATCAAAATCTAGAGATTTGATAATTTAAGTATGTGATTGGTTAAGCTGATAATTGATAATCTCTTCTTCTCATGGACTCAAAAAGATAGGTTAGATAAACGGTAGTTTTTTTTTTAAAATTATTATTGTTTAGTTAATTAGTTGGTTTTAATTATTACTTTGGTAACTTGGTTGATTAAATAGTTGATTCACGATTAATTTAGTAGTATAAACATTATTGAGAAAAAATATACAAAAAAAAAGTATAAAATCTTAATAAAAAATAGACTTCCTAAATAATAAAAAATAAAAATGAAGAAAGTATATAAACAATGATAAAAAAATTATATCAATAAATAAAAACTTTCTTATGTATAATTTTTTTTTAAAAATTGTAAAATAATATGTTCGTTCATAAAAAAACTCTTATAAATAAAAGGATTAAAATGATTTTTTTTCCATCTATCATCTGATTATAAAATATTACGATTTGTTGTGTTTTCTCGACAGTTACTTATCGAATCCAATAGGTTATCAATAGCTTGTTGAAATTAGCATGACGTTTTTGGAATAAATTAGAAGCTCGTATAAAACACTCAAAAAACAGGACCTGAGTAAGAAAATAAAATGGCGTTTCATTAAAGAGTATGTCTTATGTGAGATCAGTCTCATACTATAAGACCAATTTTTACTACATTTCACTCTTCCCAACCCACCCATGTTTGACACATATTACCTCCTCTTCTTCTTCTTCTTCTTCTTCTTTCTTCGGATTTATCATCCTCGTTCGCTGCACTCTCAATCTCATATTTTCTCGTCACCACTATTTCCGTCAAGCACTCAGTCACCAACCACCATCTTGGGTATAGAAAGTCAACACTATTTCAAAATTCATACAATCAAATAAATTGGGAATTTTCTCAAAATTGTAGATTTTTTTTAGATTCTCATTCGGCAAATTGCTCTTAAACCTCACTCGATTAGGTTAACACTTCCCTTAGCAGCTAAGGTTCCTGGAAATTAAAATGAGTTTTCATCTCATTCATTCCGTAAATCAGTAATTTTTTCACTTTTTTTTTTGTTGTTGTTAATTTGTTTATCCAAAGACTCAAGAGGAAAAAAGGATTGCTTTTAGAAAGTTGAGTTCAACTTTCCAATTTATATGTCCAAACACCTAATGTGTTCGATGATATACTCTGAGAATAAAAATACTTATTTCACTTTCTTACAGGTTGTTGTATTATGAAAGTCCTTACTCAATCTTGGGTAGTTGGGATCAGGGGTGACAATTTGTCTTTACGGTCGTGTTCTTGTCATGCTATTTGTAGTGATTTCACGTTAATCATTTTATTGTAACATAAACATGAAGATTGTTATATATATATTTTCTTTTGTTATTAAAAGACTATGTTTTTCTTATATTTTTGGTTGATCTTCATAGTTAGGTTATTACTATTGTTTTATTTGATAGTCACATCTCAACTACCTAAATCAATATAAGCTATGGTTGATAATGAATACATGGCTGGTGGTTTTTTTGTAAATTAAATTTTGTAGCTCATTTACTTTTCTTCTAGTTGCATTTTTTGTTCCTAATTTCTAGTTGTTTCATCATGCATTTAAATTCCGTATTATTTAAAGACTTTAGATTATAATTTAACCATACAAATGCAAGTAAAATAATTTTTTATATTGTGATACATTTACTAGTGTTTATGGTAATTTTACTAGTGTCTATGATACATTTAACTATATTGTGATAAATTAAAATAGTAAATGCGTCGTAGGGCAAGTATGAAAAGATGATGAACATAAAGAATAAGTATAATGTCTTGTTTTAGTAGTTCTTAGTTTGTTTGTTTATTTTTTCTTTCTCTTGTTTTTTTCTTTTTTCTTTTTTTGAGACCCCTGTTTCACTAGTTCTTAGTAATAATAAAAGAATTTATTTCCTACTGTCTTTTTTGTGACACCAACGAAACTTAATACGTCGACGTTGAGTTGGTAGAGCCAGACATGATCTTTTACTGGGGACTGTGTTCCGGTAGGAGTAATCTCATCAGTGTCGACTCGATTAAGGAAGAGTTTACGAGGAATATTTTCATTTGTTCTCTATAATATATGTTCCAAAAACTGCAAGATTGATGCTATAAGATTTCAAATTCAACATAGACAAATAAATATTGCATTATAAATATTAAACAGTATATTATATAAAATATGCAAATGTTAGTTTTTTTAAAAAAAATATGTCTGTGTTCGTGGCATTATTACACCTACCTATACCTTGGACTCTATTCAGATGCATTATCATCCAAGATAGGTCATGTCAAGTTTACATCGATAAACTTAGATAATAAAATGTTCAATTTAAAAGTAGCAATACAATTATGTTAAAGGATATATTGTATACTTATCTTTTTTCAGCTGTTAATGTTCCCTTGCTTTATCATGCATGTTTGCTTCCTTTAGAAAGTTGGTTAAACTAGACCTGATAAACTGGTAGGGAACAATAGATCACAACATAAGATAAAATATAATATAATGCATAGAATGAACATTAACAAAATATTCAGATATTATTAGTTATATATATCAGTCTGTTTTATAACTGTCATCCAACCCAAACAAATTGGTTTAACATACATTTTGTGATTATATTTCTATATTCAATGAAATTTTAAAATTATCTAAGAAAATATAAATAGTTAAAATGTTACCTTTCTTTTATGAAAGATTATGTGTATTTATCTCAACCTTATAATAGTTAATGACATTTATCAACTAGAAATTGCACATGCAGCAACTCTCAAATGACTTTAACAACATATTTAGGACTTATCTTTTGATAAGTCTATCTTATTTATAACAACTGCAGTAAGATTAAATTAGGTTAGCGTATATGCTGTAACTATATTTTTAAAATTTATTCATTCTTCTAAACTGTATATTGTCAATGGATTATATGATATATATATATATATATATATATATATGTGTGTGTGTGTGTGTGTGTGTGTGTGTGTGTGTGTGTGTTCGTTACATTATTACACCTACTTAGACCCTGAACTCTATTCAGAGGCATTATCATCCAAGATAGGTCATGTCAGGTTTCCAACTGATAAACTTAGACATATTATATTTTTCTGAATTAAAAGTATTATAAGAATTATCATATAGATATGTTGTATAACTATCATCCAAGATAAGCAAATGAGGTAAGGTTACAGTTTGTGATTATGTTTTTATATTCAATGTTTTAAAAATATGTAAGAACAATATCAAAACAATGTGATATAGAAAGATGATATATAGTAAAAACAATCTTAGCAAAGGGATAACATATATTTATTAATTGCATAGCCATTCAAAGTAAGATAAATAAATTTCATACTCAATCCAAAACAATGTAACAGATATTCATCAATATCATACTCATTCCTAGTAAGACAGTTAAACAACAGTGCCATATATATATGATCAATATTAACAGATCATGTCAGAGATTATAATGTCAGTATATAATATATTAATCAAAATATGCAAAAACAACATGATTCAGATCCCATAATTTGTATAAAAATATAATGTAATTTCTGAATAAAGAATTATATCATAATACATTGTTTTTAAGTTATAAATCATAAATTAATTAGAATGCAAATTACATGCAGTAAGTTTTAATTAAATATTTATAAATAAAAAAGGTTTAATAATATAATGCCTCACGTGCAGCAACCATCTTTTTAAAATGTATTCATAAATATTTATTAACTTTTTTTTTAATTTGAAAAGTTATATGAGATAAATCAGAATTGAGATGATTTACCTTGCAACAGAAGAATCCATAATCTGGCATGAATTGGGTTGTTACACAGGACTTGACACAATAGCCGCTGAACACACCATTAGATCTGGATGAACATGTAAAATCAGTTAGATCTCATAATAGATGGACATATGTAAATGAATTGCATGCAATAAACAAACTTAAAATTGAAATTGATTTGCAGACCTAAGTAAAATATGTCACAAATATTTCAAAATTTGAAAAACCAAAAAAAGTTAGGTTTTTAAGTAAAATATCGAGATCTACAAATTTTTTATATGCAATATCATTTTAAAAACTTATTGAAAGAAAACAATGAAAAAAGTGAGTCAGAGGTTTACCTGGTGAATTGTTCTCGAAAGTTGAGAACAAAAGTCACTGCATGTGATCCAAAACCCATTAGAACTTTAGATTTGGCATAGATATGGTCTAATTCGAGTGGTGCTTTAGAATCAAATAGGAAAATTATGGTGTTTGTATGGCTTGTGTGAACGGTGATGTGATGCGAGGGAGATGACGGATGTAACCAGACATAGGGTTTGAAAACTCATGGTGTTTTTGTGTTGTGTGTGAACGGTGAAACTGTATTTCAGATGGAGATGACGAAGGAGTGGCGGAGTTCGGCTACATATCAGAGAAGGTGGGGTGGAGGAGACGGGAGAGATTACGATTAAACCAAAGATTTTGAACTAAAAATATATGGTCTTTGTGTTGTGTGTGAGTGGTGAAGTTTAACGGGGAGTGTAGTTGGGTTCCGAGCGACGGGCGCAGTTTCCAGTTTTGCCATCTCTTGAGAAGATTAGGGTTTGTGGGGGACAAATGAGTGCTAGGGTTTGTGGGGGTGGCAAGTGGGCCGAAAATGTAGGGTTGTCGTATTTATAGTAGGGTTAGTTTGGTGATGGTAGATTAGGACCATTGGATGTGGTGTAGTATGTACATATCATTGATTTCGGCATGATTTAAACGGGTAGGATTCTGAAATAGGTTAGGACTTTTAGTTGCGCTTTACCAATTAGACCGATTTGAGTATAATTTTATTTATCAATTGGGCTTCTAAATAATATTTTATTTGTATTTCTAAATAATTAAATTTGAACTATTATCCATAGAAAATAAATAATTTATACATTTTTATATATAATATAATATTTGATTAATATGTCTATGTATTTTATTTTATTTTGTTTTGCTTCTTCAAATTTAGTTATTTATTTTAATTATTAGTTTAATAATATTATATTCTTTTTTCTTACTTTAAATTATAAGTATTTATTTATTTTTGTATATATATGTATATGCGTATGTATGTTGTTATGTCGCGTGTCACCCATCGAAAGGGTTTGAAGATATTAGTTTGTAGTGATGATGATTCGGAATCGAACATGACCAATAGTGTAATGTACAAAAAAGTATTCAATAACGTATAATCTTAACGTTCATGTATATAATGTGGATTCGATCTATAATTTATGTAGTGTAGATCTTTTAGTTATTTCTCTTCATCTCTATGTTTCTGTTTATTTATATTTTCACATAGTAAATAATAATAAAAGTAATATTAATATAATTTGCATTTTTATATTTTAACTTTCTGCCCCATGCATTGCACGGGTGTAAAAAAACTAGTTGTAATGTAGAATATTTTCTAAGTATAATGGATGCTTTTGTTAACATTTGACATTGATTTTTTTTAAATTTCAGTTTGTCATGATTAAGTGATGATTTCTATTTTGTTTGAAATTTTTTGATAAAATTATGTATGTTTTGATTAGTTGAAGTTAGTTGGCATGGTTATACTAGGATATTATGATTTGAGGTGAAACTTATTAATAGCAAATTGAGTTCCATAAATTGACAAAGAAAAAAAAAATTGTGCATCTTTTATGGCTCTTCCAATTTAATAAGCGCCACCCGAATATTGTTAATGGTGGCGCTTCCAAGGTATAAGCGCCACCCGATTTCTGTTATTTGTGGCGCTTTCAAGTAATAAGTGCCACCCGCTTCAGTTTTTGGTGGCACTTTCAACCGGATTTTACCATTTTTCGTGGCGCTTCAAAGCTGACAAGCGCCACCCGCCTTTATTTTTAGTGACGGTTTGAACCGCCACCCGTATTGGTTTGACTTTAAGTGTCGCCCGAATTAGTGTAAAAATATAAAAATCATAGAAATATAAAATAAATATTAAAAAATATATAAATAAGAAATATAAAATAAATTACACAAATATAAAATAAATATTAAAAATTATATAATAAATATCAAGAAAATAAGAAATAAATCTTAAAAAAATGAGATAAATTTAATAATTTATAAATAAGTTTTAATATTTAAGTGTTAATATGTAAAGATATTTACCCCCAATATCAGGGTTTAATTTATATATTTTATAATTTATTAATTTTTTTGTTTTCTTATTCTTTTCATAATATTTATATTTTTTGTTTATATATTCTTTCTATATTTTAACTTTTAAATTTGACAAATAATTTAATTATAGTTTTTTATATTTTCTATGTGATATAAATTAATTTAAGTATTATTTTATATCTTTTTATAATAATTATATTTATTTTCATATTTTTTGTTTATTCATATTGTATATAATTATATATATAATTTTTTTTTCACTAATTTATTAAAAAAACTTAAACCTATTTTATATTATTTATATATTTTTTAATTTTTTAATTCTTGTATTTATTAATAAGTATATATAATTATTATTATATCCTCCAAAAGAACCAAAACCGGATGAGGTATCATAAAAACACTAAAACTTAAATTTCTAACGTGGAAAATTTTATTTTTATTACACCAAACTTAATGTTAATTAATTTTGTTAGAAAATCAACTTTACAATTGACTTTAATATACATTTCTTTTTGTTGGCTTAACCATTTTTTTAATTCACGTCAAAAATCAATAAAATAAGTATCTTATATTGTAAAGTTAAGTAAGTTATGTGATTAACATCTCCAAGTGATTGTATATATTAATTGGTGGAATTTCACATATCACTATTTAAGGAGGTAACGTATTAATTTATTTTGGTTCATATGTTTCACTTTCATAAAATTCTCATAAATAAGTGTGGTTGGATTCGTTGATATTTTCTAATCTGCTTAGTTCAAACGGACGCCTTTGTCTTGCAAAAAGGTTCATTTGAATGACATGGATTGGATTTGGTTCCAGACCGAAGTTGTTGGTCTGTTTCAAGATCAAAAACACTGGTATATAGAAAATGTGAGTTTTTTTTTTAAATATATATATAAATTCAAATATAATTGAATAACACAACATATTTAACTGAATTTGATTTCTTTTTATATTATTAACATGACTTTGATGAATAAAGTAAAAAAAGTCCAACTTTTATACTTTACTGTTTTATATAAAATAAAAGTAATTTAACGTATGTGGTAATTATTTTGAACTATATGTTTCATTCAAATTCAAAAGTAATAACAAAACTTGTTATACGTTCCAAATAATAACACAACCTATTTAATTAAATTCGATTTTTTAATATTGACATGACTTTGGTGACTAAAGTAAAAATGTCCAACTTTTACACTTTACTATTTTAGATGAAATAAAAGTAATTAATTTATGTTGTAATAATTTGGAACTATTAATTCAATTTATTTGCCGCTAATTATTAAATGAACACTATAGTTTTAAAAGTTTTAAACAATTTGATATGTGTTTTTAATAGGCGTAAATATTTAAAACAAAATATATAACTAGGTTGTTTTATTTCCTACTTTTTAAAATCACATTATCAAAAAATATAAAAATCTAATTATACAATCAATTTTGGTTATGTACATTTAATTTTCTAATGAAGCTAGACATATATGATTTGAGAATTTTATCCACGTTATATTGCATTTTAATATATAAAAATATATGTAATAAGATCTCAACTTTGTCTTTGAATACAAGGACTAAACAAAAAGATGCGCGCAATCATCTGAATATTCATTATATTAAAATTCTAAAAATGTAATATATATATAAAAATGACTAATATAATGGTTTCCCGACTAATTAACTGGGAGAGTTTGAAATAATTGATAATGATAATGACAATTTAAACTATAATTAGATATATAATGTAGTGTGCAAAAAATTATTTGATAATATATAAATGTTGAGTTATTTACCTTTGATTTTATTTTAATATAAGAATTTATAAAGTAATTTGAAGAAATAATAAGCTTTTTAGAAAAATCAAAGATTAAAAATAAATTATAAAATAAATTTAAGGCCTATAAATAAACTTTAATAATTCTGAAAGTTCTAAAATAAAAACAAGAAAACCTAAATATTAAAAGAAATCTGGAAATAATATTACAAAAATATATAATAAATCTTAAGAAAATGTGAATTAATTGTACGAATTTATATATAAGTTTTAATATATATATTTTAGCAAAAAATATTTACCCCCACAACAGGGCTTATTATATAACTTTTTAATGATTTATTGGATTAATAGTCTTGTGATCTTATTTTTTTAATAATATTTCTGTTATTTTTTGTTTGTTAGTTGTATTTTTTAACTTTCAAATGTGAGAAATAGTTTAATTATAAGTTTTTATATTTCTTATGTGATTTTATAACTTATTTATAGTATTATCTTATATCATTTTATAATAATTATGTTTACTTTTATGTTTTTTGGTCTTTAAATATTCTAAGTAAATTATTTAAAAAAAATGACTTTTTTCATTAATTTTATAAAATTTTCAGAATACTATTTTATTTATATTCCTTGATTTTTAATTTTTAAATTTATTAAATAAGTATTTATAATTATTTAATTATATTTTGAGAATTGACTATGGTGCCGTGAAGGCACCATGCCCCAACTTTCGCATTTACATCCATTGATCTTCTGATTTTTTATAACCTTACAATGATCTAATGATTTTTATTAGGTGAGAAATGGTGCTTTCATGGCACCGTAGAAGTTCCCTGTATTTTGTCCTCCAAAAGAACTAAAACCAAATGAGGTGTCATAAAACTACTAAAGTCTTGGTAATGCTGCAAATCACGAATAGTTCGTATGACGATTTGTTATAAATAATAGTTTATATGATAAATAAATAAACTCAATTTCTTGGGGGGCAAAAAGTAATTATTCCTTAAAATAATGATATGTCCTATTAATCATGTTTTTTTTTTTAGTTATTGTTATTTTATTATACCACAACTTTTGTAGTTTACATTCACAATCTACAATTACTATCACAATTTTCGCAGTACATTTAAAAATTTAAATTTTTAACATGGGAACAATCATTACACAAAACTTAATTTTTACTTATTTTTATTAGAAAATAAAGTTTAAATTTTACTTTAATATACACTTTTTTTGTTGGCTTGAACCTTTTTTTAGTTCACTTCCATCAAATTAATTAGGAGACAATGAAATTATTTATTCTGATTCATATGTTTCACTTTTATGAAATTATCATAAGTAAACTTGTTTGGTTAGTAGATACTTTTTAATCTTCTCAATCCAAATGGACTCATTTTCCTTTCAAAAAGGTTCATTTGAGTGACTTTGGTTGGGTTTATTCCAGGTCGACCCGTTGGTCTGGTTTAAGACCGAAAACAATGGTATATTGAAAGTGTGAGTTTTTTTTTTTTTTTTTTTTTTTGATGAACTCAAATAATTTATTTAACTCAGTCCCTTTTTTTTAATATCAACATGACTTTGGTGACCAAAGTAAAATAACTCAACTTTTATACTTTACTATTTTAAATAAAATAAAAATAATTTAACCTATATGGTAATTATTTGGAACTATATGTTCAATCGAATCAACTCAATTTGTTTGTCGATAATAGTTAAATGAATACTATAGTCATAAAGTTTACACAATTCAACGTGTTTTTAATAGGTGTATATATTTTAATCAATATATATATATATATATATATATATATGTTGTTTCATTTCTTGCTTTTCTAAATTATATTATCAAAAAAAAAAGAATATAAATTATATAATCAATTCTGGATATGTGCATTTAATTTTCTTGGAGGGCAAACAGAAATGATTTGAACATATTACCCACGTTATATTACATATTAATATAAGAGAATATTTTCTATATGATCTTCACTTTGTCTTTGAATATAAAGACTAAACAAGAAGATGTGCGCAAGATCTGAATGTTTTTTATGTTAAAATTCTGAAAATGTAATATATAAAAGTGACTAATATGATTGTTTCACGAATAACTACCCGAAGAGTTTGAAACAATTGGTATGTGATGACGACAAACTAAACTATAATTAGATGTATAATGTAGTCCATAAAATATTGTTCCATAATATATAAATGTGGGGTTATTTACCCTGATTTATTTTATATTTGCTTTTGTTGACCAACAATCTTCATGACCTCGATATTTTAAGTTGTTATATTTTATTAATAAATTAATAATAATACACTTATATCGAATGAATCTACACCGTTCATTTCAACGCATTTCATCAATCGTACGAAACAAAACGAAATCGCAATCGCAATCTATAACACCTCGGAGGTATAGATGAAACAAGTTGTTTCATATCAATGTTCGCAATTGCATCGATCGATGGTATCTCTGTCGTTGATTAGGTGTTGATCGACGGTGGTAGTTGACGGCGAGAAGATGTGGCGTGTTGATATTCTGTCAATGAATATGATCGATCGTCGGTGGCCTAAAGTCCTCGATGGGTTGATCAACTCATGTTGTCAATGCAGGCGGGAGATGCATTCATCGGCAGGTCGATCGACTCATGTTATCGATGTGGGCAGGAGACGCTCATCGATTGTGCTTCGATATTATGTCGATGGCACTTTAGTCGACGGTTGTGTTTCATGGCCCGTGTTATGTTTTTATTGATTGGAGCCAGTCGTGATTTTCGGAAACACACTAGACTCCACTCGATTGTCAAAAAAATCAAGAAAAACCAAACTAACATAAATATTTACAAAAGATGCGAGAAAAAGTATTAAAACAATAAAAAGTCGACACAAGATACGTAAATGCCAAAAGAGAAAAAAGAGATAAAACACGACTCAAACCCCACTACAACATACCAAACAAGACAGAAAACAAACGGAAAATATACACAAATATGGACAAATCAATCTTCCCCCCGAAGTACCTGCGAAATTCGATAAACGAAATTTATAGTGCGCGTCCCGCCGAAGATGGATATGTATATTATGTGCGATGAATATTCAAAACACATACATATTCAGTACAAAATATACATATTCATCACACATAACATCCATATTTATCATCAATATTCATCACAATGCATCCATATTTATTATTGATAAACACAGTTTTTATACACATCTTGTGACTTATTTGATTAGGTTTCAACTACTGTTTGTGCATTTTTAACGTCGTTTTACTTTACTTCCTATTATTTGAATGTTATTACGTGTTTGGTATTTTGTGTTATTCTTATAGGATTTTGGAGTTATTTGGGCTTAAAAGAGCATAAGGATGAAAAGAGTGGAAACTGGAACTAAGGCTAGAGGTCTATTGAGAAAATTTAGAAGCTACCCCACATAATCAAATGAGGGAATGAGACCAGATGACCCAGTCACGACCAACATCGCGGTCACGACATAGGTCGATTTTGCAAACTATTTTCACGAAGATTAGTCGCGATCTCCTTCGTGTCACGACTCAGGTCGTTGCTGCATGCCATTTTACGACTAGTAATCATGAGCACCTTCACGGTCGCGAACCCGATCACGTTGGGGACAAAAATTGTTAAAAAAATTCATTTTTTACTTTAAAAAGTGGCCAAGAAGCAGTCAAAAATACATCGAATTCCAGTGCCTTCCAGAATCCATGATCATAGAGTTCATTTTTGAGTGATAGTGTGAGATATTGGTGAGATAGAGAGTTTTTTGGGTTTGATTCGGAGAAGAAACACGTGCAGTATGAATATCGAATGATACACATATTCCATACGGTTTATTCTGGTTTGTTTTATTTATGAGTGTTATGTGTTCGACGAATTGCTTGGCTAATTTCACTATATGTCTATCTAATATTTCATTATTTCGGGGTTTGGAGAAACAATGAATGAATAATGTCTCACCTTTCTTTGTATAATCCATTTGCTATTTTAGTATTTTGGTTTCACTATTGTATAATTTATTTACAAGCGTTTATGCATATTTATGTTATGATTGATTGACAAACTTTTAGAAGCAATAGTTTGATTAAATCAAAATTTGAGAGATAGGTTTATTAATAGGCCTTCAAATACGAAACACCCTAATCAACAAAGCGAGATGTTTGAAATTACTAGTGAAGTCAAATAAATCTTTAAAATCTTTTAGAGTTTTATGTGTGATTTCAAACGTAAATGTTATTTCATACTTAAAGTGAATGATTTAATCACTCTGAAAGAAGTGTTAGAAGAAATCTGATGTTCGATGACGATTTTTTTTCCACGCATAAAAATTCGTCATAATATGTTAATTAATTGTGACATTTTTTAGTTTTGTCATAGAATAACACCCTTATATGACAGTATTTATTGTTGTCACAGTTGTTCACCGATTTCGTCACGAATACTTATATTTAATGACGTTTAAATGTAGTTTGTCACAATATTGGGAAGACAAAAAAAATAATGGTTCGCAAAACCTTTTTTATGACAAAAATATAATAAAGTGTGACGATATTTGGGTGTCACGATAAGTTTGTAGTTGTGACAAAATCATTTTTGTCACTAATGTCCACTTGAAGAATGGTGATGATATTTGGTGTCACAACATGTTTCTTTTCATGACAACGCCATAATTGGTCATCAGTTTTAGAAAAATAGAGACAATATTATTTTGACACAAAAGAGTTCGTTGGTGACTTCAAGTATGAATTTGTCATAATAATTTTATTTTTGTTACAAATTCACACCAGATTTAGAAGACTCTTCCGATAACAATATCTATCTATCTATCTATCTATCT
>BMAC01000703.1:29369-75593 GCA_014905375.1 Phtheirospermum japonicum
GGCAGCGAAGTAGGGATGGTGGATTCACCGTTGCCATCCTTTTTTCCCTTTTATTTATGGTTTTAGTTAGATCAGATGTGTATTGGTTGGTGTTATAATATGGCCAATATTTTATCCCTCAATTACTCCTCACCCAACTCATTCCTGCAAGCCAGTTGCTGTTCCAAAATTGTTCAAAGACGACACAACAACAAAATGGTGTTTTTCATTCTAGATTTATCATTAGCTTTTGTTTTGAAATTAATTTGTGTATTTTTTTTTACCTCATTTTGATTCAGTGTGATTTGATTCGATTTGATTACAGGTACTACAAGACGTGTACTCGCTGGAGTAGCAAACGACAATTGGCTAGGACAAGTGGATTCAGCCGAGTAGACTGGTTGCTGAAACGAGTTTGGACCGGAGCTGTGTACGTTTACCGGTCACTACTCCAGTTCTCTGAGCTAGTTTTGGGATCGAGAAGAAGGTTCGGACTACAAGTCAGGCTCAAGTTACACAAGTCTTGATATATGGTTAAACTCTTTTGGTTTAGTTCAAACTTCCAGATCCTTATTTTAAATGTTCCAAGTACATTAATTCTAGTTGGCTATTTGAAAAACTAATTTGGTATGTGTTCTGGAATTTCAAAGTAATATTTTGACTACAGTACTCTTGGTATATGTTCGGAATGGTCGAAAAAATATTTTGGAATATTCTTATCATTTCAATTGTAATGATAAATGCTTCTTTGCTTTCATATTCATCTTATGATACTTTCTCTTACAAGAATAATGACAAATTAATGCATATATTTAGGACAATTTATGTCGTCATGAAAGTAAACAATCAAATCGTGTTCACTCAATTATTACAACTCTAAGCGTCATATAAGTATTTCAAATTTGTCACTTTAATAAATAATGACAACTTGTTTCATCACATAATACTTTGAAATTGTCACTTAAACTAAATCATTTGTGATGATTGGCTCGTCACCGTACAAGCTAATCTAATGACAATGGATTTTATCACTATATGTACCCCTCATATCATCATCGAACACATATCTTTTGTGATGATTATAATATTCGTCATATATTGCTAGTTTTTTGTGACAAAATATTTCGTCACCTTTAATAGTAAATGGTGACACAATGGTTTGTCATTGTAAGTATAGATGTTCAGTGACGGTCAATATTGCGTCACTATAAAACAAATCTATCGTGACGAATTACATTATATTTGGTAAATGTTTAATACATATTATGACAATATGAGCGTCATTATAACCCAATAAAAATTGTCACCGTAGTTATGTTTGTCACGGAAAGTCAAATGTATTGATGACAAATTAAGTGTTCGTCATTGAAAATGGTAACATACGGTGACAAAACTGATCTTTTGATGACAATTTTTCAATCCCTTACGTGACGAATTCAGCGTCACCAAATACAAACACCTATAATGAAAATTTACATCAGTGTCATCAAAACCGAACATTTAGTGACGCGCGTGAAAAAATTGTCACTTTCACCAATGGTGACAGCAATACTATGACAACCGCTGTGACGCTCAATTTTCGTCACCATTTCTCTTTAGTGACGAAACGTATCGTCATCGAACATCAAATTTCTTGTAGTGAAGGCTGACTTATAGTGAATTGAATCATAAAAAATACTTAATTGATTAAAAAGAAACAATATGAGAATTCACTGCGATCCCAAACCCCGAAATATCCCATATCTCTTGATATTTTCTATCTTACAATTTGTACTTTATTTCTAGATAAATTATTAGTTCATAATTTTATTTAGTTTATGATCGTCATCTGTACACGAAAACAACAAAATCATCGTTTAATTCGTGATAAAACTAAATTGTCTATATTATATTACTTATCAACTTTGAAATTAATATATGGTCATTGTGGAATTGACCTTATTGAGGTTGGATAGAGTGTAATAAACGAACAAATTTTTATTATTACTCGACTATCGACCAACAAAGCGGGGAGTGGTCAATTATATATAAAACACAATTTTCAATAATGTCAATATAAATTAATATAGTTCAATTATATTAATCACATATAACATATACACTCATCACACATAATATTTAATACATTTATACTTATCACACACTACATGCATATTCATCCATAGAATATACCATCTTCATGAAATAAAGAATAAAGATCAAGAAAAAACATGTATATAATAATAACTCATGAGGTGGAACCAAAAACATAAAGGAAGTCGATCGATCTATGAAGCACGAACACTTTAAATTAAGAATTTTAATCGTATTGATATTGCCAAATAATGATCGTAATATTAACAAAATAAACACATCATACGTGCCCAACATTTTCAAAATTTGAATTGGTACATGCCAACACCCCCCCTATATTAGGGATGGTTAGATGAAACCAGGTTTGATTTCAAAAATACAAATAAATAAATAAATACAAATATCGTAAGTTTATTTCAATCTTACATTTTTATTCTTCATACGAAATCAGTCAAATAACCAACCTTACATTTCTAAAACGATTATTTGCTCCTATTAATCCAATTTTACTTTATAATTTTTATGTATCATAAATATGTCCTCATAAAGTGTCTAGAAAGATGACTGCGTGTGCGAGCGACAATCGTGTCTGCAAATTCTATATCGAGAATATTACTTGCAAATTTGTGATCAATAATTGGTAATCAAGATTTAAAAACATAAAAACTTCCACCTTTTATGTAGAAGAAAATGATGTTTGCTAATTAATTTTCCAATGGTTACTAGTTTCCTACGATTAGTGTTGAAGAGTCGGTTTTCTCACTTTGTCCTATATACCACATGTAACCTTAACATATCGATAAGTGGCGATTGTTTTTAATTAATGTAGGAGATAAAATCAACATCATTGATTAGTCGCATTACTAAAGACACAAATCTTCATTAGTTTATAAACAATCATAAAACTACTTTAATTTTTACATTTGTTAGTGGATTAAGGCCTCAGTGAGTCATACGTAAGAATGAATTAACGTTGAGAAGACTAATTAAATGATTATTCTGAGAAGCCACCATCCCCCACCATTAATCGTATAGGACAAAGTACGAAAAAAAAAACAAAAAAAAACGACAACGAGATCAAGAATTAATAATTGTTGTAAAGCCAATAAGGTAAATGGTAACTTAAATATTGGGTTGAAATTTTTTGGTAGATTGGAACTCAGATTTTGCTTTTGTTTCTGTATCGGGGACTTACTAAGAGTCTTGATAACATAATTCGGTATTGATTTGAGACTAATAAAATTTGAGCCCTGAATGGATAATTTTGAAAAATCAAACACAAAATTGAGACAACTAAATATTAGGGCTGTACGCGGGACTTGTATATCGCCGAACGATATCCGGACCTAAAAGTTTCCGAAATAAAATTATTTGTTAATTTCTTGACGCTTTACGAACCGAACTGTTACGAAACTTTTTATGGTACAATTTTGATTTTTTTAAAATATATTCCTATCGAAAATTATATTGTACTGTATCGAACCAAGAACCGAAACCGAGTTTTAATTTTTTTATATTTATATTATATATGCATATTACGTTTAAAAGTCGTTTGCCATCATATTAACTTAATAAAATAACTTTATCGGAATTTTTCATTTTTTATTGAACAAATATTTTGATAGATTATACACGTATGACTTTATATTAATTTTACAACACACACACATACATATAATATATATATATATATATATATATATATATATATATATATTGTGTGTGTGTGCCAATTTGCAAATCTTTTTTCGACTCATCCGGTCTTTAATATCGATATAATAGAAATTTGTAAATTCCTTAGCCATTAATACCAACCCTACTAAATACAACACTTGTATCTTTAAAAATACAAATACCTCATATATATATTCGTGACTTTTAAAAGCTAACATATTTTTTTCTTTCAATATTTGTATACGCAAATTCATAATGGCCTTATCCTATTTGAACCAATGAGAAGCTGGTGACATCAGGAGAATAGATACAAGAACTTTTATTTCTTGATTCTTATTTGTTAGTATTAACCTTTTATTTCTCGAGTGGGGAAGAAAGTGGAGGCAAAGCACGCATATCTTCATTATGGTATTGCAAAATTAACACACAAAATTTTTACATTGATGGGATCAAGATTTGCGGCTTTAAAAAATATTTTTTTTTTTTGACATATTTCTTGTACAACTTGAAACTGAGTTTTAAGTGGTTCGTGTAAAAATAATATTTAATGAGTGCATAAAATGATATATAATGAGTGCACAAATGTATTACTGTGGGAGGAGCATGTCACAATTAACCCATTTTCACACTACAACACCACAAAAATAATTAAAATAATAGTAGCGGCAAATGGCAATATAAGAAATAACAGGAATAATATAAATATATTATTATTATTATTATTATTATTATTATTATTATTATTATTATAGTGACAAATCTATAACTTTATATTGATATTATCGACAATTATCTCCGTTGCAGGTACATTCCAATTCATTGGTTGATCAGTAACAATACCCATGTGAATAGTATCTCCAATTCCTATTTTATACAAGTTTGAATTTTAATAATAAATTTTTAGTTATATTTCATAAATGTTGCTAGATTGTCCAATAATGAAGTTGTTAAATTTTAAACGGGAAGGCTTGGTTCAAGTTTTGTTGCTAGTGACAAAATGCAATTTTTTTTTTTACAATTTTGTAAATTTAAGAAAAATCAATATTTACGGTTACAAAAAACAATATATATATATATATATATATATATATATATATATATTTTAAGTTTTATAAATTTACGAAAAATAAATACAACATATTATCATATTAGATGACTTATAGTCTTTTGTAGAATAAACAATGTATCATAGTAGTGGGTTTATCGAAAAACAAAATTTTCGAATACAAAAACCAATAAATCATCGTAACATATCAAATGGTTTGACAATTCATGACCAAATGACCTTACGTAAGTGTTTGCTTTTTATACATTGTGCCGTTGACTTTTGAAGGTGCATATTCTACATTGTGCCGTTGACTTTGAAGGAAAGAAGTCAATTTGTCGATTTGTTCGAGTCGATTAGCTTGAGACTGATCATAAAAGAACTTAATTCAATGTATACAAGTCAATAGATATATTTGATATTTCCAATGAGTACAAAGTACCATTTATAATTACGTAATTTCAACTTTTACTATGGTGGAGATTAACAACTAGGAGAATTTGTAAATATTTTAACATACTTTATGCGATATCATAATTATAATTTAACAAGTCAGAGGGGAAGTCTATACATATATAACTTTAGGAGAAATTATTGTACCGTTGTTCTTCTTTCTTTTGACATTTTCTCACTTTTTAGGCTCCAAAATGCTTATACAAGACTTTGGCAGTTGACTCAAAATCAGTCGTTTAAGAATTCAGTTGACACTTAAATCAAACTTGAACTAAACTTTCTCAAAGTTAAATTGGATGTTCGGATCAAGGTCAACTTTCGCTCAATTAATAAGAAGTAATAAAAGAATATATAAAATATTAAGTTATCGAGCACGTTTTGATTCGAATAACTAAAACTCGTTGAAACTCGATTTATTCATACATGAATGTATTAAAGTGAAAAGTTTTAGGCAAAAGTTTGACCTCAACGTTTACATCTCTGTACTTATTTATTAACTTTCCACTCTCATTGAACATACCTAGGGCTAGGTTACGCCTGCACCGAAAGCTACAATCACTTTCTTCAAGTGTCTATTTATGTTGGAATTTTAGATTTTAAGTATTTAGAATCTTGTTATATTCAAAATTTTATAAATCATAAGAATTATTTTTTGTAATAGAAATCTTTTACTTTTACTGTAAATATCAAATTATAACTGAAAAATAAATAATAATGTATTATAATATTGTATATAATGTTAAATTATGTCTGAAAAGTGAATGATACTTTATTATAATATTGAATGTAGTAGTATTTAATTAATTAGATTAACTCCAACAGATTGCCTATCAAACTCCTTAAATCTCACTCCCTAAACTAATTCTCTCTATTATTTCAAACTCTCTATCTCATTTTACTTTATCAGACTCCATAACTAATTCTTTCTATTATTTCAAACTCTCTATCTCATTTTACTTTATCAGACTTCATACTTATGTCAGCTCCCTATTTTAGAGACTCCATATTCTAATTTTACTCCAACAGACTCCATATTAATAAATTCATTATCATACATTTAAATAATAATAATAACAATAATAATAATAATAATAATAATAATAATAGGAAGCCATTTTTGGCTCTCTACATGTAGAGAGCTTGAAGAAAATTGTAGAGAGCTCCTAAATTTGAGTAGTCCCTATAAAGAGGCTATTGGAGCAAATCTCATTATTTTGACTCCCTAAATTGGCCGAGAAGTCATTATAGGGAGTCTGTTGGAGATAGTCTTAATTGTAAAAAAATGTTGTTTGAATATTTAATTTTTATGTTTTTAAACAAATGAGTATTTATTCAAAATGGTAGGGCAAGCAAGTCCAAAAGAATTTGTCATAAATATTAAGGAAAATTCTTTATGTTTTTTTTTTTCTCTCAATCTATTCTGATCCCTTACCTCTTAAAATGTTAAATGGTTAATGATATATAGAATTTTGACAAATTGTCTCCTACTGTCAGTTCCCGATAAAAAAGTGGATGAAAAAGTTATTTACGCGACGAAAAAGTTTGTTTTGAGGTTTTGGAAAGATTATCGACGTCAATTAAAGCCGATATTTTGCGTGGTGACTCAAAAAAAATGAGAGGAATCCAACAGAACCAACGAAAATCAAAACGGAGCACTGAAAGTTGGTGAATAAATGTACGACAATGTAAATAGGGTTAGGATTTCAGAGCGGTTATCGACATCAGATAAGGCTGAAATTTTACGTGGTGTCTCTAAAAAATGAAAGGAACCCAACGGAGGCTAGAACAGAGCACCGGAAATAGGTTTATCGAGCAATCATTCAATTTTGTGATTCTTTCTAAAAAAAAACGGAAAGATACACCATGGTATAAATTGCATAACTTCTACTGGTTTATGTATTTGTGCTTATTTATGTAGTAGTGGGGTCCATCTCCAAAGTAATGAATTGATAGGTTATGCAATCAAATTTGAAAATTGTGCACCATCCACCTTTTTTTTTCGCTCGTCACAAATTAATAAACTAGATTACTAGACCCCATATTTGGTTGTCATGATCAATTCATTCATGTCCCTCATTTCGTTTCATTGCTCTAAAAATCAAGTTTGGCAAAATATGGTGATACCATTCAATCAGCCTCCTCCGTACATAGCAAACTCCTTTTTTCAGGAAAATAAACAAATACATAAATAAATAAAAAGAAAACGGAAAAGGAATTAAAAAAAAGGTATGATAATAATAATTATCATCATCTTAGAAGTTCGAAAATATAACATGGAAATCTGTATGTTGGATATTTGAAATTCTAATTTGTTGGGCATTGTACATTATGGAGTGACATTTGGCACTTATTCACTATTTAATGAATGTTACTTTACATGACCACAAAAACAATGTTGTGCAAATTGTAGCAATGAATAGTCAATTTTATGTCATTTTCTTTCCTACGTTAGTTTGTTGTTTTGCACAGGTTGTAGGACCTGAATATATTGCCGTCTTCCTTTCATGTTTCATTTATTAATGTTAGTTAGATTTTACATTGAGTTTTATGATGTGGTTAATTAATAGTAGTAGCTTTGTTGATTCAGTGATTGAAGGTGGACATTACTGTTATACCATGTAAATTACCACCTCTAGTTTGACGTTAAGAATTTTAAATACATAATGACAAATCAATTAAGCTTGTTTGGATAAACTAATTGTATATCGAATTTCAAATTCATATATACGCTCTATTGTAAATTATTATTATTATTACTTTTGTGTTATTGCGGTGAATTTCAAATCCACGACAGATTAGAAATCCCCTTCATTACAACCGCACTTTAAGAATCCTCAAATGACCAAATCTCACTAGACATAGATATTTATAGATAACATCATCTTTTTTTATTTCAAATTTTGTTACTTTGTACTTGCACTAATCCTTTCATTGGAAGGAACTTTCCAAGGTTCATCTTCTACAACTATTGCATGGAACATTGTTCCCAAATCCCATTTAAACTTTTGTTTGCTTAAGTAAGAAAATGTTACATAGTGGGGAATCACCTAAACCAAAAACCCATAAAATAATATAAGTAGTGATCACAGAATATCACACACTATCCTCAAGTGTTTTCTCTAGAAACTAAATGAAATAAATAATGCGTTTTGCGGTTGCAAGTTGCTACCTCTGGAATTTGGCCAAGACTTTTTATTCTTGATACACTCAATTTATTTTACCAAGAAAAAAAAAATCTGATTTAGCTAGTGGCCACCATAGGATGGATGTGGAACAAATTATTCTAGTAAGGAATTTCGCTAACTGTAATCATCCATGTTCCATGTGAGACAACGACACTGACAATTTTGGTTAACCTTCGTACGCGTGTACGATAATATCAATTGCATAAATTGGGAGAGAGTAGTAAAGTTAAAAACCTTCTCTAAAAAGGTTTCTATACAAATAAAATATTATAAGTGCTTTAGCATTGTCCTAATGCTACTTAGAGGATAAGAGGTACCCTTTAAAGCAAGAGATCTCGTAATTATAATAAATAAATTCAATTGTTTATTTTTTGCATAAGCTATTAGGGCACGCCATTTTTTTTGTTGGCATAAATTAAGTAGTTCATAAAATTCCGGACGTTTTTTAACCTTTTCTTTAGCTTTCAAAATCTTTATTTAAATTTTTTTTTTTTTTTTTTTTTGGGTAGCATAATGTAGGCATTCATCAACTTTATTATGGCATCAAACTGTACATTCATCTATTTTTCCTGGTAACCCAACTTACATAAAATTAGGCAAAGGACATCATCAGCAGAATATTTTCTTTAATCTGATTCCAAGTGATCACACTCAAAAGAAAAGACTAAGCAGGCAGTTCAGAATATTCAATCCATTTCAGTAGACATTTTATCCTCGTCAGGAGACATTTAGGACAAGGAACAATATGTGAATAAATCCCGTATAAGGATCGTTAATCGGATAGTATGTATCGATTAGTGAATCAATAAGAGGAAGAAAAAAAAAGTATACTACATATTGTTATCGGAAAAGCATATTATGTCACGGAAAAGAGGAGGGGTATCATTCTATTGTCCTGTAGAATCTCAGCCAACCATTGTTTATATGGGAAATTGTAATCTTGATGTAAATAAAGCATAATCCATGGTGGGAAAAATGACGAAAAAGATGAAATGGGAATTTGGAATACTATGAATCAACTTATATGCTGCTGTAAATCTATGGTAACTTGCCAATGCCATGCTCATGATTAACGGTTTTTTTATTTTTTTTCCTGATCTCATTGAGAATTAAAAGTAATGTTGTTTGGTTGAAAGCTCTTTTGAAACATTAAATAAGCCGTTTCAGAGCTTATATGCTCTTAAATTTGTTTGCTATTTATTTTTTCTTTTCTGAAACGGTTTTTCTTTTCTGAAACGGCGTATAACCTGGAAAAAATGTTTTGGAGCTTATAAGCTGTTTTAATAAATGTAACTCCATTCCACTCCTTTTTTTTTTCCCTTAAAGGATCCTATTTTACTACCTCTTAATTTTGATTATTTTAACTATACTAACATTTCAAAAGCTCAGTGGATATCTTATCCGATCACTTTAACAACTTTTTTTTTTTTTAAACAAACTCCAAAAACACATTAGATGTAGGTAGATCTGTTAAGCAAGAAAAGCAACTTGAGAGCTCGATAAGGCTCGTTAATTCGAGAAAACGAGTCGAGCTTGAGCTTGATAAGATAACATAATTGTCATTTTACCGACATATTAAGAAAACAATGTTTATTTAATATTAAATATTTGGGTAGGTTTCGTAGGTCGGCGATATAGGGTCGAGCCGAGTTCGAGGATCCAATACTCGGCTCGATTAACAACTCTAAATGTAGGAGCTTATCAGATCTTTTAAAAAAGTTTAGCCAAACACCGTTAATTTAAGTTGATGAAATTAGTGAGTCTAATTTTCATATTGTTCCCACTTGCCATTTAGCAGAAGATGAAGGGACAGCCAATAAATATTATGTTTTGGCAGAAATAAACATAAGAAAGTGGGAGCATGAAAGAATGTTGAGGTAGTACAACATTCTACTAAGGCCATTTGGCTGCCTAAAAGACAAAATTGCCCTTACCCTATCCAAAACCAAGAGCTAGTACACTTTCTAAGAAACCCTTTTTGTTTCAAATTACAGTTGGAGCCCATTCATACAGAGTTTTTTACCAGATATGTAGCACATAATAAGATATAAGTCAACTATTAAAACTACTTGTAATAAATAGAGTTCACATACACTGCACCTCATACAAAAATACAAAAAAAAAAAAAAAAAAAAAACTACCTTTTACATTTATTGACTTGTTTAGCTCAAAAACAACTCTTTCTTTTCTCTACCACTTTCAATACATCAGCTCAAAGCAGTAATTTAAAAAAAATAAAAAATGTACAGCTTAAGTTTTAGGTATTTGATGTAACTGATATGGACCTTAAGAATTTAATATGGGTCCCTTCTATCCTAAAGCTAAGTGCTGATTGACTCATCAAATTATTTTTTAAACTGACATCTAAATTCTTCCATATCTTTCTTAAAAAAATGTACAACTTTACAATTGACCTAGATTTCGTCATCAATCACAAAACCAGATTGGCCAAGAGAGTTTAATAACATTCTTGAGTTGCCTAGCTTTTCATATTTATTTTATTTTTAATAAAAAAAAATGACTCCTCTTAAAATTGACTTACAACATTTGCTTTATTTTTTTTCTCTAACAAATTCCATGTCTAAATAATTGCATCCCAGATCACAAACTTTTGATCCCTTTGTAAGCATTACATAATATATTACGAATTATCCAAAAATCTTATTCAGATTGATCATAATCACATGACCATGCATGCTCACCATCATCATCACATAACATGGTTAACATGGAAAATTAAAACAAAATAGAAAGGCAAAACTTACATGTTTTAACAAGAATGGCTCCAATCATTACATCCCATGCACACATCACCACCATTTTTTCTTTTTCTTTTCTTTTCTTTTTTTTTTTTCATTTTTGTCTCGAGTGCGCTTATGTAAGCACTAAGCCCCCCTGGAACTGTTGCTCATTGGCACATATCATAAACCCCTTCTCCTATAAATACGCTTCTCTTCATGCATTTCACCCTCACAAACTCAAAATCATCTGAAAAAGAAAGTCCAAAATTAAAACTCTTAAAAAATTAAAATCATCATGATTCCATCAGATATCCAAGAAATGAACTACTTCACTCACCAAAACCCACTAATTTTCCCCGCCAACTTCGTCTCAATGCAAAACAACTTATACCCGAATAACCAGACCCTATTAATCCCCGGGCCTCACGACTTTGTAACCAGCAACTCGACCTCCGACGAGGCGGAGGATTATAATCAGGTTAGCGTGATCGACGAGAGGAAACAGAGGAGGATGATATCAAATCGGGAATCGGCTCGGAGATCGAGGATGCGCAAACAGAGGCACCTCGACGAGCTCTGGTCCCAAGTCGTTCGTCTCAGGGCTGAAAATCACAGTCTCGTCGAAAAGCTGACCCATGTTTCGGAAAGCCACGATAGGGCCGTTCAAGAAAATGAGAGGCTCAAGGATGAAAACTCGGGCCTTCGACAAATGGTGACGGATTTGCAAATTAGCAATTCTTATGATATTTTGAGGGATTTTGACGACATTTCGTGCAACACGGCTCATTTCACGGATGAGTCGTCGGATCAGTCTGTGACTACTTTGCTTCACTGAGAATGAGCTGAGATGTGTTATTTTTGTTTTGTTCTGTTTTGTTTTTTATGTGTACTGTTTGACTTTGGTGGAAATCAATGTATGCTAGGTTTAAGAGGCATATGATCGAACACCTTTTGTGCTACGTTTTGTAAACCATAGCAGTTCATCTTCGCCGCGTAAGTTATTATCCAAGCGGTGATGACGAAAAATTAAGTGAATAATTTATTATCATATTGGTGCCGAAATCAAAAGAATTCATCATTACTTATATTTCTTAATGATCATTCAAATTACCCCACCAAAAACCAATCACAATAATTAATGAAAATATCAAAGAACACCAACATAACACAATGCTTAATGCTTCACAACAAGATCCACAGCTTACAGCATATTTTTATTATCATTTTTTTTCTCCTCTCTCACACACACACACAAAAAAAAAAAAAAAAAGTTACTGTTTGTATCTTTAGCGGGACAAGACAAATGGTGGTGGAGAAGCTGGCGATAGTGGGTCATAATTGAAGAGCTGCCATAACAAGGAAAAACATTTGAAAAGGAAAACGCACTAACACTAAGGCTACTGTTACTATCTTTTCTGTGAGGCCACGAATTTCAAACCAGTCATTGTTAACCATCAATTTTCAGATATGTCATACAGAGAGAATGAAAAAACTAAAAACAAAAAACTATGATTTCAGGTGTTTTACCTGAATGCGCATCCTATTTGAAATTCCAGTGCGTCAGAAAATATCGTGGTGCTTTTGTTGGTTAATTGTTTGGGTTTGGCTGAAATACGGTTGGGGATTTCGAGAATCGAATATAATCTATTTATTTATTTTTTTGGTAATTTTAGATTGGATATGAAAATCAGATTTTTGTTATTCTGAAGTTGAGTTCCTTTTTGTTGGATTTGTGTGGCTGCTGGATAATGAGGCGGTGTGGTGCTAGACGGCACCGGCGGTGGGTTGGTGAAGAAAGGAGATGAAATTGAAAATATAAAATTAAAATAAAGTAAAAAGAGAGGCGAGAAAAAATAAGATATTCTGTATCCCTGATTAGATTTTCTTTTATTTTTATTTCGTGGAAAATAAAAACAACTAATGTAAGGTTTAAATATTTAAATTGAAGTTGATGAATTAATGTTAAATTATTTTATTTTATTTTATTTTACTTTTAGTGATTTGCGGCTTGCTATAAGATTCAATTTCGATTACAAATATTTTCATTAAAAATTTACTTTCCTACCCTTGATATATTTTTTTTAAAATTTTAGTGACATGATTTAGAAGATTTTAAGTGAATAAATCAAAATATATGGTACTAATAAACCCAATATTACCTATCAATTTTGTTTCACCAAAAAATATGATACTTCCTGAAAACTGCTGTGCCTTTCCGACCTGCACACAAACACACGTTAGAAAGGACCACCGGTGGTTTTCCGGTGGAAACCTCTCCGATGCTTAAGTCAAAAAGCGTATGAGGTGTTTTCCAAGTAACAAAGAAGGAATGCACAAAAGAATAAAATACCTTTCTCAGTCTTGGGGTTGAGATATTTATAGTTTTTCCCAGTGGGGACCCCAGTCGGGATCTCAGGAGCACAGGCCGCGAATCAGGGGCCGTTTGTGTAACCAATTCTGACAAGTGGTCCCACTTGTCTCTTCCTGGGAGGTCAGGGAACCAGGTCTTCCCTGGTCCTGTTCTTCCTATTTTTGTGAGTTTAGTACACCAACTCTAGCCTAGTCCTACTCTCCGAGAATATCCCATCTATCTTCTTAAGGAGGTCCGATCGTCAGACCTGTCTTAAGCCGGCTTTCTAGTGATTGCCCCAGGGAATTCGCCTTAAGCCAGGTTTATCATGATCTCCTCAAGAGATGAGGTTAGATCTTTCCCAGAGATGAACTGACTAAGAGCCACTGGTCACCTTAATCCAGATCTGACTATTCTCCCTAGTTTTTCTCTCAGTGACGCTAGGTCAGGTATACCCCAAATTAGGTCTGACTATTCATGCCATATTAACTCCTCCCCCCGAAAAATGGTTGGGGTAGATCTGTAAAATATTGGAGCTCTTTTCCCGCCCGCACTTAGGGTTTTACACATCCTTCTAATATTTCGTATTTGACCAGATCCTGAGAAATCCGCTCAATCATTACCCTTTCCAGCGACGGTACATATCCTGAGACAGTTACTTGGCACGTCTCCTCGGGTACTGTACAGCTGATAGGTTAGCGATGCACCCCTTGGCAGTTGGCGTTCCAGCTCATCGCCTAGAGTACCGTGCATCTGACAAGCATTTAATGCGGGAATCCCACCAAGACCCCGCTTTTTACTTGGTTTCCGTTTTTTTAAAAACCCTTTGGCCTTTATCTCCCGCTACCTTTTCTGTTCCCATCACTTTTCCACATTTCCAGTTTTCATAAAGCATCTTGCTCTCTATTTTTTTCTCCCGGCGATTCCACACTACTCTCAAGCTTTTCCGATCTTCTCCGACACTGGGTACTTCCTTAACTCTCTAGTAATTTTCCGATCATGTCAGGGTCTTCTTCCTCTCTATCTGCCAACTTCTCGGCTACCCTTTCTCCGGCCGAGGATCCTTCCGCCACCCATTCCTCTTTTTCAGAGCCTTCCACCACCGATCTTCTCACCGTTAATCCTCCCGTTGCTAATCCTTCCCCAGCGACGGTGCCGGATTCACCATCACCTTCTCATGACTACCCCCCTTTCATTCCCGGCCGACCTTATATTTGTTCTATACTTAGTGAGAGGACAATGGAGTACTTGCGATATAAATACCAGATTCCGGCGAATTTTGAGTTGTTAAATCCTCACGGCGGCATAATGGCTTATCAGGCTCCGATGGGTTTTTTAACTTTTTTCGTGGATCAATTCCAGGCGGGCCTACGCCTGCCTGTGCATCCCTTAATCTTAGAAATTTCCCGCTTGTACAGTATTCCCGTTCATCAGCTTGTCCCTAATTCTTTTAGGATTATTATATGTTATAGTCTTGCCATGAGATACGCAGACCTGGTGCTGACAGCCCAGACTTTTTACCAGCTCTTCCAAGTGAAGTTCATCCCCTGGGTACTTTTACTTATGCGCCAGGTCTGGTGTCAAGTTTCTTACAGACATCCCGACTTCTAACAAGGCCTGGCATAAAAAAATCTTTTTTATTCAGCACCTGGGGGGATGGGGTTTCCCTCTTCGTTCTATTGATGAGTTGCCACCCCAACAACATCTGTATGTCAAAGACAGATCTCCCCGTCTCCAACGAATAATCTCCACTTTGAACGTGCATCCCTTTTCTGTTCCTCATCTTCTCACCTCTTCGGTCATTGACTTCTTTAATGTTGAGGAAGAGAATGCCTACTTGTCTCCTCAGATGGGTAATGGATATTGATAGCTCTGGAACTTTTATTTTTCGCATGGTATGATATTCACGTTCCCTTCTCAACTAGTCTTACTCTTGCCGTCTCAGAAAACATGATGCAAAGGATCATGGCTGCTCGCCAAGGAGGGGACTCCTCTGAGCCAGAGAAGCGAACTTCAACCTCAGAGCCCTCATGCGCAAGAGCTAGCGGGTCAGGCACTCTTCGAACTCCTTTCGAGCCAGAAGTTGAGATTATTGCGCCCTTGGCTACAGGGGGAAGATCAGGGCGTCCTACAAAAAGGCCGTGCGCGAGTTCAGGGGGACCACCAGACCCAGAGGTCAGGATCACGACTCCCAATGACACCTAGTTCAACTAGTCCGTGTTGAACTGCTCTGGACACTTGGCTGTCCAGTTTATTCAGGGACAGTGCCCCTCTGCGGACAGGGCTACTATGGAGAAGTGGTCCGACTCGGACCTCATAGAATCTCTTTGTCAAGATGAGGCTAGGGTAAGCCTCCCTTCCATTTCTCTTACTACCTTTATCTTTATTTCCTTTTGCTAAGTTTCCTTCTCCTTTTAGGCGGAGGCTAAGAGGTCCATCCTGGTGGCTAGGGCTAGGGGAGCCTTGATGAATACAGATCTGGCCAATGAGCACCAGACCTTGCAGGAGAAAGAGAAAAAGCTGAGGGAGCTATGCAAGGAGAAGGCCAGCCAATTGAAGAAGGCTGAGTAAGAGTTGGAGGCAGTGAGAAAGGCGGAGCGGAAAGTGCTGGAGATGGCCAGAGAAGAAGCGAGGAATGAGGCCTTAGCTGAGGCTCGGAGTCTAGCCGATGAGACGGTGGCCAAGGCCCGCGAGGCGTGGGAGATGGAGTTCTTGAACTCTGAGAAGGGGCTGAAATTAATCCAGATCACCCGCGATTACGTCCAGCGTGCTTTTCTGGGTTCGGAACATCTATACCAGCTGCTAGCTCCAGAGGCGGAGGTGTATTTTCATTTGGCTCTGGATGCCCAGGCTAAATGAGCCCAGGAAAAGCCCACTATCCCCTTTAACCGCGCGAAAATTCTAAAACAGCCTCCCGAGCCCACCTCTTTCAGCTATTCTCCCGAACTGGACCGTCTGCACAAGCTTGATATGCCAGAGTTAGCTGCGCTTATCTTTGCTGACCTTGCTGCTCCCCCGGTCTCTCCTGAGGCAGCTCAGCCAAATCCGGATCTGTCTTTGGCCTTGACCACTTCTACTCCCTCCCCCACCTTTGTTGATTTGGGGGAGTTGACAGGTGGGGCTTCCCCTGGAGCTCTGGCAGGAGATGCCGTGGACCAACTCGCGCAAGAGCTGGATGCAGAGGTTTAGGCCTAGCCCTGATTAGGTTTTGTTGTAGCTTTTTGACAGATCTGTTGTTTAGCCTGTGTGGCTGATCTGTCTTATATTTTCTATGAATCTGTACTAAACTATCTCTGCTTTAGGATAATGAATGTTTTTGTCCCGTAGCACCCTTTGGTATTCTAGGGATTCCTTAATTCCCGGAAACCCTAGTACTTTTTATGCTCTGTCACGTGTTTTTCCTTGCTTTAAATATATGTGGGTATTCTTCACTTTTCTTCAATTATCCAAAAATGGCCTCTTCTCCTCTTCTCGAAGAACTTGACATAGTGAAGCGAAAAAATATCTCCTTGGTCGTTGACAACTTCAAGCTTTCCGACTGACTGACCATGCTTAAAGAAAAGATTGACTATCTTTACCGTCTTCTAGAGAGGAAAAGACAGAAAAAACGCCATTACAAATGGGAATGGGCCGAGCTGCGTCAGCTGAACCGTCAATTGCAGGAGGAGAAGGCCGACTTGACAGATTCGGTGAACCGCTTGACTGTCGCCACCGGCGAGGCTCATGCTTCATCAGAGCGGGCTGACAAGTATCGTCAGCATTTTCACGAGACAGAACGTGAGCTTTGGCGTGTTTGCCGAGCTCTGGCCTCAGATCGAAGGGCTCCTCATGGATGAATACTTGTATTCGTCTTTTTTTGTTTTCTGCATTCTGTAATCAAAACTGCCAACCTTCATGGAAGGTGTGTGCAGTCTGCTTTTTTTTTTTTTCCAGAACTTAATGAATATAAATTAGTTTGAATTTCTGCTCATCTAGTCATGAAAAGTAAGGTTTTTCAATGGCAACTAATCCTGGTTTCTCACCTGTCGTATGCAATTTCTCATTTGCCAGAATACCATGATCAATATAAGGGCTTTCTTAATAACTTTCCTTTTAAACGATTCTTTTCTGTTCAAATCGTGCGAATTGTGTTTCTTTTCTAACCAATCCAGGTTCATTAGACTTACTCTCTAAGGCCTCCACCTTTAGTCAGGTCTTGCTTAAGGATGATCAACCAAAGCAAGCGTTTTCACGAGCTTTGGGCTAACAATTAGGTCAGGCATTAATGCGAGTCTGCATACTAGCCAGTCTTGGCGTACCTGTTTAGACAAATAAAAATATTTAATGGGCAGCCGCCCTAAGTCAATCCTGGTGCTTTTGGCAACCAGATCAGGAAATATCATGGGCATCCGCGCCCTTAGCCAATCCTAGCTCAAACTGACAATCAGGTCAGGGAATATTATGGGCATTCGCCCTTAGCCAATCCTGGCTCAAACTGACAATCAGGTCAGGAAATTAGGGCATCCGCCCTTAGCTAATCCTGGCTTAAACTGACAATCAGGTCAGGAAATCGGGGCATCCGCCCGTAGCCAATCCTGGCTTAAACTGACAATCAGGTCAGGAAATTGGGGCATCCGCCCTTAGCCAATCCTGGCTTAAACTGACAATTAGGTCAGGAAATTGGGGCATCCGCCCTTAGCCAATCCTGGCTTAAACTGACAGTCAGGTCAGGAAATCGGGGCATCCGCCCTTAGCCAATCCTAGCTTAATGAAGATGCTTTTAAATTGTAGCAAAACGGGAATAGATCTGCATTATCATTTAATAAAACATTTATAAGTTTACGTTTATACATAAAATTTCCGTAAGTTTGCAATGTTCCATGCACGAGTAATTTCAGCTCCATCCAACTCTTCCAACTTATAAGCGCCACCCGCTAAGACTTGGGTGACTTGAAGTGGTCCCTGCCACGCGGTATCCAACTTTCCTTTTGCTTTTCCCAAATCAGCTCTTCTTAAAACCAGATCTCCAACCTGGAAATACCTCTTGATCACGGACTTATCGTACGTTGCTTTTATTCGTTCCTTGATGTGCGCTATTCTGACAGCAGCTATGTCCCTTTTCTCCTCCACCAAGTCCAGAGCATCCTTAATTAACACCTCATTTTGTTCCTCAACGAAGTTCTAGACTCGATGAGTTTCCATACTAATCTCGTCGGGAACCACAGCATCCATACCATAAACTAGGCTAAATGGTGTTTCCCCTGTGCTCTCCTTAGGATTAGTTCTGTACGCCCATAGGGTTGAACTGAGCTCGTCGACTCATCTACCTCCGGCCTTCTCCAGACGTGTCTTGATTCCCTGTACCAGTATGCGGTTGGTCACTTCAACTTGACCGTAGGCCTGAGGATGGTAGACAGACGTGAAATGCTGATCAATTTTCATTTTCACACACCAGGCTTTGATTCTGGCACCCATGAACTGGGTGCAATTATCCGAGATCAGGATTCGAGGAATGTCAAATCTGCACACAATTTTTTTCCATAAAAACTTCATCACTGTATCTTCTGTGATCTTTACCAAAGCCTCGGCCTCCACCCATTTACTAAAATAATCAATGGCCACTATTAAGAACCTCTTTTGGGCAGGTGCCATGGGGAAAGGACCAACCAAGTCGATTCCCCATTTGGCAAAAGGACAGGGAGAGCTCATCGTCATGAGCTCTTCCGCGGGCTTGTGTATCAAGGACGAATTTTTCTGACACTTTTCGCAAGTACGCACAAAATCTTCCGCCTCTTTTCTCAGTTGTGGCCAGAAATATCCTGCATGCAAGATCTTGTTGGAGAGGGCTCTTGCACCCATATGGTTGCCACAACATCCCTCGTGGACTTCCCTGAGAACATGACTTCCTTCTTCTCAGCTTAGGCATCTTAAGAGGGGCTTCCCAAATCCTCTCCGAAATAGCTCTCCCTTAATCAAGCAAAATCGGGCAACCCTGATTTTTACCTTCACTAATTCTCTCTTGTCTTCTGGCAGTACTCTCTTTTCCAGATATTCTTTTATGGGGGAACGCCAGTTATCTCCCTCAATTACCGAACACACCTGCTCTGTCCCGAACTCTGTGTCTGCTCTCAGTAGGGTGATCACCCTTTCCTGGCAATCCGTAGCTGTGCTAGCTACCTTCACCAGATAGTCAGCTCTTCCGTTCTCTTCTCTGGGGATTTGAAGGACCGCCAGGGCCCTCATTTCCTTAGCAAGTTCTCTAAACATAGCTAGGTACTTCTGCATGCTCTCTTCTCTTGTCTCAAAATCCCCGCTTATTTGCTTGCAGACCAGCTGGGAATCCACCCTAGCGCATATTTGCTCTGCCCCTAAATCCCTCGCCATCTGGATTCCTCTTAGGAGGGCCTCATACTCGGCTGTGTTGTTGGACAACGCATAGTTCAAACGTATGGCATACTCGGTGGATACACCTGCCGGGTCTATTAAGACTATTCCTGCCCCACAGCCCTGGTTTCCTACAGAGCCGTCCGTGAAGATTGTCCATTCATTCGCCTCTTCAGGAGGGCAGGACATCTCTTGCATAAAGTCAGCCAATGCCTGAGCTTTGATTGTTGTCCGTGCCTCAAAATTAATATCAAACTCACTAAGTTCAATTATCCACCTCACTAGGCGTCCCGAAGCCTCTGGCTTATCCATAATTGCTTTCAAGGGTAGGTTAGTTCTAACAATGACACCGTGTGAAAGGAATTAAGGGCGTAGCTTACGGGCAGTTCCCACTAGAGCGAGCATGGCACGCTCCAATTCTACATATCTCAACTCTGCCTCATGCAAGACCTTGCTCCAGTAATAGATCAGTTTCTGTATCTTACCGTCTTCCCTAATCAAGACCGTGCTAACCGCCTGCTTTCCCACTGACAAGTATAAGATTAGAGGCTCCCCTTGAACTGGTTTTGTAAGCAAGGACGTGTTTGCCAGATATTCCTTCAACTTTTGAAATGCCTCTTGACATTTATCATCCCACTGGAATCGTGCTCTTTTCCACAAAGCTTGAAAAAATGGAAGGCTCTTCTCAGTCGAGCGCGAGATAAACCTGCTCAAGGCCGCTATCCGTCCAGCCAGGCATTGCATTTCTTTAACATTTTTTGGAGGCTGCATATCCATAATCGCCCTAACCTTTTCAGGATTAGCTTCAATACCCTTCTCTATCACCATATAGCCCAGGAATTTTCCAGCTCGTACTCCGAACATGCATTTTTTGGGGTTGAGCTTCATTCTGTATATTCTCAGGGTATCGAAGGTCTCCCTCAGGTCGTCCACATGTGAGCTCGCCTTCGCACTCTTTACTAACATGTCATCGACATAGACCTCCATATTCCTTCCCAGCTGGTTTTTGAACATTTTATTCACCAATCTCTGGTATGTGGCCCCTGCGTTCTTAAGCCCGAACGGCATGACCACATAACAATATGTCCCTTTTGGGGTTATAAAACTAACCTGCTTTTGGTCGTCCTTGGCCAAACGGATCTGGTGGTAGCCCTGCGAGGCGTCCATCATACTCAGGAGTTCGCAACCTGAAGTAGAATCAACCAGCTGGTCTATCCTTGGTAATGGATAATGGTCTTTTAGGCAGGCCCGGTTAAGGTCTCTAAAGTCGATGCACATGCGCCAATCGTCCTGGGTTTTCGGGACCAGCACAGTGTTGGAGAGACACTCAGAAAATTGTATCTCCTGAATGTGCTTAGCCTTCAACAGCTTTTCCACTTCAGCTTCTATGATGGTTTCCTTCTCTGGCCCGAAATTACGCTTCTTTTGTTTGACCGGTTTTACCCCAAGGCTGATGTTGAGGCGGTGTTCAGTCACGTCTGGATCAATCCCTACCAGGTCTTGGGGAGACCAGGCAAACACATCTGCACTGTCCTTTAATAATGACACCAGGTCTATCAGGACTTCTGGACTGAGAGTTGTTCTTACGCGGAGGACCCGACTCTCGTCCCCTGGAACCAGCTCTACCAACATCAATCCCTCCTCTCTCTAATTCGATTTAGGCCTGTCTTCCATCCGGGCTCTCTTAGCCTGTCTTTCTTCTTCGTTTCGTCTGATGCTTTCTATATACGTCTGCCTCGACGCATATTGATCTCCTCTTGCCTCGACTACTCCATCCTGGGCAGGAAATTTCAGTTTCATGTGGTAGATTGAGACTACTGCCTGAAATTTGCTCAGGGAAGGTCTTCCCAACATCACGTTATAGGAGGAGGCTGCGTCTACTACCAAGAATCTGACCGTCTTGATCTGTCTAAACGGCTCATCACCTAACGTAACCAAAAGGTTAACTGCTCCAAGGGGTTTCAACACACCCCCTGCAAATCCGACCAACGAGGTTGTGGCTTCCTCCAGCTCCACATCCAAGTCCATCCTCTTAAAGCAATCGTAGAACATGATATCTGCTGAGCTTCCCGTGTCTACAAAAATGCGTCGGACGTTGTAATTGGCTATGGTGGCCGTGATTACCAAGGCATCCATGTGGGGAGCCAAGATCCCGTCCTCATCTTCTGACCTAAAGCAAACATTTGGGTTCGGTGCTACTTTCCCAATTTCTCTTCCCTTCCTCACTAGGTCTCGTGCCGCATGAACATAGCTGTTTTGGGTACGTCTGGAATGTTCATCCCATTCACCTCCAGTGATCATTTGAATTTCCCCTCGGATGACCTGGGCTTGGTCATTCTGCACCTTCCACCTTGCCCACTATTCTGATCACGTTTATTCTGAAATCGATTATGGCTTCCTTGACCAGACCTAGCTTCTTCCCTTCTCATTCGAACATATTTTTTAAGGTGCCCTGCCTGCACCATCCTTTCCAGTTTGTCTTTTAAATGAGTGCACTGACATGTATCGTGCCCATACTCACTGTGATATCTGCAAAATCGGTCAGACCTTTCATTTCTCGGCTTCTGGGAATAGGTTTTGGGCCATTTAAGATCTGGATGCCTCTCAATCGCTTGCAAAATCTCTCCCCGAGGGGTCGCCAAGGGAGTATACTTATCAAAACGAGGTCGTCYGCCAACCAGGTCTGCCCTTAATCTCTTCAGTGGTGCTATCTCTTCTCTTTCATATCTTTCCCTCTTCTTTTCGCCCTCATCTTTGATTTTCAGGGCTTCCTCCAGATGGATGTATTTTTCAGCCCTTTCTAAAAGCTCTCCAAATTTCAAGTCTGACTTCACAACCAACGACTGAAAAAACCCCCCTCGTTTGAGGCCTTATGCCAGTGCGTTCACAAGGAGCTCTTCCGATGCAGAAGGCACCTCCAACTTTGCAGTCGTAAACCTATTGATATAAGCACGCAAGCTCTCATTCTCTTTCTGTTTTAAGCTAAACAGCTCAAGCGGCATCTTCTGGTATTTCCTGCAGCTAGTGAACTGGTGCAGGAAGGCCGAGCTAAACTCATCAAAATTGCTAATGGAGCGCGGCGGTAGCTGGCTAAACCATAGCTGGGCCGACTTGGTGAAAGTCATTGGGAAGATCCGGCACATGACTGCGTTAGAGAACTTATGTACTGTTGCTGCGATCTCAAATCGGCTCAAGTGATCCCACGGATAAGTAGTCCCATTATACTCAAAACCTAGGGACCTGTAGGAAGCTGGCACGTCATCGCGCATGACCTCCTCGGTAAATGACGTACCTCTCCTTGTCGGAACTGCGCCATCACTCGCCATCTTCCTCTTAAATTCTCTTACCTCCTTCTGCAGGCTCTGCATCTGCTCAACCAAGCCTGGATTGGTTTGACTGGATGTTTCGCTATCGGAGGTGGAGAAGTGCTCGTCCCTGCCTTGAAGGGGAGTCCGATCTGCAGGCTGGTTGCGCAGCGGCTCGATTGCTGCCGACGGGACCGTCCGATCTGGCCGCTCGCCGGATGGTGGCGTTGAAATCTCAGCAAATTTTTTCTCCACGGCTGCTTCTACGGCCTTACCGATTAGCTCAGACAGCTGCCTGAGAAGGATGTCGTTTAATAATCCACCAGCGGCAGGCGTTGGTCCACCGGATGGGGGTGGCCCGGTGTCTGATCCGGCTGCAACTGACGGCTCTGCCTCCTCAGGCCTTGCCGCTGGTGTCTCTGCTGAGCGTGGCATTCCCCACGGCGCGGCGGAGCTGGGGGTTCCACCAAGCTCTCCTACCAAGTTCCGTCGTAAACCACCTGAAGCCATTTAAAACCCCCACGTCTTAGCTCAAACTTTCCCACAGACGGCGCCAATTGTTTCACCAAAAAATATGATACTTCCTGAAAACTGATGTGCCTTCCCGACCTGCACACAAACACACGTTAGAAAGACCACCGGTGGTTTTCCACTGGAAACCTCTCCGATACTTAAGTCAAAAAGCGTATGAGGTGTTTTCCAAGTAACAAAGAAGGAATGCACAAAAGAATAACATACCTTTCTCAACCTTGAGGCTGAGATATTTATAGTTTTTCCCAGTGGGGACCCCAGCCGGGATCTCAGGAGCACAGGCCGCGAATCAGGGGCCGTTTGTGTAACCAATTATGACAAGTGGTCCCACTTGTCTCTTCGTGGGAGGTCAGGGAACCAGGTCTTCCCTGGTCCTGTTCTTCCTATTTTTGTGAGCTTAGTACACCAGCTCTAGCCTAGTCCTGCTCTCCGAGGATATCCCATCTATCTTCTTAAGGAGGTTCGATCGTCAGACCTGTCTTAAGCCGGCTTTCTAGTGATTGCCCTAGGGAATTCGCCTTAAGCCAGGTTTATCTTGATCTCCTCAAGAGATGAGGTTAGATCTTTTCCAGAGATGAACTGACTAAGAGCCACTGGTCACCTTAATCCAGATCTGACTATTCTCCCTGGTTTTTCTCTCAGTGACGCTAGGTCAGGTCTACCCAAAACTAGGTCTGACTATTCATGCCATATCAAATTTTTAAGGTTTCTTTCGGCGATATTTGGAATGGTGTTTCATAGACGATAACGATCAATAAAATTAAATGACAACTTATCTCACATTGATTTTATTAAAAAATTAATTTTCAGTCATGATCAATTATACGTTGCTATATCAAAAATGACTAATCGTAAAACTATAAAAATCATGATTTGCGATGATGAAATAAAATGTGGTAATAAAACTACAAATATTGTGTGTATTTTTTTTATATAACTTGTAAAATAGTCCATTCCAATAATAATAAATTTCCGAGCCAACATTTTTTGTTTCTTGAGAAGGTATTTTGTTAAGAGAAAAACAAGAATATCATTCGAATATATATTACTTAACTACAAGCGCACGTACGCATTCGTGCACACACAACAATAAAAATACTTTAATACACGCACATAAAAAAAAAGTGAAAATTGTGATTTGTGAATAAATTTAGTCCTTATCTCAAAATTAACCCCAATCCCCACTAAGTCACTGTGACCAACCAGATGTTAAAATAACAGTGATTGTGATTCAATATTATGTAATAATAATAGTAACAATAAGAGTAAAGTAAAATATTCATGCAGCATTTTAATCTTGATTTGATTTAACTCCAACCTTTGCACTATTGTCTAGGTAATTGAATAGGAGTGGTCTAATGTGGTTTAACCCCTGCTTCAACATCATCTTATCAAATGAATCTCAGAATATATCACAGATCATAAAAGAAATATTTAGATTATGGTTCGTGGTAGATTATGATTAGCTGGAATTATGACCCGTTTGGATTGTTGTGTTACATGATTTGACTAATTAATTATATTAGCAGTTTTATACATGCGTTTAATAAATATAAGAGCAATATAGTTATTGATTGTGTAATTTACTGGAATTGCTTATTTGAAAAAAGAATTAATTTATACTAATAAATAAATATCATTAATAGTTAATCAATAAATTAATTTTAAATATTCTTTTTTAATATCTCGAAGACAATAATATCATTTCAACTTACTTATCATTTCACTACTTTAAAAAGCTCTTATATCAAGTTTTTTCGAAATGAGTTTTTTTATTCAAATTAATTCAAACATCTATTTATCAAACAACTTAATTAGAGAATTTAACTAGTTAATATTTTAAATTTGGTCAAAATCTTTAATTTATAAACATTCTCTAACTTCCGAACAACCACCATATATCATTGAGAGTTAAATGTAAATAAAAACAAACACTGAACAATGATAATAATTTGTTTGATAAAAGTCAAATCATGATATAAATTGTTGAGTGTGGTTTGAGATTTAAATCCAAAAACAAACTGTTATGAAAATTCAGAATCAAATACATATTCTTTTGAGTCCCAACACATACATCCCAAAACACAAGGGACATATGAAATTGTTTCTAATTTCATTTGCGATTTCTATTGAAAAATGTTACTAATTTAAATATATAATAATTTAAAAATTGTTCGTGCTAAAGTTTACTACTAATATTATAATGTTACTATATAATATAATATTAATAAATCACATTTCAAGTAGATTTTTATTGTAATGATGGACTTACGCATCCTAAGACGGGATACGTGAGATTGATAGATTAAATTTTACTTCAAATGGGAATTTCTAATTAAATATTACAAACAAACATAGTTTTAAATTTTACTAATATTTGGAAAATAGAAATGTGAATTGTGGAAACAATTCCATAGGTACCCATTCTCTTTTAAGTGTGGCTATGGTAGAAATAATAATCATTGAAAAATTTTTTAATTATTACCAACGATTAAAATATTTTTTTGCCAGAATAATGCCAAAAGCCCTTTACAGAGATATTTTTCTCTCTCAAAATTTTCTCTTATCCTCCCCCAACAAAACTAGACATCCTTCATTCTGAGGCTCAACCCATATCAGAAAACTAGCCAATATGGCTTGTTCCTTCAAGCCATTACCAGCCATTCCTACGACAACTGCAAAGAAACCTTCAAATTCCATCCTGAATGCAAAAGCTGTGGCTAAGGAACTTTATTTCAACCATGATGGTTCAACCACTAAAAAGCTTCTGGTATAAATCTTGCATTGCAACAGTTTTTGTTTTCTTCTTAATGTGATAAAATTATTAAAATTTTGACTTATTTACCCAGGCAGGGGTTAATAAGGTGGCAGAGCTGATTGGAGTGACAATGGGTCCAAAGGGACGAAATGTGGTGTTGCAGAACAAATATGGACCTCCCAAGATTGTCAATGATGGTGAAACTGTGCTTAAACAGGTTCTAGCACGTCTTATTATTGTTTGTTTTTTTCCTTTATCGCATGTTTACTTTTACCGTGGTGTTGAAATTTGATAGCTAGGTTTTTACTGATTAGGGTATTGTCTCTATTTAGAGAGAGAGAAGTGAGTTTGGTGAATAAATTGTAAAAGTGTTTTATTTGTGCGTAAAAGTCAGAAGCACACATTGGGATTAGATTATGTTTCTTTTTTTATTTTTAGCCAAAAAAAAGCCGACAATCACTTTTTTATTCACATTAGTTCAATTGGGATATTTCAAAAAATAAAATAAAATTATTGATGAGGGATTTGAAGAAAAACCTGCTAACGTATTATTATTATTATTATTATTATTATTATTTTTTTTTATCTTAGCAATTTTAAATTCAAAATGTACGTACTTGTTCATAGAGTTGGATAATTTATCGACCTTTGTTATGGTTACTAGTAAAGATTGAGCTGGACGACCCTGTGGAAAACGTAGGGGTAAAATTGGTAAGGCAAGCCGGAGCTAAAACAAATGATCTTGCTGGTGATGGTTGCACTACTTCTATAGTGCTTGCTCAGGGTCTTATTGCTGAGGGTGTGAAGGTAATTGAATTATAATTTTTTAAGTGCTTACATTTTGTAACTACACCACTTTTGAAATACTGTAAAATTCTTGGTATAGGTCATTGCAGCAGGTTTGAATCCAGTCCAGGTCTCGCGAGGAATTGAGAAAACGGCTAGAGCTCTTATTTCCGAACTTAAATTGATGTCCAAGGAGGTATTTGCAATATTTAATTCAAAATTTGTCATTTTCAGTAGTGATAATTGAATAGAGATGGAAAGAATATATTAATGGAGTATTTTTGCAATTACTAAAAAAGCGATTGTTAGTTTCTAGTTGGAAATAATATAGAGAGTAGTTTTGAGTGTTTTCAATACTAGCCTCTATTTATGATTCTGCATAAATTAATGGGATAATTACTAAAACTACCCTTGAGTTTTGGGGTATTTACAAAAAAGAAAAAAATAATAAAAAAATTCAACTAACTTTGAAAATTACAAAAGACACTTGAGGCTGGTTTAATATTACATTTCACAACAACGATAGTTGATTTGCTGATGTCAGTAAATATTTTACAATCACACCCCTCAAGTTTCCAAAATATTACAAAATAACCTCCACCTTCCTTATGACTTGAATAGAGATGAAAAGAAATTACTAATGGAGTTTTTTTGCAATCACTAAAAAATTGATTGTTAGCTTCTAGTTGGAAATGAAGTGAGTAGTTTTTAGTGTTTTCAAATGCCAGCTTCTATAATTACAAAAACTACCCTTCAGGGTAGGGGCAGAAAAAAAAAAAAACACTTTGAAAATTACAAAAGCCACACTTGTTCAATCTTCAATTTAGCACCAATCTTTAGTTGAACTGCTAATGTCAGTAAATATTATACAATCACACCCCTCAGTTTTCCAAAATATTACAAACAGTCTCAAGTTTTCGTATGACTATTTTAAAATTTAGAAAAAATGAAGGATGTATGTGTAAAATGCAAGATAAGAAGTTGAGGTTTTGTAATTTTCAAAGTAAAAAAAAAAATTAAGAAAAAAAAGGTAGTTTTTGTAAATAGCCTAATTTATCCAGGATCTATTTGTGATTCAGCTTCTGTTTGACTTTTCGCACATTTATTACAACTTATTCAGCAAACACTTTCTTTAATCTAATTCAACTTCTTATTATTCTCCATTACTTTTAGCTTCTGCATTAATAAACCACTTTTTGCAATAAAAATAATAAATTGGGTCATTGTGATATGTGTCAGGTGGAGGATCACGAACTAGCAGACGTTGCTGCTGTTAGTGCCGGAAACGACTATGCCGTCGGGAATATGATATCCAATGCTCTCCAACAAGTGGGCCGACATGGCGTTGTCACCATTGAGAAAGGCAACTATGCCGAAAATAGCCTCGAGATTGTCGAAGGGATGCAGTTCGATCGCGGATACTTGTCTCCGTATTTCGTCACTGATCGGCAAAAGATGACCGTGGAGTTTCATGATTGTAAAGTATAAGCGTCGTTTCTTTTTGGGATAATTACAAAACCTACCACTGAGGTCTGTGGTATTTACAATATAAAAACTCGGCTAATTTTAAAATTTGCAAGAACCACCCCTGAGGTTTGATTCCGCTTACAATTTGCCCCAACCGATAGTTGATCTGATGGAATTCGCTGCCATCATCAAATATTTCACAATTACACCCCTCAAGATTTTAAAATATTACAAATTGCCCCAACTTTTCATCTGAATATTTGTAGTACTTAGGAAAATTGGGGGTAAATATAAAATGTAACACTAAATTTGGGGTTATTTTAATATCCAGAAAAATTGTTTGTAGTACTTTGCAAATTTGGGGCATGTAAATGTAAAAATGTAAGACGAAATTTGGGGTTATTTGTAACATTTAGAAAAGTTGAGGAATGTACTTGTAAAATTATTTGATGACGTCAGCAATTTCCATTAGCTCCACTCGATGTTAGCTCCGGAATGTAAAACAAATATAATCTCAAGGTGGTTTTTGTAATTTCCAAACTTGGCTGCTTTTTTTTTTTTGTAAATATCAAGGGTAGTTTTTGTAGTTATCTCTTTCTTATTTATGCTCCTGCCATTCATTTTTCGCACCAATTACGAATTTATGGTCTGAAATTGTGTGAATATTTACATGCAGTTGCTATTGGTTGACAAGAAAATTGCGGATCCGAGGGAGATGTTCAAGATACTCGACAATGCAGTCAAAGAACAATATCCGATTGTTATTGTGGCTGAGGGTATCGAGCAAGAAGCTTTAGCTCCGGTAATTAGGAATAAATTGAAAGGAAATATAAAGGCGGCGGCAATTAAAGCTCCGGCCTTTGGCGAGCGCAAGAGCCACTATTTGGACGATATTGGCGCCTTGACCGGAGGTACTAAAGGGAGTGTTTGGATAAAACTTTGTTTTTAGAAAGTGATTTATTACAGTAGAAACGAAAAGTTGTTGAGAATAAAAAATCGGCAGTGTTTGCAAATTCAACCTACATACCAAAAAAAAAACACAAAGAGAATTGTTACTATATTTAGTATGTAGTTAAATTTCATTTCCGTGTATACCCCTATTTAATTATATAAATCACAGCGTTCCATTTAACTATACAATTTTACCGAAATTGAGTAGACAATGAATAAACAATGAATTAATCATAGGGGCGTAGATGGAAATAAAGTGCTTTATAATATGTACGGTGAAGTCAAACCAGAAGCAGAATCAAAAATAAATAATTATTCATATTCTGATTAAATTATGCAGAATTTGAAGCAAAAGTTGGTATTTTGAAAACACTTGAAGCTACTTAGGTTTAAAGTATGCTTTATTTTTCATGTTGCATGCTTCGTTTGCTTCTGCAGGAACTGTAATAAGAGATGAAATGGGATTGACTCTTGAAAAGGCAGACAAAGATATGTTGGGGTCCGCTTCTAAGGTTGTAATAACAAAGGACTCAACGTTGATAGTGACCGATGGAAGCACACGCGAGGTCGTTAAAGAGAGAGTCTCTCAGATACAAAAGCTTGTTGAGGTATTTAACAACAACAAGAACAAAGAAAACAGAAATATATTTTTAAAGAAATAATGGGAAGTACTAACTATTTATGTACTGATTACAGAACACCGAAGAAAAATTTCAGAAGAAAATCTTAAACGAACGAATAGCTAGGTTATCCGGTGGTATAGCAATTATTCAGGTAAAAATTCACAATCTTCACATTAAAATTATTCAGTACATTATCGTTCATCAATCGTACGATAGGTCGGAGCACAAACGGTCGTCGAGTTAAAGGATAAACAGCTAAGAGTTGAAGATGCACTAAATGCAACAAAGGTAGTTGATGCTTTATTATTATTATTATTATTAAAATTATTATTATTATTATAATTATTATTATTTCAGGCAGCAATTGAGGAAGGAGTAGTAGTTGGCGGTGGTTGTTGCTTACTAAGGCTGTCGACAAAGATTGCTAGCATTAAAGAACATTTGGACAATGAAGAACAAAAAGTACTCCATTTATTTATTTTTAATTTATTTAAAAGTTCCGGTTATTTTTTAAAAATTACAAGCACCACCTTAAGGTTAGCATTTCCTTGTCAAATGTGCTCCTTAACGGGGTACTTATTATTTTGCAAGATAATTTTGTTTCTTTTTATTAGACTGAACTCAACGGCATTTCTTGTAATTATTCATTTTCACTGCAAATTCAACCGCTTGTCATTTTTATAACTTTGTGACAATTGGGGCCTGATAAGTGAATCTGCAGATTGGAGCTGACATTTTGAAAAGAGCTTTGTTGTATCCTGCAAGGCAGATCGCCAAGAACGCCGGCGTAAATGGAAATACTGTTATTACAAAGGTCTCTTTCGTATTTTCAAACTCTCCACTGCTTACAAATTGATATTGCTTAACTTTTTAAAGTTTTGACAAATGCAGATTTTGTCGTCGGATGACGTAAGGTTTGGTTACAATGCTGCAACAGACAGATACGAGGATCTGATGGCTGCCCGGATCCTCGATCCTTCAAAGGTGAATTTCAAAGAACCCGTAGAAGTTTCAAATTTACAAAAAGGCCCTTAAAGTTTGATTCTGCCTTAAATTTGAGGGATAACTGTAATATTTTTAAGTGGGGTTTTTGAAATGTTGAGTTTTTTGTTTTTTTTGGTACACTCAAAAACCTCAGGGGTAGTTCACTACAAGAAAAAAAATCAATTTCCAACAAAAAATTGTAAATTGTAGGTAAAATTGTTGTCGGTGAATGTTTACCAACAAAATCTAAAATTGTCGATAAATATCAACAGTATATCTGTCAGTAAATTGCTAAACTGTTAGTGATATTCTGTTGGTAATTGGTTGGTATAGTTTGGGAAAAAACAATATTTTTTATTCTGTAGGTAATTTTAAATTTAGTGACAAAACCATCATTGTCATTATTTTTTTTTTTTTGAAGTGGCTTTTGTACTTAACCCTATAAAGAAAAACAAATTTTTAATGGTCGAATGCAGGTTGTTAGGTGTTGTTTGGAGCACGCGGTCTCGGTAGCGAGGACATTTTTGACGGCTGATGCAGTTGTAGTCGAGATTAAGGAGCCGGTGCCCAAATTGCCCAGATTCATGAGAAAACCAATGCCAACTTCAGGTGACTAAATTTCCTTTATGAAACATTTTGTCTTAATGCAAATTATTGCATTATCTTGGAAAAATTGCCATTTGATCTTCATACTCTCTATGCAGGTGTTGGACCACTTAACCTTTAGGTCATGAACAAAAGGATAAATCCGCCATCGTTTTGTGTTCGGAAAATAGAGTAGAAGGATCATTATTAGCACTTATGTGATGCTGATGAGTGATACAGTTAATCGAGACGCTCATAGCTTTGATGGCTGTGATTTGGCCAAATTGTACAGGCTTCACTAGTGAATTTTTTTTTGCCTTTTGGAAAACAGGATGATTTATCCAAAAAGAAAATACTATTTCGTTACTAAATTTCATTATGCAGCAAAATGTAATTTATTATTTTGCTTAATATGATTTCCAGATCATATGTAATCTTTTGCAGAGAGATATTAGCCTATAAGGCATCTTCAGAAACTGCAGACACCATGTTATATGTACTATACAAGTTGTTGGGAAGCTTTTGTTTGAATGGGCAGTTTTTATCCTAATGGAATCATGCCTCCCTTAGATGTATTTGCACAAGTAAATAGATTAATTACAAATATACCCTTGAGGTTATGTGTAATTACAAAAAGAAAAAACTATCTTTCAAAATTATAAACTATCCCCTGATTTTTGTCTTAAAATTTCAAATTGTACCCTCCTTGGAGATATTTGTTATGAAGATGCAAATCTCAAAGAAAATAAATGATCAAGCTACTTGTTTTGTTTTTTTTACACAATGTATGTGTAAAATGTTGTGTTGCATGTCACTTTTAGTTTTTATGCATGAATTAGAAACTTTCATCAGTTGGAAATTCTTCTGAATGGAATATTAGTGTAGCAACTAGCAAGGGAAGGAGATTTAGCTAAAAATGTGTTCTTGAAAACATTAACAATTTTCAAGGCAAGGCAATGAGTGTCAACTTGCAGACATTAATTGGATGCACATTTCAAGGAGGGTGAAAAGGAGATGTGGAAAAAAAAAAGAGAAGAAATATATAGTTTCCAATTTTCAACATTAGCTAATACAAGTTGCCATGTTGTTGTGCAGCCGTTGGACTAAGGAGACAAAAAAATAAATAAATAAATAAATAAATATTGTTATTTTTTTGTTTTTATTTACACTTTTTTTCTATTTTTTTTTCTCTCATATAATGGTTGCAACCAACACATCACAAGTGATAGGTTAAACTCTCGAATTTGAGCATCAATTGCTTACCACATCGGCTAGGTTTGATAAAAACTACTCCCTCCGTTTTACAATATAAGTCGTTTTAGAGTAAAATTTTTGTTTCACAATATAAGTCGTTTTGCTTTTTTTACACAAATTTAGGGAAAGAGAGAGAAAGAAAAGGTAAAAAGTGAATTGAGAATTGAGATATTTGAGGAGGGAGATAAAGAAAAAGGTAAAAAGTGAATTGAGAATTGAGATATTTGAGGAGAGAGAGAAAAAAAAAATGGTAAAAAGTGAATTGAGAATTGAGATATTTGAGGAGAGAGATTAAGATAAAAGGAAGTTGGATAGTTTACGAAAATAAAATTTAAATATTTACTCATTTATCTAGGTTTTTTAATAAATGTATTTTTTTCCAAAACGACTTCTATTGTGAAACAGAGGGAGTATGTGACAAATTCGAACAATTACCTTGAATTAAAGATTCAAACTTGAGATTTCTCGATTTGTATTATTATTAGTATTAGTATATTAAAAAAGAGAAATAAATAAAAATATAAAAGCTATAATAACTTACTAAATAGAGTAATTTGGGCCAAGCCCACTTTCGGCATACCCAAAACGAAAAAACTTGGCCCATTTCAGCTCATAGTAAGTATCCCATCCCAGGCTCTTTGGTTGGACCGCTGAGAGGTGCAGTGTGTCAGGTGTCTGATATGTGTCGACCTTCCCAAGACGATGACGATGATGCATCTATACATATAGAGATTATATCTATCGATCGATCTATGGTTAAATATGTGTGTGTATATAAATAATTGTTAAATGCACCCAAAAATATACAAAACCAGAGCCCTTTTAGCTGCTGATTCAATAAAATTCTCGACTTTGTTGTTAAGATAAAGAAGAAATGGCGATGGTGATGATGGGATTAACAGTGCAGTGCGTGTTGGATTTCATGGTTGCCGGGGTTTCGCTGATGGTTGGGCTCGGATTGTTCGCCTTCATCGCTTCAATCCTTTGCTCCGCCGCTTTTTTCCAGAACGCCAAGGAGATTGCCTGATTAATTCCCACAGCTTATGGGTTTTCGTGTGAGTATTATTATTATTATTATTTTTTTAATTTTTGTATTTGTAGGAATAATCTTAATTGAAGATTTTTTTTTAATATTTTTTTTGGGTGCTGATGGGTCTGAATTATGGATGTTTCTTGAATGGCTATTTTGAACATGGTGAAATATTTGGGATGAGAAATTGATGAAATTAGAGTCTAGTACTAAGATTTTTCTCTAGCTTGAATCAAATTCAATGGCTATTGATATAAATTTCTCTTTTTTTTTTTTCTTCATATCCTGGGCTTTATAGGCAATAATGTTTTTGAGAGCTGGGTGACTTTTAGTTCATTCTCTTATTGGGGAATTTGGTATTTATTCTATTAAATTTAGACCAAATTGAGTAGAATGGATCTTTCAATCCAAACGGAGCCTCAATATCGATTTGAAATTTTTTGCCATTGTTGGGCTAATGATTCCTTCCTTGCAATTTTTTGCAGGTCAAAACACTTTGAATAAGTTGTCTTCTCCATGATGTGCCTGGTTTTAGTCTCTTTCAGAAATGAATGACCCTTCAAGTATGATGTATGTTTAGGATTTTGTAGAATGTAACATGTATGTATGTGTATGGCCAACATGGCCTTACTTTTATTAGAAATACTTCCGATTTACGGGTATTTTTGATATAGAAAGTTATTTTGTTTTTTCAGTTTTGTATTTATTTATTTATTTATTGAGTTTTTTCAGTTCTTACATTCGCTTTATGTGTGAAAATCACAGTAACGAAATTCATTCTTCCTTTTTCTGAAATAATAACTTGAATCAAAGTAAAAACACAAATATTTATATGATGTTGAAGTCTCGTATATATCATTCATAAACTAATAATGTGATAACATCTCCAATAAATTTTGTAATCAAATCATTTTTCTTTGAGTTTTGCTTCTTTAATCAGTTTATACTGTATTCATTTATTTTACCCACGTGAATATTTTTACTCTATCAAAGTATTTCCAAATTCCAATTCCTGATTTCAAGTGTTATTCTATCTGCCCATTTTAGAATTTTTTTTTTGTCCCCTTCTATGAGGGAGTAACAACTTGTTAAAAATAAAAAATATTTTTTATGTACAAATAATTTTTATGTATTGCCAGTTTTGGAATTCTTCGTTTCTTATAAAAAAAAAAGTGTTACAAGTTCGAAATTCGATAATTGAATTTATAACCTGGCATAAATATCGAGAGATTCTCGTTCATTATTAACAACAAATTAAACAAAAAAAGGAAAATAAAATAAAATAAAAATCACAAGTACTAAAATTATAATTTCTTTTTCTGCTTCCTAGAATACACCATCCCTCTAATCCCATCCGGATCCGCCACAAAACCCAACGGCCTATAAAACCCGAGAACTCGGGGCTCCGAATACAAAGCAATATTACTAATGCCCTTCTCTAACAGCTCGGTGACCAATCGCTCCATCACAGCCTTCCCCAGACCAATCCCCTGGAAGCTGGGGTCCACCACCACATCCCATATTATCGCGTTGAACACGCCGTCGCCCGTCGCTCTAGCAAACGCAACCGGCCGCCTCGTTTTCTCGTACTCCACCCACAGCACCGCGTCGGTGTGGTCGAGGGCGAGTCGGATCTTATCCGGGTCGCGGCGGGGAAACCCGACTGCCGCGAAGACGGAGTTGAGGTGGTCGAGGTTGAGGTTGTCGGTGGTGCGGTGGAAGGTGAAGCCGCGGGAGGACAGGGAGTCGTCGGAGACGGATATGTTGGTGGCGGAGACAGCGGCGGTGCGGTGGCGGTTGGGGTTTCTGAAGGGTGATGGGGTGATGGGGATGTGATTATGGAGCAGCATTTTTCTTAAAAATCCTTTTTTATGTTATGATTTTCTTTTTTTTCTTTTTGAAATATTTTTATTTATACATGGACAGGATATATGTTGGAATTGGATATTGTTGGGACTTTTGAACTTGTGGTTTCTATGTGCCCATGTTCATGTTTCTTTCTCTCTTGTTCTTAAACTTAACACAATATAGCTTTTGACCAATTGGTGCACACCGAACTCAAAATGAACTTATTTTAATTAAAAATATGAATATTTATTTACAAATTATATCCTATAAAAAAACAATGGCCACAACAATTTTTGTGATATCCTCTTAATATTGTTGATTAATTTAATGTTATATCGTAGAACTTCTGTGACTCACATGTAGATGAGTTTGAATGAAATATTTTTAAGTTTCTGAATCTGACGGGTGACGCATCATAACATCGTCAATAACATGTTCAGTATGTCACTCCATGTCCTTTGCAGTTGCTGCAGATGTGTATAGCCTTTGTATACGAAGAATTAATGGAAGATAATACATCTTCTTATTCGCAATGCTGCTTTTCTGTCGTTTTGCTTTTTCCTGCTTATTAGGTTTGATCCGAGAATGGTTGATGCAACGATCGATCATCTCGACTGATAGGCCCATGCCCCTCAATATCTTATTGCTCTTGTAGAAGTCATCTGATATATATGATTATCTTTCGACACAACTTCTTTGATTAAATCAAATACTTGATTCTAGCACTTCTGGGAGATGCGATTTTCTGCCTTCAGGTTCATGAGACGGGCAACTAAAGACAACTGAAAATGTTTCTCACATCTGGGATACAATGGTTGATTTCAAGCACTCAACATATCGTAGAATCTTTGGGCCTCAAGGTTAGGCGGTTCTTCAACATTAGGGCTCAATACAAAGTTTGGACCGGCTGCATCGTGAACCATATTGATGTAAGCATTTGAGGATTTTTCAGGAGTAACGTAAGATGATTTTCCAACGAGAACCTCAGGATCGACACGATGCGTGCAATCAAGACTTGTTTCACCATGGAATGTCCAGATATAGTAAACTGGTACGAATCCATTTTTAACAAGATGAAATTTGATCTCGTTTACATCGTGCTAACTGCAATTCCTACATTTAGTATGACTACAAGTACACTTCAATTCTTTTCCGTCCTTCATTGCTCAATGGATGAGAGCAAATTGTATGAGACTTTCAACCCCTTCGATGAACGCATTCGATAGATAACCGTCCACCCTCCGTTTGTACATCCAACTACGATCAAAACTCATCCTACAATATCCTAATTGTGATTAATAATATATATGATCAAATTATAGATAATCGAGCGCTATGAGGGTGCCTATAGAAAATGATTGAATTTTTGGTAAGGCCCATGTGATGTTCAGTAATAAAATTATCTTACTATGCATTTTGAAAACTTGAAAATTTTGGCATCACCTTCCCTTAGTTCTCTAAGTACACATATATTGCAGTGCACCATTGAAAAAGGAGAGATGGAAACCGAAATTCAAACACAAAATACATATTGTTGTTTTGTAGAAATGCAGTTTTCAGATATGATGTTAGGTTTCGTGATAAACGTCACCAGACTTAACACCAATTGAATCTCAGAAAGCAGCAGCGAAAAATATAAATAAAAATAAACACAGTAAATTAATTTCAGTTCGTAAGTAATCGTACTTACGAACTTGGGTGTACAAACCCRAAARYTATATTACTTTTCAAACGTTTAACATCAATACAAAATAATAAAAAGTAATATATGAAAAAATAAAACAAATTGTATCAAACTCTTGATACACAAAATACTCGTCGCCTCGGTATGATGAGCTTCTTCGTTGGTTACGCAACTTCAAAGATTTTCGTGATTAAGATCGTGGCTTCAAGTCTTGTGGCAAAGTTTCTGATGATCTTCTTTGTTGGTTACGCAACTTTGAAGATCTCCTTGATTTGGACCGTTGCCTCAAGAAATCTATTTTCTCGTGTTCTGCGTCAAAGATGTGTGCGTCGTCTGTCTCTCTGTTCTCCGTATTTTCTCTTCTTGCGTCTTGGCCCTTAAATAATTAAACAAGACTCATAGTCTTGTTAAACAAGACTCCTAGTCTTGTTAAACAAGTTAAATACGTATTTAGGAAACTAAATAAAGTCCTAGACTCCAACTAAGAAAGAAATTTAGAGTCCTAAAATACTTTGTGTCCTAAGAAAGGCAAACTACAAATAAGGAATAATATATGTGAAAATAATATTCCTAACAATCTCCCCCTTTTGCCTTTCTGGACAAAATACCCAAGACGCATGAAAATAATCAAAAGACTAAAAACTCCCCCTAAATTAGAAACTCCCCCTAAACAAATACTCATTATTTAGAACAAACAAACCACAATCAATGGCTCAAACTAGAAGCTACCCTCCACAGCCGCGTCTCTACACCTTCTCCCCCTTTTTGTTCTGAAAGCAAAAGAGCCTCCAACAAGGAACCACGCAACGCCTTGAGCTGAACAATTTGGTAGTCAAGCAAGGCCAGTTGAGTACGTACAACCGAGGCAGATAAACGAACCATGTTGGGACCGGTGATGGGAACATCATAAACACCATCACTCACAACACCAGCTCGAAAGGGCGCTGACCCCTCAAAGAAAACAAAACGGCCTCTCCAGTATACACATCATCATTATCAGGCCTAAAGAACCTTGTGCCTTGATTTGGAAGTCCCAAGAACAGCTCCTCAGCTTCACTCGTCAAGAACCTCGTGGAGATTGGTTCCATGTCTTCAATCTTGACGGCTTGAGACGGAGCATCATCTGAGCTTGTAGCTAATGTAACTGGGATACTTCCAGATAAAATGGAGGTCGACTTATAAGTCGGGGAAAGAATAGGATCAATAGCAGACGATATTGGAATCCGTGACAAATCACCGGAACCAACATCATCAATCGGGTCAGCAACAGGCAAGGGAACCTTGCCTTTCTTCTGTGTGGCCTTCTTGGAGGTCTAAGATCATGGATATCCAGGTCATTGGACCTCAGAAAGTTGGCAGGTACCTGTTCATCAGTGGAGTTTTGCACGCCGGCAGGGAGCTCGGGAATTTTGCTCGGAGAAGACATCCTGTTCCAAATTTCAAAGAGAAAACAGAAAACAAAGGCAATTCGAGAGAGATTGTGAAGAAGTTGAGAGTTAGAGAGTTTTAATTGCTGAAATATTAAAGGGAACTAGAATAAAATGGTAATAAATCCTAATTTACCAATTATCCATTTTTAAACCCACAAAAGATTTTCTTTCCATCCAAAAAACCCCACTCCCCCTTAATTTAGGACACATGATTTCTACTCAATCAACCAAAAATCCAAACCAAATCACACGTCCCTACAATTGCATAAAACTGAATTAGAGCTGGAACTTTGAACCATCACCATAGAACGTATAAAACCGTACAAAGTGAAAAGTCCAAAATTCATATCAATCTCATATTACTTGTCCAGCACGCCCGATCACAACACCACTGGAACAACCAAATAACCACATCCTCAAAAAAAAATCAAGAGACGTCAGAATAAGAAGCAAACAAGAGAAATAGAACACTCAACAATATAGGCAAATTCACAAAATATGAATGTCTTAAATTATGCCTAAAAGTATGACCTAAAAAGGTAAAAGAATATTCACATAAAGATTTTTAGAGATTTTGATCAGTGTCGCTTTTCATGACTGATGACATTAGACCCAACATTGCATAAGGTGAAGTCAATGGAAACAAACCCCTTAACCCAAGTTAATGACAACGTCAAAATCGCTCAAGAAGGTGAAATTTAAATATCAGACTTTTATTGTCCAGATTTTCTTCATCCTTTTTGGATTTGAAGAGAATTAGCTTATCTTCAGCAGTAGCTGTTAACACCTTTTGTTTTTGGACCTGGGAGAAAACCTGTTTCTGCGGGAAGGTTCCACAATTACCAAATCGAAGAGGTTAGTCTTTTTGTCATCACTTTTATTACAACACATGACCTTGTTTCTCTCTAAATCAGATTCAATGCATTCGTATGATGTATGAAAAAGAAAATGAAAATGCATGCAAATTATACAGATGTTATGACTGATGACATCTTTGGGCGTCATAACATCAAACCCAACATGGACTAGACAATGCACATTTCGAGATCTCTTCTCAAACGAGAGAAGGTCTCTAAATCTAATATTTTTGTGAATATGTCAGCACGCTGACTGTCCGTCCCTACATGTTCAAGACTTATTATCTTTCTCTCAACTAAGTCTTGGATGAAATAATACCTGATGTCAATGTGTTTTATACGAGAGTGCTGAACTGGATTTTTCGAGATGTCAATTACGTTCGTATTATCACAGAGTACGGTCAAAATACTGCTATGGAGACCATAGTCCTCAATCATCTGGTTCATCCAAAGAAGTTGCATACACGCACTTCCAGTTACAATAAACTCGGCTTTAAGAGCATCATCTACATGCTTGGACTCTATTTTTCCAAGAAATAAAGACTCTCGAAAAAGAGAACAGTTAGTTGACAAGAAAACATACTTTACCATCGATTTAATGCGAGCTACAGGAGAAAATATCTTATTTGAATCCGAGTCTGATTCTGGAGCAGCCTGAGTTGGTGTTGGGTTCGGTGACATGTCACCAGACCCATCACCACCTGCAACAGCAGCTTTATCCTTGATCAAACTTTCCACGATCTTGTACCTGCAGAACACATCACCAATTAATTGATAAAAGTTATCATAAGTCCTCTGACCAGTGAGGATATAGGCACCATCCTCGTCATAGACTTCACACTTTTCCCGTGTGAACTTAACACTAAAGCCACCATCACACAACTGACTAATGCTTATCAAATTAGCAGTCAGTCCTTCAACAAGTAGCACATTTTTCAGCTTGCCAATGCCTGGAACATGGAGTGTTCCTTGCCCAATAATCTGTCCATTTGCGCCTCCACCATATTTGACCCCTCCTCCTTTAAATTTTACAATGTTCGACAAAAGGTCTTCTGATCCGGTCATATGTTTGGAGCATCCACTATCAAAGTACCATGCTCCAGGAACATGAGATTTTAGAGAAGTATAAACCATGTTACACTTGACCTCCCCCTTTCTCACCCAGACTCGTTTCAACTTGGTGTTGCCTTTGGTGTTGACAGCCTGAGTCACATCACGAGTCCCAGCATCTTGATTTATCCTCTGAAAAGGACTTTTTTTCCCAGTTCTCTTCCAGCAGAAGGGTCGAATGTGGCCATGATCGCCACAGTGATGGCAAACATACTGCCTTCTTCTCTTCTTATGGCGCTTGACAAACTCTTGGTTGTGTCTGACTTGATGCGATTTTTCCTCCGATTCGTAACCAATTCCATGCCTTGAAGTTTCTGGATATGACATCTTTATAATTTCATTTAGCTTTGCCTTTCCCTTGTTGAGGTTTGAAATTGTATCTTGAACCTTTTTTAGCTCAGCCCTTACTCATTCCAATTTCGAATCTTTTCTTGTAAGAGAGGTCTCCAACCGCGTAATGATATTCACTTGATCATCTACCTCATGAGTAAGCTTTTCAACCTTGATCATAAGGGTCTTCACTTTTAAAACCTGATTGCCCCATTTGGCAAATAATTCATCATACTCCACGCACAATTTTTTATATTCGTCGTGAGAATCTTCAACCTCAACATTTAGGCACAGGGTGTTGGAATTTATGTTGTGAACTTGAAAGTCGTCATCCCAGGCAACATGAGCAAAAAGTGCAGGTACTGACTCAGGTGAGTCAGAGTCGCTTCCATCTTCATCAAACTCCTTTGAAATAAGACTCTTCTTCCTTAACGTATTTGAACATTCGTTCTTGTAGTGTCCCCAACCCTTGCACTCATGGCATTGAACTTCAATACCATTAAGGATTGGAGGTCTTGGATTCCCTTGAGCGTCCATCATGTCAAATCTACAAAATAAGGATCGAAATACTTAGAGTTAAGTACCCTGCTCTGGTGCCAATTGTTGTTTTGTAGAAATGCAGTTTTTAGATATGATGTTAGGTTTCGTGATAAACGTCACCAGACCTAACACCAACTGAATCTCAGAAAGCAGCAGCGGAAAATATAAATAAAAATAAACACAGTAAATTAATTTCAGTTCGTAAGTAATCGTACTTACGAACTTGGGTGTACAAACCCGAAAGTTATATTACTTTTCAAACGTTTAACATCAATACAAAATAATAAAAAGTAATATATGAAAAAATAAAACAAATTGTATCAAACTCTTGATACACAAAATACTCGTCGCCTCGGTATGATRATCTTCTTCGTTGGTTACGCAACTTCAAAGATYTTCGTGATTAAGATCGTGGCTTYAAGTCTTGTGGCAAAGTTTYTGATGATCTTCTTTGTTGGTTACGCAAYTTTGAAGATCTCCTTGATTTGGACCGTTGCCTCAAGAAATCTATTTTCTCGTGTTCTGCGTCAAAGATGTGTACGTCGTCTGTCTCTCTGTTCTCCGTATTTTTTCTTCTTGCATCTTGGACCTTAAATAATTAAACAAGACTCCTAGTCTTGTTAAACAAGTTAAATACGTATTTAGGAAATTAAATAAAGTCCTAGACTCCAACTAAGAAAGAAATCTAGAGTTCTAAAATACTTTGTATCCTAAGAAAGGCAAACTACAAATAAGGAATAATATATGTGAAAATAATATTCCTAACACATATGTCGTACGATAATCGCATTCCAATCACAGCCTCAAACTGTCCAAACAAGCGGACAATTCAAAATTTAGTATCAAACTCTTTATTTGATACTAAATCCCAAACGCACTACTGCAGAAACAGGATACTAAGGCGGCTTATTAACGGCGGTTCTGTAAAATCGCCGTTAAATCTATATTTTAACGGCGTTTTTTTTTAAAAACCGATGTTAAATCAATAATTTTAATGGTGGTTATCCAAAAACCGCCGTAAAATCCTACATTCTACGACGATTATTTTAAAACCGCCGTAACAACTAACCAATTCTACGGCGGTTATATATGAACCGACGTAAAAACTGGAGGCCAACTTATTTTAACGTCGGTTTTCGAATAACCGCCGTAAAATGTAAACATTCTACGGAAGTTCAAAACCGCCGTGAAATGTACAAGTAAATACAAGTCAAAAAATGAGCCCAACTAAACAAGGCCCCAAGTACTATGTATCTAACGGTTCACGTGTAGACTAGTTCTAATCTAACGGCACAAAACATAGACAACTCAGCAATCCGTGTATAACTAAAAACAACCAATAAGAGGAAACCCAATCCAAAAAAAATAACCTCCTTTTCATTCTGCGTAGATCTGATTAAAAAAAATCTCACCCACAGATTTTCACCAAATTTCAATCAACTCTGACTTCAAAGCTTAAATTCATCTACAGATCTCATCAATGGCGTCGAAGGCAGAGAAAAAGCTGGCGGAGAAGAAACCGTTCACAGCCGAGAAAAAGCCACCGAAGGCGGAAAGAAGAAAAAGAGTAACATCAGCCATGGCCACTGCGTCAAGACTGAGGTAAAACTAAATTACTTGCTTAAAGAAGAAGAAGAGTAACGTCTTTGGTTTAATAAATTCTGGGATATTTCAAAACCAATCTTGATGTTCAACCTCTTCGTCTTAATCTTTTACAACATTCATGTCTGCTATTCTGAGTGAACTTTTTCTCTTGGGGTTTATGATAAATTCCACATACAGGCGCATGACCCATTTAGTTCAATCTTTCTCTGTTGTTTTTCTTTACTGGTTTGACTACATTTCATGATTTTTCTTTTTTGCATTATATATATATATATAATAATTAATTAGCAGCTAGTTTACTACAACAATATAATAATAATAATTATTAAAAAATAATTATCTCATATAGAGATAAATTAGAAATTCCTGCAAATTGTAATGGACTCATCAAGTGGGATGTCATCAAATTCATCGGGGCAGCAAAATTAGGGCTCCGAAGGCGATTTGTGGCAGGTGATAGACCAAAGGAAGCGCAAGAGAATGATCTCAAACTGGGAGTCGGCTCGGCGGAGCCGACTCAGGAAGCAGAATCACCTCGACGGCTTGATGGCTAAGTGGTTAAGCTGAGGAAGGAGAACCAGCAGATTCTCACCAGCTTGAACGCTACTACACAGAACTATATGAGTGTTAAGTCCGACAACGCGATTCTCAGAGCTCAGATGGCTGAGCTGAGCCACCGGCTCCAATCGCTGGACGAGATTGTCAGCTTCGTGAGCGCCGTTTTCTTGCAGGAGTGCTAACACGCGCCATTTCACTACGCCCTCCTTACCTTAATGGCACACGATATTTTTTTAACAATCCCCCCTAGCTTAGTCTTTCGGAAGGAGTCCCCGCGACCCCTACCACGACCGCCAAATCCTGATTTCGTTTTGCTTCTTCCGATCGTCGGGAATGGGAATGGGAATGACGGCTTCATGGCTCATCCGTAGCCGCTGGCTTATGGGATGGCTGATTTGGTGGCTGTGTTTGGTAACGGTTATTGGAATTGCTTGAGCCAGCCGATTATGATGGCGGCTTCTGCTGATCACGAGTTCTTGTTTTGATGATCATGGGCAGAAATTAGTTCTTAATTAGTTAATTAACTAGTTGATCAATTTTACTCTGATCTATTACAATTAAAGAGTATAAATTCTGAATTTTAATTTTATTTTATTTTCACAATGTGTATCTGTTACAATTGGTGCTTGCAATTCTATTTGATTTCAGAAAAAGGATAAGAAAATAAGTTTATATTATTAGATTCATGATTATCATAATAAGAATTGTATGTTTGGTAGTGTGCTTGTGTTAAATCCTAGAAAATATTAAATTGGCTTGGGCCTTTACATTGAGGGAAAAAGCTTGAAACCCTTGTAGATTTTTCAATTTGATCTTAATTTATTTTAAAGTGTTTTACTTTATAACTTTATTTGTGTTAAAGTCATGAAATAAATGGAGATATCTAATTTGGGTTTTCAACTGTGTAGGAATCCAGCACGACGTTCGCTGTAGAAAATCCCGGTTTGCATAAAGCTAAAATGTCGGTAAACTTTTCCAAAAACTAAACTTATTTTGAGGGGATAATATGCCTTGTCATATAGCATGGTAATATGCACCTTCGCATGTAGTATGTGATGCACTTTTAGCATTTATTATTGCTTTCAGTGCATTTACAAGTTTTAATGTTTATATGACTATTAATCTTTTGTTAATATGTGAATTCGACCTATATTTTAGTTGTTTTGTTTATTTGATTTGTGATCTCTTTTGTGTAGGGCGTCCGTATCCTCCAAAATCTTAACCATTGTTAAAAGTAAGATTATTAATTGCATTTGTGTGTGTATTAATTAAAGTTTCTTGTTTATTGATCTCTTTAATGTGCTATTCTATTTTAGATAACATGGACTGTAGCGTGGAAGTGTTGGGCACTGTGGTCTTCAACTTTTTGTACTTGTGAGTGAGACTCGAACCTACTCGACTTAATAGTCCTATTGTTTATCTTTCTCTTCTAGTTTCATGTACCTTTTTAAGTCATTTAACCCGCAATTCTTTTGTCATGACTATTTTTATTCTTTCTTTCTTTCTTTCTTTTTAATGATTCCAGGATGGATTTTGATGGCCGCTGGTATGTTATCTTATCTTTCTGTTTAATTTGTTTGATTAGAGGTTGATTTGAATTTCTTTATTCCCTTTTTATTTTCTTAATTCTGTGTTTGTGTTTGTTTCTGAGTAAAACTTGTAATTACAATTTAAAAGTTTTAATTTGGTTATTCCAACTGCAGGGCACGAAGAGTTGAAGAAAACGTTAATGTGTGAGTCAAGTGTCTTTGCGCTATTTAGGACATAATTATCCCTAAATTCAAACCCTAACCATATAATTATTCATAAATTAAATACTAATGATATAATAATCCCTAAACTCAATCCTAATTATAAAATATCCCTAAATTCAACCCTAATTAAATCATTAATTGTAAATAAGTCAAACAATAAAAAAATATAAAAAATAACTTCAAAAATAAGGAAACCTTACCTTGAAGTCAGTGGGAAGGAGAAGCTTGGCGGCTGGCGGCGGCGACTTGGCAGGCTGGGGCTACGGGCTGGTTGCGGACAATTTTTTTTTTTTTTTGCTTCTTCTCTGTTTTCTGTTTCAGCGAGGATGGGGATCTGATTTTAAATCAGTATTGCTGACGGGCACGAAACT